>ML677364.1:40692486-40775304 GCA_007922305.1 Dermatemys mawii | reverse complement strand
CTCCTTTTTGGGTCAGAACCCCTACAATTACAACACTGAAATTTCAGATTTAAATATCTGAAATCATGATATTTATGATTTTTAAAATCCTATGACTGTGAATTTGACCAAAGTGGACCATGAATTTGGTAGGGCCATACTTATAGCTATATTTAAGTACTGCTTTATGAATGAAGAAACTGCATAAAAATAAACCAAACAGCTTGCCTTCAGATTTCACTGAGAGTGAACGTGTGATCCTGTCCACCTCCCATTTCCATTCGCAAGGAAATTTGCCATTTGGGTTGAAATTCTATCCTACATTCTCCTCGCCGTGCTATGTATTGCCAGAGTCCCCAAACAGGGCTCCTCTTTTTATATATCATTGGTGGTGCCCTATCTCTGAGCAATACAATGGATTAGGGTCAGAGTTTAAGCTTCAAGTGTGAGCTTTCTTGCTTTTACCCAGGCATAACATTATTTAAATACAGCTTTTTGTGGTTTGTTTTTAATTCTTCTGACACTGTGGTGGGTTTAGCAATGCAGATAATAACAGATGACAATTCCTTTTGTGGAAGCTAAGAACTAGCTGATTAGTTGTTACTGTGTTGTACTCCAGAGAATATCTCGTAATTAAACCACAAAAAATACATTAAAGTAATGTGAAGGGTCTGACTTAATCCTTCAAAAATGAGGAATTCAAAGTTAACAATGAAGTGCATGATGTTACATATAATAGGCCAAGTGGTGTTCTTTGGAAGGGAAAAGTGCTTAGGCTGACAATTGTAGTGGATCTCTGTGCATGGTTAGGGAAGATTAATTTACTCCAAATCATGCCCTTTGATTTTGTCTTTATAGATCTAGCTAAATCCAATTAGCAGTCACATTACATTATTTAATGATTTTTCTCCATTTAAGGTGCTAATTCTAGTTTTAGATTACAAAAGGAGATTCCTGGTCAGTCTTACCTGTAAGTATATTTTGTGAAATTGCACCATAATGTTTCATGGAAATATGCTTATGAATGTAAATATGACATAACTGGAATACATTTTATGTCATGCAACATATCTGTCCAAAAGTTATGATGTACTGAATATATTCCTGCTGCTTGTATGCATGTATCATTTTTGTATTTGAAGTTATGAATATTGGCCACTTGTTCAATTTTAAATGGTCTCAGTGAAGCAGTTGGTCAACTTCCTGAGAAAAGATTATTCTCAGTAAGTGCACATCAAGAACCACTTAAGCCAACAGTGAACTTGGAGGCTCCAGTCCACATCTGAGCTTTCCCAGGAATGTGGGTTGGCTGGTAAGGAACTCAGTCATGCATGGACATATGACTTGTCCATGTGACTCTAAAACTCCATTTGGTAGCTAGATTCTACACAGGGGGAGGGAGGGATGTCCAATCATAAGAGGAAGTGTATTTAAACCCCTGGGAAACCCCTCCATTTTGTCTTCAGCTGGCTCAAGAGATAGCCTCTCCACCCCTAAAGGATACCTGAAAGAAACTGAGACAAAGAACAGTAACTACAGGGGATCTGAGTGATTGCTGGACCCAGATTAGAAGGAGGCGTCTGTAAAAGGGGCTTATTGACACATCTCTGATAGTGAGATTTTATATGTATTCAGCTTCTTACTGTATTAGACATAGGCTTGCATGTTTTATTATATTTTATTTGGTAATTTACTTTGTTCTGTCTGTCATCACTTGGAACCACTTAAATCCTACTTTTTGTATTTAATAAAATCACTTTTTACTTATTAATTAACCCAGAGTATGTATTAATACCTGTGGCGAGGGGCAAAGCTAAGGTCTCCTGAGTTCTAAGACCTGTTCTATTCCAGATTTTACTATGTGACTGGGCAAATCACTTAATCTCTCTGCCTTGCTTTCCCCATCAGTTTCCTCATCTCACGGGGGCTAGTTAATGTTGGTACAGCAATCCTTTCATTTTGAGTGTGTCAGAATGTAGATCACAACTCCTGTTTGTGGTGCTGTTTGTGTCTGCCGCCCTGCTATGATAGTCAACTGGGAAATTTATAAAGTTCAGGGGATTTTTCACTCTTGTTCTCCTTACTGTGAAGAATTTGGATAGCACAGATCTTGAGTCTCTACTCTGCTGTCTTACATACTGATGTGGCATTTCCGGCCTCTTTTCATGGAAAAAAGTGTGTTACAAATTGAAATTAGAAGCAGGCCCATACAATGGGTAGTGAAGTGACAAAAATGAATGATTGACCAGAATTTTTTTTCATTTATAAAAAAGTGCAGCCATAAAAGTCCTGTCTCAGTTCATTGCATGTTCCTAAATATGTCTTTAAAGATATATTTATAATGAATTCATTTTCCAAGCTGTTATACTGAAAGATGAGAAAGTGACACAAAATTTCATGTTTCTTATGTAGATATGTGTCGTATACATAGTAGACTAAAATGTTTTCTTTGGGGCACATTATGTGTCTTCTGACCATTTTAAAGTCACTTAAGGTACTCTGTTTCAAGTGCTGATAGTATAGAAGATGATAATGGTGCCTTTGTTGTGTGCCTTAAAATCTTTATGAAAACGATAACAGATTTTGAAATATTAATAACTCATCTGATTATCAAATACAAAAACACAAAAGGACCTGACAGACATTATATACTGATAGCAGTATTTGAAACAAAATCGCTTATGGATTGGCAAAAAGTTAAAATGGATCTAAAGTGGAATATATTTTTCACCCAGTTCCAAGGCTATAAAAACAGTAAAAAAAAAAAAAAATACTCCTTAAATCTGAGCTAAAACTAAATTTCAGCGTTTTCCGGTTGAGACTGAACCTATATTGGCAGATGTTGGAGCAAGTCTTTATAGCTGAGTTATCACAAATGCCCAAAGTACAGGATTTTAAATAGGATGTTGTAGTCCTCCATATTCTGGAGAGAAGAAAGAATTTCACTTTAGCAACGGTAGGATATGTTCTTCCAAACCTATTTTGTTATGCACAACTATTCAACTTTTATTTTCAAATAGTCTGTTTCTCTATAAGGACTTTCAGCCTCTACATGAGAGTCAGAAGATCTGGGTTCTAGTCTCATTCTGACATTAAGCTGCTGTGTGATGTCAGGAAAGTCATTTTTATCTCACTTTTTGTTTTCCCTGCTGTTAGTTTGAATTAATTATATTTCCATCCTTGTAAAATGCTTTGATATCTGTGAAAAATAAATACTAAGAACAAACTATTATGTATTATCTTTAAAAATCTATAGCTAGTGATAGCGGTTCCCAGTCTGTTTCTGAATGGGAGTGAGTTGCAGCCTTACAGGCTGGAAAAGATAGTATCTATATAATTCATGTAAAATATCTAGATTTGAGTGGCACTGGACACAGAAAACTGCTGTTGAGGGTAAGGTTCTTTCAGCCCTCTAAGGTAGATACCAGTAGGTGCAGATTCTTTGCTTTTAGATGTCTGTCTTAAATCTTGATTTATTTGATTTGTAAGCTCTCCTGAACAGTTGAGCTTGAGTAGCACATTGAAAATATCCTTGCATGAGCTACACAAATTTTAAATCTCCTAATACTTAAAAGTACATACCACATCTGTCTCGTCCCAATGTCAACTAGCTTTTGCTCCCCTCGTCTGATATAATTCTAAAATAGAATGACTTTGAGAAGATTATGGTCATGTTCATTATTGTCATTCTTTTCCCTACTTCTTATCATTCAAATAATAAGAATGACCCCAAATCTGCCTTCTCAGCAAGAAGGTGTACTTTTCATAAATTTGGCAGTTTCTTGTTGAGCAAGTCTCTCTACTATTTTTGCTGAAGTTAGACCCCCATCAAACTCAGTCTGTTGGGGCCCACTTAATTTGAAATAGTTGAAGCACTGCACAGAAGCCTGGCTCAGAAGGACACAAAAACTACATTGGTAAATGATCTGTCAAGTGACCCATGAACAGAATCGAGATTGAGTTGCCCTTTGAAATAAACCTATTTGAATTTTATTATCTCCAGAGCACCTTGTGTCTCTAATCTTGTGAAAGGTTAGTATTCCATCCATCAGAGCAAGATTAGAGTTCTAGTTGATGTGTGTGCTTGATGATAACTGAATGCAGCAGTTGGGGTTGGAAGAAGGAGATTCATTACCATCAGCAGTTCAAAGAAAGACTGGGTAAACAGACACTCGGGAAAAGCAGGTTCACAAGATAGTCCAGATATATTCCCAGGTCAGGATAGCAGAAATCAAAGGAACAAAGTGTCAGCGAAGATTTAAACTTTTTTCCAACAGTCCAAGCAAGGCAATGATATATTATTCCCATCCTTTATTTTCATGTTGCAGATTACCAATCCAAAAATGCTGCTGTATACCAGGTTGAAATACTAAACCCTTTCTGAATGTAATTATCTGGCATAAGTTGAGAATAAAAAAAATAAGTAAATAAGAATCAAACTCAAACAAAATGTACAGCTAATACAGCAGCATAAATAAATAAGAAAGTTGCTGTAAAACCCCTAGCATTAAGGGAAGAATGCAGATTTTGTAGCTTTAATAATAATCAGACATGACTTCTACTTCTTTCTTCCTATCTCAGTAAAGAATCATTTTTCATGTGTTATGTCTCTTCAAAGACAACATGACATTTTGAAAAATGCTGGGGCAGAGAAGCATTATTCCCTCACGTGCTTGTTTGCCTGAACTTTGTACGTTTTTCATATTATCTTCTGAATTATATATTTGAGAAGTAATTACCAGTGATGACTTTCCTTCTAACTTCAAAAGTGGTGCCATGAGATTTAGATTTTCAAACCTTACTGGCTTTATTCTCTACATCACTGCTCATGGCCTTGAAAATATAGGGGTAATGCAAATGATTAAAATGTATAAATTATTCTAATCCATTAGTTCCAGGATGCTGCTGGTCGCCCTAAATTCTGGGCCTAAAGCCTCTGGCTTTTCTGCCATTCCAAAGCAACCCATTTATTTGAAGTCTTACACATGGCTTTGAAGGATAGCAAGCAGCCCTTTGGCGTCAGTGCCCATGCTAAAGTTAGATCAGTCATCAGTAAAACAACCAGAGGTTGAAATTTTTATTCGATATCAAACTCTCAACATTTGAGAGAAGGAAAAGGTAAACTTAACATATGCATGAGTGAACAAAGGGAGTGAGTTCCTCCTTTGGGATAATGTGACAGATTTATGTTGCCAGTTTGCCTGTGCCTCAGTTGATTAGGTTAAGGCCACAGGATCGTTAGAGGTGGAGGTGAAGGAACACACCAAGTGACTAAATTGTAAAACTTTATTAATAATAAATAACAGCGGAGAGTGCTGGGGGTTTCCCACATCACTCAGAGGAAGGAAGAAGATGTTAGTGCCCGAGCCTTTAACCACTTTCATACTCACACACGCACAACTGAAGGCTGGCCAAGCCTGGGTGTAACGTAAGAAGAAGAGGGGGAAGAGTGGATGGGAGTTTTGCCCTGTGCACAGGTTGTCCGGGGTTCGCTGTAGATCTTTAACTTGCTTTTGCTCTTGGGAGAGTTTTTAAACCCCGGGTATTCCTGGGGGCACTTTGGCCAGCGGAGCCCCCCTTGCTTCCCCATGCTTTTTCCTCTCTGCGCCAGTCCAAACCTGCTTTTAACAGCTTCCTCAGCTTCCCCAAAACACACCAGCTTCAGAGACACAAGACAGACTGATTTTTAATTTGCTGACCTTTGCAATTTTGCTAGATTTGCAACCTCTTTAGTTTTGTTTGGCTTAGTTTTTATTTTTTACTGCTGGCTTGGTCTGTGATGCAGAAAGTCTAACTGAAGTATTAGAGCATAAGCTTTTGTGGGCTAATACCCACCTCGCTGGATGCCAGGGTCGAAATGACAGTCTGGACCTTTACATAGAATGCTTCCGCCGACATGCACAGGCAGAAATTGTGGAAAAACAACATCGTTTGCCTCACAAACTAAGTTGTGCAGAATGCAATGCTACCCACAGCTTCAGAAACACCCTGACATTATAAACAAAGAGGCTGATAAAGGAGGTGCTGTTGTCATCATGGACAGGTCTGACTACCAAAAGGAAGCTACCAGACAACTCTCCAATACCAACTTCTATAGGCCACTTCCCTCAGATCCCACTGAGGAATATACCAAGAAACTGCACCATCTACTCAGGATACTCCCTACACTAACACAGGAACAAATTAACATACCCTTAGAGCCCCGACCAGGGTTATTCTATCTACTACCCAATAACCACAAACCTGGAAATCCTGGATGCCCCATCATCTCGGGCATTGGCACTCTCACTGAAGGATTGCCTGGGTATATAGACTCTCTACTCAGACCCTATGCCACCAGCACTCCCAGCTATCTCCGTGACACCACTGACTTCCTGAGAAAACTACAGTGCATTGGTGACCTTCCAGAAAATACCATCCTAGCCACCATGGATGTGGAGGCTCTCAACACAAACATCCCACACAGAGATGGAATACAAGCTGTCAGGAACAGTATCCCTGATGATGCCACAGCACAAGTGGTTGCTGAGCTCTGTGACTTTATCCTCACACACAGTTATTTCAAATTTGGTGACAATATATACCTCCAGACCAGAGGCACCGCTATGGGCACTTGCATGGCCCCACAGTATGCCAACATTTTTATGGCTGACCTGGAACAACACTTCCTCAATTCTCGTCCACTCACGCCCCTTCTCTATCTACGCTACATTGATGACATCTTCATCATCTGGACCCACGGGAAGGAAACTCTGGAAGTATTCCACCACGATTTCAACAGCTTCCATCCCACCATCCACCTCAGCCTGGACCAGTCTACATGGGAAGTCCACTTCCTAGACACCACGGTGCAAATTAATGACGGCCACATTAATACCACCCTATACTGAAAACCTACCGACAACTATGCCTACCTTCATGCCTCCAGCTTCCATCCTGGACAAACCACACGATCCATTGTCTACAGCCAAGCACTGAGGTACAATCGTATTTGCTCCAACCCCTCAGACAGAGACCAACACCTACAAGATCTTCAACAAGCATTCTCAAAACTACAGTACCCACAGGAGGAAATAAGGAAACAGATCAACAGAGCCAGATGTGTACCCAGAAGCCTCCTGCTGCAAGACAAGCCCAAGAAAGAAAACAACAGAACATGACTGGCCATCACCTACAGTCCTCAGCTAAAACCTCTCCAATGCATCATCAGTGATTTACAACCCATCCTAGACAATGATCCCTCACTTTCACAGGCCTTGGGAGGCAGACCAGTCCTCGCCCACAGACAACCCGCCAACCTCAAGCATATTCTCACCAGCAAGAGCACACCACGCCACAATAACTCTAACTCAGGAACCAATCCATGCAACAAACCTCGATGCCAACTCTGCCCACACATCTACACCAGCAACACCATCACAGGACCAAACCAGATCAGCCACACCATCACTGGTTCATTCACCTGGACATCTACCAGTGTAATATACGCCATTATGTGCCAGCAATGTCCCTCTGCTATGTACATTGGCCAAACTGGACAGTCGCTATGAAAAAGGATAAATGGACACAAATCAGATATCAGGAATGGCAATATTCAAAAACCTGTAGGAGAGCACTTCAACCTCACCGGACACACCATAGAAGATTTAAAGGTCAGCATTTTGCAGCAAAAAAACTTCAAGTCCAGACTGCAAAGAGAGACTGCAGAGCTGCAATTCATTTGCAAATTTGACACAATCAATTTGGGACTGAATAGAGATTTTGAATGGCTAGCTAACTACAAAAGCAGCTTCTCTTCTCTCGGTGTTCACACCTCCAGACCAGCTGCTAGAGGAGGACCTCATCCTCCCTGATTAGAGATAACAAGCTGGTTCAGCCTGATTGGACTAACTTTGTTATCTCCAACCTGGCCCTTGCCTCTTATTTATCCCTGCCCCTGGATACTTCCACTGCTTGCATCCGATGAAGTGTGTATTAGCCCACGAAAGCTTATGCTCTAATACTTTAGTTAGTCTTTAAGGTGCCATAGGACTCTCTGTCACTTCTGCAATTCCAGACTAATATGGCTAACTCTCTGATACATATTTAAAAGTGTTACCAATGTATGCTGTTGGTGCTTACCCAGGAGACCCCAAAGGGCGTGGGGGAGGGGGTGTGATAGTTTATACTGTAACAGTAAGAGGGTATGTCAACTGGGGAAAAAATTACAAGACCCCATGTTACAAATTATAAAACCTCATTCTTCTAATCTAGAAAGCACTTTCTTATACACAGAGAATGATCAATCAATTAGATGTGTGCCTGTATGTGTGAGAGAGCATGTTTGTTGTAACTGGGGAAGCTATGGGAAACAAAATCATTTACTGATAAACCTGGTACCAGCCTTGAAACAGGATTTGTATCTGTAGTATAAATGCAGTTGAAGAGGATGTCATAATGGTCATCACTTCAAAGCCATAGTAGAGTCCAACAGTGGGTGATACAAACCATTCATATTGTGTTGAATATTTTCATTTACTAGCCACAGAGTTCATGCGCCATGGGTTTAAGCTCCCCTTTGCCTTTTATTTTAAAACAAGTCTTAACATGATTGGCCTTATTGCCCTTCTGAATGAACACCAAATGTCTTTGAGTGGTATGTGGTCAAGTAACAAAGACCAGAGGAAGGTAATTAAAACAGAGAAAATGAGCAATGGGTTACCCCAGGGCTTTGTGCTTTCTCCAACTTTGTTCAACCTTTATATCAATAACCTGCTAACAATGGAGTCATACAAATTCATTTACGGAGATGACATCTGTTGTGGTACCCAGGCTCGGACGTTTCGTGGGCTTGATGCTACTTTAAACCAGGATATGGTAAAGTTAAGTGGCACCTCCAGCCAAGCATCATAAAAACAGTCTCCAGTTTGTTCCATCTTCATCACACCACGCAACCAGAGAACTGAATATTTATCTGCATTCTTCACCTTCTGAGCATTAAGTATAATCGGTCTATCTAGGTGTGACCTTAGATGGCACACTGAGTTACCATACCCCCTTGAAGAAGACAGCAGCTAAAGTTAAGATGCATAACAATCTTCTTAGCAAACTGGCAGATTCATCATGGGGTGCTCATGCTCCAACTTTGCGGACATCAGCTCTTGCCACCTCATATTCTGTGGCATAGTATTGCGCACCAGTTTGGAGTTGATCATCTCACACAAAAGTGGTGAATACACAATACGCTTGGTGGCATGTAACTATCTCCAGCACCCTGCGTCTGACTCCATTCTCATGGATTCCAGTTCTGAGCAATATTGCTCCTCCTCATATCAGACAAGAGGTTGCAAGTTACTAGAGAAAGTACATGCCAACTCAAGCTTGCTACTGCACAATGACCTTTTTAAGCCACCAGCTGCATGTTTGCTGTCACATCGCCCATTATGTTCTCATCTGCCAACCCAAGATGTTAGGGCGGAAACACTGGTGAGGGGAATAGCTGTTCAAAAGAGGTTGGTGATCAGTTCTCCCTATTCACTGAAGGGAAAACAAGAAGCAATGGATTTCATCTGCAGCAAAGGAGATTTAGGTTAGTAATTAGAAAAATCTTTCTAACTGTAAAGCTAGTTAATTACTAGAATAGTCTTCCAAAGGAGGTTGAGCTATCCCGTCATTAGAGAACAGGTTAGACAAACACCTATCAAGTATGAACTTGGTATATTTTCTCCCTCCTCAGCTGAAGGGTGGACATCTTGAAGTCCCTCCCAGCCCTTTGTTTCTATGAGTTCATAATATTAGAGTCCAAAAGTGGTTAATAAAAGCTGCTAATCAAGAAAGAATTTAAAATAGGTGGTCTGAGATTCTCCATGTGTTAGACTTCTCAGAGAAGTGTACATGTGTTATAAAGTATCAGAGGGGTATCTGCACTAGTCTGGATCTGCAAAAACAACAGAGAGTCCTATGGCACCTTTATAGACTAACATATGTATTAGAGCATAAGCTTTCATGGGCAAATACCCACTTTGTCGGATGCATCTTTGGAAGTTGGCACTAAGGTCAATAGCCCTGCTTGACCAGCCCTAGAACCAGCCCTGGATTTAAGAGCTCTGCTGTGAGGTTTGAGTTGAGGGGGAGGGGAGAAAAGCAGTGGGTCTCTTCCAAACAGAGTCCAAATGAGATGCCAGAATAAAATACCACACAATACAGCTTTTGTAACTGCTCAAAATATGAGAAGCCACACTTCTTGGGGTTAGCTCTACCTCAGTATGGCTCGAATGTCAGATTGGCTCATCCCTGGTGGGGCTCAGATGCCTTCCTGAGGCTCTGTAATGTTATCTTACTATTGTTGGGCCTGGATGTCCCCTGGAACCTATCCCTTTCATTTGGCATGATGACACTATTGTGCAGAGTGGAGTGGGAGAACTATCATCCATTCATTGTGCCAGAAAGCAGTGTAACTCATAACAGATAATGCACATATAATCACCCTTCTCTTTTTTTACCCACTTTGATCATTGGTGAAATAGTTAACAATGTTGCCATCTAAATTATCCTTGCTAGTCATCCAAATAAACACCCTATTGAGCTGGATGGGGATTGTTCCTCTTTGCGCTATTGCTTCAGGCTGTTGGGAGACTCAGGCTGACATCACAGCATAAGTTACACTCAATTTACATTTTGAAGGTTTCTCTGACAACTATAAGGACTCGAAACAAAAAAGAAAAAAAGACTTACAAAAAATAATACAACACTGAAATTTTTGGAGCATAAATAGACTCAAAATAATGTACCAGGTTACCAAGCTTCTGTGAGCCAACACAGTTCAAACCCTTGCTCTGGGAACCAAAGCAATTGTTTAAAATATGTGGGGAAAAGTTTTATAACATACCGTACATCTATATATTCTGCTAGTAAATTAATCTGCTTGAATATTAGAGGAAAGTAAATACAAAAGGGGTGACCAAACTTGAGATACATTATGCATGAATATGTTGTACTAATTAAACTCTTCAGAGAGATAAAATTCATATGAGACAGTCTGGAGGACTGTGCCTGTCAGTTACCTTAACTTCAAGCAGAAAAATATTCTTTTTTTAATATAGTGTGATATATAAACTTAAGAGACAAATCTGACTGTGTAAAACTATTCACAAGGGGCAAAGTGTGACCAACAAAATTATGTCAGAGAAAGCAGTGAATATTTCTATATGCTTGGTTGAATGAACAGTTTAATTTGATGTAGAACCCTAATATTAAATCACCTAATGGGAACAAATGTTTAATTACCTGGTTTGTAAATGAAGTAACATTTAAAGTGTAAGGCCACATAAGTTACATAAAAATTATAACGTACTGGTGATGCCTCTTGCTTATGTAGAAACAGCAATATAATTAATGCCACTTAACATGTAATATACCTCAGGTTTTGATTTTTCACACATTATCCCTATTTTAATGTGCGTTAAAATGATTTTTTAAAATTCTTCTGCTTTCTAGTCAGTAAAATACATTGACCATTTCAAATCCATAAAATGTGTTACTGCTTTCTTTATGTATTTTTCAAAGGATTTCTCTCCTTTGTATCTGTAGGTAATTTTTTCCCACTCTGCCAGGGAATACAATTAAACAACTCCCCTAAATGACTGGGCCTATCCATTTGGAAAATGTCACTAACTTAATATATTTATTTTTATTTTAGGGCTGCCAAGTGCTTAAAAAATTAATTGTGATTAATCATGCTATTAAACAATAATACAATATCATTTATTTAAATATTGTGATGTTTTCTACCTTTTCAAATATATTGATTTTAATTACACAGAATACAAAGTATACACTGCTTACTTTATATTTATTGTGTTTTTTACTTAATACAAGTACTGTACTGATATCTCTTTATCATGAAAGTTGAACTTTCAAATGTAGAATTATGTACAAAAAATAAATTCACAAATAAAGCTGTGTAAAACTTTAGAGCCTACAAGTCCAGTTTAGACTCAACACAAATCTGTATCTGTGACAGACTGTTCTCTAGAACTGGATGCTTCCTCATTGGCTTTTTATCTGACCCATTGTATCATCAGAAACCTCTTTGCTGGCTCCCAGTATGTCCACTGGAAGAGTTTTAGTCAGAAGGAAACAAAAATAAGGTATATGGTACAATGCACTAAAAATGATCCTAAGAAGATTAGCATATATATAGTGTTATGGCAGATTTAAAACAATATAGCATACGACTTTCCTTTTGTGCAAACTATGTGAAACTAGCCTTGAAATTCCCAATACTTATTTGTTTTAGTGAGGGGAGATTTTTTCTTGTTCTCCTTTGTTAGCTGCTGGATTACAAATGATGTTTCCATTTTAGTGGGTATTTGACATGTAGTGATACCAAAGAGCTTTATGCTGCAACGCTGTACTGCCGTGTTCTTCTGGCTGTCTGCTGAGTGTGTTAAGCATGAAGACAGAAATGTTTTCTAATCTGCAAGAGGGTCCTCTATACAAGAGAACAACTTTGATTTCTTTTTTAACTTGCTTGTTCTCAGCCCTCAGTCATGCAGCTGGATCCATGCAGGAGGACTACCGACATCAACATAGCTATGTGTAGGTACAGAGATACTTTCTGAATGCAGGATTAGGGCCTAAAAGTAAGAGATGTTTTAATTGTTTTCATCAAAAGGGGCAAATTCAAGTGTCTAATCACAGTTTGTTTGAAGATAGCCATTTATTATTTTTTTTTGCCTTCATGGGGCAGTTTTTATTATCCTCAAAGCCTACTACTTTATTCTGTCTGCTGCTACCTCTTAAGCAACATCTTTCACATTCCACTGACCTATTAGTGGCTATGTCTCTGATTTTATAGAGGAAGGTGCTTTCTGCTTTTTGCTGTCAAGGCTGGAAAGGCTTATTGTTGCCTTTTGGTTATTTTCAGTTTTCTGATTTTTCAAGCTGTTTGAGCACATGTAGCTCTCATCAGTTTCAATGGAAGTGATGGATTCATGAGATGTATCTTACAGAGAGAAGTCTGAACAACAAAATAGCTGTTGGAAGTTGTGTGCACAAAAAGAAAAGAAAGTCCACTGCTGGTACTAAAAGTAAATCCTAAAGGGACCCTACTGAACACAAAGCTTCCAGTTTGTTGTTATCTTGTTGGTTAAACCAGATCAAGGGAAAATTTAATTGACATGGAGGTAAAAGCAAATCTAGACTCAGAAACCTTTTCTATATTAGGGCTCCCACCAGTAATGGTTGCATGTCATAAATTCTCTGCTGTAGAGATCAGCCAATTTTCCAAAATAATTCCCTAGTGTAGACAGAAGGGATCCTCATGGAACCTACCTTCCCTTGAGCTCTTGCCATGGTAGGTTTCTGTCTTCTTTTAATTTTTTTCATAGCTGATGTATATAAAACTGTATTTAAGTACATTGATGCTGGCAGAAAATCAGAAAGACACGGGATAGAGAGAGCACTTTGAAGTATGTGAAAAGGCTTCTATTGACTTCAGTGGATTTTAGATTTGGTTCACAATATTTGAGTTTACCACTGGACAAGTATGAATTTCCCTAGTGGTCACACAATAAATGTAAATTGGTTGCTTTCAGCTTGCCATTTTTGTAGTTTTGTAGCTTATTTATGAGGTCTACAAAATACTATCTAAGAGTAATAGTATGGATGTAGTGTAAAATTGTTAGGGTTAATAGAATTGATTTTCTGCATTAATTTAACAGTTTAAAACAGGGACTGGCAACCTTGGCACATGGGACCGCAGGGTAAGCACCCTTAGCGGGCCCTGCTGGTTTGTTTACTTGCCAGTTCGCCGACTGCAGCTCCCACTGGCCACGGTTCACCATCCCAGTCCAATGGGGGCTGTGGGAAGTGGTGCGATGATGGCCACCACTTTCTGCAGCCCCCATTCGACCAGGACCGCGAACCATAGCCAGTGGGAGCCTCGGTAGGTGAAACGGCAAGTAAACAAACCGATGGGACCTGCTAAGGGTGCTTACCCTGCGGTCCCACGTGCCAAGGTTGCCAATCCCTGGTAAAAATATCTAAAACAATTCATGTGTTTGTGGCTAGCACTGGTATTGATACTTTGATTGCTAATGTTTGATTTTCTGTGATATGGCACCAGAAATTTAACAGAATATATGTAACGTATTGTGACTAAAATCAGTGTCCTCTAGTTTGTACAAAAGTAAGGTATGACTTCTCTTTTCTATATTTTTGAATTTGTATTTGAGAAGCCAAGGCGATCTACTGTTGGCCCTAGACATACTGTAATGGGATCATACTCACCTCTCATGAGCCAAGTGCATGTGCCTGAACTCTGTTTGTGATGGGTCTTCAGGGACTCGGCCTTCTGGCCAAGTCAAACACAGTCTGTCTGTGAGATAAAAGCAAAGCAAATCCATTTTGGGGTACAAGTTCAACAGGGGTCTCTCTCAATGCCCTCTGTGATGTCTCCGTCAAGTTTTCCCCGTTCTGGAATAGAGCAGTGTCTCAGGGCTCCTTCCCTGGAGGCAGTGTCTTTGCTTTCTCAGGGCCTTTCAGGCCCCAGCTCTTCAGCTGGGCCACTACAGTTCAGTTCCCTTTCTTGGGTGCCTCAAAGTCCAGGCCACTTTCCCAGTGGCTGCAGGCAAGACCTGGGCCCACCCTTTACTCCACGTCCCAGAGACCCTCTGAACAGCAGCCATCTGCAATGTCTCTCTAAATAAACTGTGTTGCTGCTCTAATTTCCTGGGTCACAGAGCTTCGTCCTAGTGGAGTCCCAGCAGCCAGCACAGCATACCATCCACTCTCCTCCAGCTCAAGCAAGGAACTGAATTTACTCTGGCCCTGCAACTCTTCTTATACTGACCTCCTTTGGCCTGATTAGCTGCTTCCCACACAGCCTCTCTAGGCACCTTGGAGGACCTCTCTACTGCCCTTTTCTGGGAAAGAATATGACAGGGCCACAAGGTCTCCATCAGGAGGCCTCAGGGCCCAGTCCACTCCATCACACATACCAATAGACTTTGGATAATATGTTAGGAATTGGAAAATCTCCCCATCTATAGTTAATGACCTCTAGTGGTTCTTATGGAAAAATGTCACCATATTTTAAAACATTTTTGCACTAGGTCCCACAGTTTTTGTATTCTTAATGTCATTTTCATTAAAGTTTTTTTTACTGTTTTTCTGGAGAAATCAAGGAGTCTTCTGACTTTTATAAGCACAAAATGTCAAAAATAGTATGATGTAAAATTTACCATTCAAAAATTCACAAAAGTCCATGAAATGCTACGTCTTCTTTTGACCATGGACATTCATGACATTGGAAGTGCATTTGAATATGATATTGAGAAGCCGTTTAACATGTCATTTATATTTGTGAGTCCTTCATTTAGGATATTTCCACTTGATAATGAAAGTAAGACTGTTACTACTAGTTATTATCTTCTGCATAATTTGTATATTGTCTATCATGCTGTTTAGGAATTTTTGTAGCGTTTTCTTTCTTTACTGTTAGTATTAGTATTCAGTGGAAAGGGGGTTAAGAGCATCATAAGAATTTTAGATTTAATGTACTATGGAGAATGCATCATTAACATTATTATTATTATAAATGCATGGTGACCACAAGTGTGCCAGGTGTTTCACAGTACAGACAAACAGACGTGGGTCAAGATTTTTTTAAAAATAGGAGACTAAAGTTAAGTTCCTAAATCCCTGTTGAAATGTCCAAGAGATTTCCTAAAGTTCTTCTCAATTAGAAGCTCTCACTGAAGTCAGTGGGATCCAGACAGATGCAGTGGTCAGCATGCTGCACAGATCCAGTTGCAGGATCAAGGCCTAATTTCAGAGATGATACAATGATGGCAATAACCGGTGGATATGGGGAAGTAAAGGAGACAAGAGAGGGCAACATCAATAAGATTATACATTCAAGACAAAGTCACAAAGGGATCAGCTGTAGATACGCAATTTCAGCTACGTTAACGTAGCTGAAGTCGGTGTCTCTACAGCCAACTTACCTCCCGTCCTCACGGTGGCGGCGGGTGGCGGCGTGCTCCCCCGTCGACTCCGGCTTACTCCTCCCGGCGAGCTGGAGTTCCAGAGTCGACGGGGGCGCTGCTGACGATCGATTTATCGCGTCCTGACAAGATGGCGATCAATTTATCGCAAAAGACCGATTTCTGCCGCGCTTAGTGAGGACAAGCCCAAAGAGACTTCAGTGCCTAAACACCGACTTTAGGTGCCTAAATGCCAACTTTAGGTGCCACAAAGATCCAGAAATCCCATGCTCGCTGCTTCCTAACTCTGCAAGTGCTTAAATTCATTCAGCACCTATGTTTTTGCTGAAAAAGTCCCCACGTGCCTAAATTTCCTTCTCTGGGCATGTGCATTGCCTATCTCATGCATAATCTCTAGCACAGTCCTCAAGCTAAATAACCCAAGTGAGTTAATGCCTGTTTTTCCTGCAGGGCCTGATCTGGTAGGAATATTCTGAGTACACCTAACTTGGGGGAAGGCTTCCCTTATAGATTTTAGTCCAGTGGTTAGGTACTCACCAGAGATGAGGGAAATCCTGGTTCAATTCCACTCTCTGCCTGATGAGGAAGAGGAATTTTAATAGGGATTTTCCATCTCTCAGATGAGAGCTCAAACCTCTAGACTACAGAGAGATTCTTTCTTTGGCCCAGATAATATTTCATTACACTGCTCTACAGCTAAAATGCTTCTGAAATAAATGTAGTCAAACGTTACTAATTCTGGGTCACTGAGAACGAAAATGATGCTTAAAATTGTTGATTGGCTCTAGTTTTCAAGATATGCTATTGGGTCAGTATATACGACCCTTGACATGGGAATGGCGGAGGATAAGTGAGTTATAAAGGGAAGGGATCTCAATTTAAACCAGAAATGACTAAAATACATCTTTAACTGGATCTGTGAATAAATCTATGACTGGGTTTGGACGGTACTTGCTTTTTAGGCAAAACAATGAATGATGCAATCTGAAGATGGTATTGCGTCATACATGATATGAATTGCATCATGTTATTCCTAGAAGTCATGGATAATGCAATCATAACGAAGCTTACATCACTCTGCTGAACAAATTGCCCTATATCAGCTCTAGAAATCATACAGTGTCGTGCTCTCTTATTTGTCAGTGTTTGATTTTGCAAAGGGACACATTTCTGTTTAGCCAAAGTGAGCAGAGATGCCTCGTACTTGTGTGAACAGTGCAGATAACTTCTGCTATGTTTGTGGTGAAGTGACTTTTGCATCACAAAAGCGCAGTATAACCACTATGGTTAAGAAAGCCTATCATCTTTATTTTGGCTGCAAAATTGGAGATCAGGACAAGAGGTGGGCCCCACACATATGCTGCAACACTTGCGCAACAAATCTTCGCCAGTGGTTGAACAGGAAAAGGAAATCTATGCCTTTTGCAGTGCCAATGATTTGGAGAGAGCCAACAGATCATACCAGCAATTGTTACTTCTGCATGGTGCCTCCAGTTGGGAAAGGTGTGTCAAAGAAGAAAAAGTGGACTGTGCATTATCCAAACATTCCATCAGCTATACGCCCAATACTCCACGGAGAAGGACTGCCGGTTCCTGATGCACCAGAATCATTCTCACTTGAGTCAGATGAGGAAGAGGATGAAACTTCTGGTCCTGAACCATCAATGTCACAGGACCCACATTTTCTCCCATTCTCCTCCTCTGAACCACACCTCATAACACAAGCTGAACTGAATGACCCTGTCAGGGATTTGGAAGTACCCAAGAGTAAGGCAGAGCTGTTGGGCTCCAGACTACAGCAGTGGAATCTCCTGGCAGGTGATGTTAGGGTTTCCATGTTCCGTGACCGTCAAAGGATCTTGTCCCATTCTTCTTCATGGAAGGTGATCTTGTAGCCTGCAACAACATCAATGGTGTGATGGCAGCCCTCAACATCATTCACGATCCAGATGAGTGGAGACTCTTTGTTGATTCATCGAAGACGAGTCTTAAAGCTGTTTTGCTGCATAATGGCAATGTTTTGCCATCAATTCCAGTTGGTCATGCAGTCCATATGAAGGAAACCTATGACAACATGAAACAACTTTTGAGGTGCATAAACTATGACCAACATCAGTGGCAGCTTTGTGGTGATTTGAAGGTTCTTGCTCTCTTGCTTGGTCTGCAGACTGGATACACAAAGTACTGCTGCTTTCTCTGCGAATGGGATAGTCGTGCAAGAGATTCCCACTACATCAAGAAAGATTGGCCACTCCGACAGTCATTGGAGCCTGGGAGGAAAAGTGTTCAGCATCCACCACTTGTTGAATCGAGGAAGATTTTGTTACCACCCTTACACAGCAAGCTGGGTCTGATGAAGAACTTTGTCAAGGCCATTGACAAAACACAAGCAGCTTTCAAGTACCTCTGTGGAAAATTTCCAAGGTTAAGTGAAGCTAAGATAAAGGAAGGTGTCTTTGTTGGTCCTCGGATTCGTGAACTTCTTCGAGATGATGCATTTGACCATGCACTGCGTGGCAAGGAAAAGACGGCATGGAAAGCCTTCCAGTCAGTGGCAATACATTTTCTCGGAAACAACAAGGCAGACAACTACAGGTTGTTGGTGGAAAACCTCCTCAAGGCATACAAAAGCCTTGGTTGCAACATGTCACTAAAGATACATTTTTTGCACTCTCATCTAGAGTTTTTTCCACCGAACTGCGGAACAATGAGCGACGAGCACGGCGAGCGATTTCACCAGGACATTGCAACAATGGAGAAATCCTATCAGGGCAAATAGAGTCCATCAATGCTTACAAACTATTGCTGGACAGTGACAAGAGATGCTCCATTTAATGAATACAAGAGACAAGCCAAGAAGCGCTGAGTAGACACTGAATAGGACTAAACTATGTACATAATAGTTTTTTGCCTTTTGTTTCATAATACATTTTATTTATATAACCCTTTTGCTGATTTTTAAAGTGTTACAGAAACAGGACAGGTGAAATTATCATGTAAAGCAACCATAAACACATGAAAAGACCTACATTTACAATTTATGATTAAAACTCTACTATCTACACAATATACATAGACATAAAATGTAAAAACTTAAATATCTTAGAAACAGTAGCCAATCAGTTGTTTTAATTGTCATATCTGAATTCAGCACATCAAAATACATAATAAATATCACATTTTATCTCTGAAGCAGACGACTTCTAAAAAATTGTAGACCAGTGTTATTTAAGTAATAGTGGAATGTCTCCAACAAGAGAGATTGAGGCAGACTAATGTAAGACTGTCCTGTCGTCCAGTTGTCAGGGCACTCACCTGGGACATAGTGAATCCCTGTTCAAATCCCTTTTTCCTTATGAGGCAGAGGGGGAAATTAAACCTCTGTCTTCTACAGCTTGGGTAAGTACCCTATCCACTGAGGTCATAAGTGGAGGAGTCCTCCTCTTTGAAACAGCTTATGTGCTTATGCTGCCTAGAAGAGGGTTTCCTGGCTCTAGATTGCAAGCAGAGATAAGCGCTGAACGTTTGAGAGGCTGGGGTGAAGACACACTCCTCTAGCTTCGGTAGCTTCCTACATGGCATGCTGGCTTTTATTAATCACTTTCTAAAGTGCCTATCTCTCCCCTTCATTGTATAGGGATTCTAGGTGCCTAAGTCAGCCTTTAGGGATCCCAGTGACTTTCAAGACACCTAAAAGTTAGGTGCTGCAATGCTCCGTATTGCAATGCCTAATTCCCTTTGTGGATCTGGACCTACTGCCTGATCCTGCACTCACTAAAATGAGAAAGCTTTCATTTATTCCAATCATGCATGATCAAGACCTTACACCATGATCCAGCAGCATGCTTAACTTTAAGCATTGACTAGATTCTTCCATAGCACTAATCACATACTTAAAGTTAAGGGCATACTTAAATTCACTATTGGATCACGACCTTACTCAGGAAAGACTGGTGGATTAAAGAAGTGTTTCTAATATATAAATAACATGAATAAATGTCCTAGTTGGCTAATTTCCTATGGGCTCTATTGTAAAGTGGATTTTAAATAGGGATTTGAGTAAAGTACAGCCTCGTTATTCCGAGATTATCAACATTCTTTGCAGATTTATCTAATCTTTATCTTTTTTTTTTTTACCTTAAAACTGATGCTCATCTTTTCCACCTCAGTAAAATAATAAGGATCTTTTCAACGGAGCCCAACATCTAGCAGCCTTTATTATTCTCAGTGACAGCTGAGTACTTTTTGAAAATCTTTCCTCAATTGTGAGTGCTGAGTGCTTTCAAAAATCTGGACTGAAAGTGATATTTAGAGTTCATTATTCAAGCTGATAGTGAATAATGCTGAAGGATATATAGCTCGACAGGTGGAGTTTGTTCACAAATTAACCTAAATGCAAACGCTATCTACTTCGGGAATACGCTCTACTTCTAACAACTAGTTTTTTTAAACTTATAAGCTATAAGGTATTAACTTATAGGATGGCTTTTTAAAAAAATGATAACATTGGTAGAATTTAGTTGTTTTAAACCTAAAATGGACGTATAGAAAACAGACAAAAATAGACTCACATTGATGGTTTCAGTTCAGTTGCTAGCAGACATATTGCAACTGACACTAATTGACACCATTGTGGGTAGTCTTGGAGGGCCATGCATTGAATGAACTGTCTTTCCATTCCAAAAGGTGATTCTTCTGGAAAATTTGGACTTCAGTTGTCAGAGTTGTCAGTCTGGCCCCTTTCATGAGCAACAAATTCATTTCGTATTTATTTATTTATTTATTTATTTATTTAAGTAAAAGACAGTTGCTATTGTGCAGGCCATAAAAATAAGTGTCTGTGGCTGATACCTTGACTTCTGTAATCAGTGTAATGATAGTGACTGAGATTTTCAAAGAAGCCTAAGGAGTTAGGTGCCCAACTTTAACTGAGTTCGCACTGTGGTGAACATACACAAAAATCATGCATGAGGCATATGCTCTCTTTAAGTGGGATTTCAGTAGAAGTTGACTGCCTAACTTCCTTACACTCTTTTGAAGATTCCAGCCAACATCAATAGGGAGACATTGGGATAAGGTCTTTTAGGCAAAGTCATTTATACAAGTAAATATTGAGTAGTGCTAGTCAGTGAAAGGTAAAATCAGAATGCAATCTTGAACAGTATTTTCCACAAAAGGTAATAAAAGCACACACACATTTTTCTGTTCAGAACCTCTAAAGAGATGTGAGTACATGCACTGCCATGACACAGATTCTCAGGTTGTCGTTTCAATGCATACAGGGTGTGCTGGATACACCCCATAAAAACACACACATCTGTAATGCTGCTAAAATAAAACCTGAGTAGAAAAGATGCCTCTGAAAAGGCAGCACATGGACTAAAATGAACCATAATTCCTTTCTATCCAAAAGTGCCTAAGTTTCTGGGGTTTTTTATGGATCAAAACATGTTTCCAGCTTAGCGTGTTGCCTATGGACAGATATGTTCATCCTTAAGTTGCTGCTAGTATAGAAAATAAAGGGAAATAAACAGGCTGGAAAAGGTATTAGATAGTCAACTCCCACATAACTTAGGCTGTTTATGTAATAATAGGCTACAAATGATAATTCTTCCATGTGTTGTGCTGTAATATTATTCCTGAGACAAGAAAAAGTGAGAATGATGTCAAGACCTATTCACTGACATCCCATGACTGTATCATGATCAGTGGAACTGGAGACAGAGGACCCATGTTCCCTGGAGAGTTATTGTGGCAACTCCTCGAGGTGGACAAAGCAGACTGCAAGGTTTAATAAAGTTCCTTTTCTTCAAGGTAACCTGCATTCAGTGTTATTACTTGCAAATGAAACAGCTGGGCTCTTTGGAATTAATTTAGCTCTATTAGTTACTAGACAGTGGTGGGCAACCTGTGGCCCATCACAGTAATCCACTGGTGGGCCATGAGACAGATTGTTTACATTGACCATCCATAGGCACAGCTGCCCGCACTTCTCAGTGGCCATGCTTCAGTGTTCCCGGCCAATGGGAGCTGCGGGAGGTGGCGGCCAGCACATCCCTGCATGTCCCTTCTCTTAAATACCACACAATATTGTATTGTAGCCTACGCTGTAAGCTAGCTCTTCTCCTTTGTATAAGTGAACATCTTCCTAACAAAAACATGCTGTTCATTGCTGACCCTATGCCTAACAATTGAAAGCTGTGTATTGTTGCCTATGAAGCACAACATAATGCAGGCATGTTCCTTCATACAAATGAAACATCACTTCAATCAGAAAGAAAGGTATTTCCAGCTTTACTATTAGTTAACATTGCACATTACAGTCTATGCTTGCAGCACAAAATGCACAGGCATATACTTCAAGACATGGCACAGATCTGTTCTTATTGAATGACAGAAGATAAGGGTTGGAAGAGACCTCAGGAGGACATGTCTTCCAACCCCCTCCTCAAAGCGGGGCCTGTGTGTTCTATTCTGTTTTGCATAGGTTCTTGTACTGTGCTTATTATCAGAGTATTTGAATGCCTTCCAGTAGTGCATCAGACAACGTGACTAACATCTGTCAGTTGTTTGTTCTCCTTACTGAAATACTGGGTTAATTAGCGAAAAGATACCACTGTGTTGATTAAACATTTCTGAAATTAACAAAAAGTCTTTATGTTGCTATGAAGGCTATGAACAAAATGTATCAGTTTACACAAAAGTTCAACTTCTCTTGATCTAACTGGACCTGTGTCCAATTCTATGAAGTTGAGTTTGTGTACATGAGTATCAAAGCACTCTGCTCCTCTTGATGTATTTTTGTGACTGAAGGAATAAAGCGATCACTTACAATAGCACTTATTGTACTTGTAGTGGTTTGTGGCCTTCCCTCCATGTCATGCTCAGAGGGAGGCCACACTGCCTCACTACATCAAACAGTCAAATCATAGGAGATTAGCAGTCTTTGGCCTAGATTCCGGGCTAAGCAGACAACAATACTCAGTCTACCGCCCAAGCCCTTTGGGTGGGGCACAGTACCAAGTAGTCATTAGCCTAGCATCCTGGCTAGGAAGACATAATTAACAGGCTATAGCCCAGGCATAATGAACGCTCTATAGTGTAGCCTTCTGACTAGGGCAGACAGGGACTACAATCTGGAGCTCTGACACTCAGTGTGGGGCAGAGCTGGGAGCAGTCTGTAGCCCAATGCCTCCTGGCTAGGGCAGACCACAAACATTACCTTCTGGAGCTCACTGCCTTTTGGCTGGGGTAAGCCACAAGTAAGGTGCCAGCCTTCTGTCATAAGATGAGTAGGTCGCCACTCCAAGGGGACCCACCCTACGTCACTGGGTCCCAGCCCAGGGCTCTAACAGTGGTGGGTGGTTTTGGCACTAGCTCAGCAGGGAGCCCACCAAAACACACTGACTCGTCTCACTATAACAGGACTAATATCTGATTGCCCTGGGCTACTTCCTACCATCCTTCCTTGGCATGGGTTTGTAGTCCATGGGTCTTCCGCTTCCTTGGGATCAACAGTGAACAGCCATCCCAGTATCTCCTCACTGCAGTCGGTCCCCTCCAGGGGCAGGGTGCTGCACAGCTTGATCCCTGGTCCAGGGTTCTGCAAAGGGGCAGAGACATCTGCTTGCTTCCCTAGCCTTGCGGCAACTGAACTAGAGGCCCCACCTCTTGCACTTTCTGTCCCACCACTCTGTTTCCAGTCTGGAGAAGTGGGCCTGACCTGGCTCTGCCCACAAAAGGGTGTGGGGTCATCCTTCTCCGTCAAGCTCAGAGGGAAGCCACTCTGCCTCTCTATGATACTGAACAGTTACAGGTTAAGATTTTTGTTGAATCTTAAATTAATTGAGTATGGGTATTTTTCCATTTGAAAGTGAAAAGAGTGTTAAATATGCTTTAATTGGATCTGAGAGATAATTTTGTGCTTTGTACTCTTTTGTTAACCTCAAAGTGAGTTGGTCACCATAACGAGATTGCCTCTCTCTCAAACTATATATAGTTTCCTATGAAGCCTAGAGAAAAGAAAAGAAAGTGTTTAACTTTCAAATGGAATAAAAATTTATTCTCAGCAATGGCCTTCAAAGTGCAGAGATCCCGTAGAAGGTTGAAAATGAATTAAATGCACAGCAGTTTGAAAAACATTAGCTTTTCTATATCATCTCATAAGCCTGTCTTCGCATTTGGACTAAAATGCAATTTAAGCCTGCAGAGTTAATTGCAGTTATTGAACATTTAGATTGTGCTAGTATATAAAGGCCACAACCAAGTTGGGCTGTAATGTGTTATAATCCCTCTGCCCCAAACCCCTCTCTCCAATACCCAATGGAAGGTCAGAATTAGTGAACAATATAGTTTGTAAAAGCCCCTAAATACTTGTCTGTGGATCTACCCCTCAGAACTCTGCTGACCTCTCAACACTCATAGAAAGATTTCTAATTGCTCTGTAGAAATGATTGTAACAAGGTCTTGCACCTCCTAGATCATTCAATCTTCCTATTGGCCCACAATTGCCCTCACCAGCTATATGGCTGTACTCTTTGGGATAAGAGGTGACAATCTCTGTTACCTGTGATTGTTGGACAAATTCTGTTCTCCAAATTCTGTGTAGGCCCCTAGAACCATGAGACTAATGTGCGTCTGTTACATGAGAAGAGGGGACCGTCTGAAGAGGCCACGGATAAGATCCAGACCAAGAATGTTGTTGAGCTCAAATCTCCTTCTTCTTGGCTGTGAAGGAAATTATGAAGTGGGGGAGGGAAAGGATTGGTTTGGTGCACAAATGTGAGATGGGAGTATACCTAATTAACCTATGGCTGTGTGAATCCACTGTCTATTCCCTCCCCAAGAACACTATGGCAGGCATGAGATTGCAGTAGTTGCCATGCATTGGCGCTACTTCTGCTCCACAAGCAATGAGGGAAGATCAGCTTGCACAACTGCAACTATTAGTTCTCAGAATAAACATGAGGCCTTGCCCCTATCATTCAGGTCATCTCACATTAATTCTGTCCTTGCCTACCTTGCTGTCAGAATTCAGTTTATCTTTGAAATGCCTGTTACATAATGGATCCATCTAACAAGATACACAGCATAAATCAGATGTCTTCAACAGAAGCAGATATGTATTGTCAAGATACAGAATTACACAGAGAAAATCATAATAGAAAAAGATAGATACTAAAGGATGAAATTCAATAAGGACAAATGCAAAGTCCTCCACTTAGGAAGGAACAATCAGTTGCTCATATACAAAATGGAAAATAGCTGCCTAGGAAAGAGTGCTGCGGAAAGGGGTCTGGGGATCATAGTGGATTACAAGCTAAATATGAGTAAAAAATGTAGCACTGTTGCAAAAAAAACCCCTGAACATCATTCTAGGATGTATTAGCATAAGTGTTGTAAGCAAGACATGAAAAGTAATTCTTCCACTCTATTCCACGCTTATTAGGCCTCAACTGGAGTATTGTGTCTAGTCCTAAGTGCCACATTTCAGGAAAGATGTGGACAAATTGTAGAAAGTCCAGAGAAGAGCAACAAAAAAGATTAAAGATCTGGAAAACATGGCCTAGGAGGAAAGATTGAAACAACTGGGTTTGTTTTGTTTGGAAAAGAGAAGGCTGAGAGGGGATGTGATAACAGTGTTCAAGTACATGAAAGGTGGCGACAAGGAGGAGGGAAAAAAATTGTTCTTCCTAACCTGTGAGGATAGGACAGGAAGCAATGGGCTTAAATTTCAGCAATGGAGATTTAAGTTTGACTTGAGGAAAAATGTCCTAACTGTCCAGGTGGTTAAGCACTGAAATAAATTGCCTAGGTTGGTTGCAGAATCTCCATCACTGGAGATGTTTAAGAGCAGGTTAGACAAACACCTGTCAAGGATGGTCAAGATCCGGGATTGGCAATCTTGACACGTGGCACTGCAGGGTAAGCACCCTTAGTGGGCCCTGCTAGTTTGTTTTCTTGCCAGTTCGCCGATCGCCGCATCCACTGGCTGCAGTTCACGCTCCAGTCCAATGGGGGCTGTGGGAAGTGGCACGGTGCTGGCCGTTGCTTTCCACAGCCCCCATTGGACCGGGACAGCGAACCACAGCCAATGGGAGCTGTGATTGGCGAACCAGCAAGTAAACAAACTGGCAGGACCCACTAAGGGTGCTTACCCTGTGGTGCCACATGGCAAGGTTGCTGATCCCTGGTCTAGATAATACTTAATCCTGCCATGAGTGCAGAGGACTGGACTAGATGATCTCTTGAGGTCCCTTCCAATCCTATGTTTCTATGAAAACATACTTGCCTAGACAAATAGTATCCAAAGTTTCACTCAGCACTGTAGACAATAGTTAAAATTTTAAAAGCCACCTGTGTTATTTAGGGTTCTGACATTTAAGCATTTTGCAAATGTAAGCTCTTAAGGTAACATTTGCAAAAGTATTGTATAAAGTACCTGAATAGCTTGCCCCGCAGAGAATCTTTTTTTCTATCAAATTAATGTCTGTCCTATTTGCCTCAGCCTGCCAATTTAAGATTTCATCACATGTTCCCCAAAGAATGTGTGTCTGCCCAAAGAGACCTTGCAGCTGTAGTCTTTTTAGCCTTTTCCTTTAATGTGGGGATGATGGCTTTATCCAGGTCAATACACAATTGTGGGATGGCAGAATTATTGAGTCAATGCACAAGAACATAATTATTACATCCTAGTAAGCAACTTGCTGCTGTTAGCTTTCATTCCTGCCATTACTAGCATAATTCCTTCCTCATGTGGGCTTATGTTAAATTCTTATATCTTCTATACCGTCATGTTTGTATAGATACTTCGGTGCATTTATTAAAACTTTTTTTCCCTTCCAACTAATGTTTGATCCATAAATTACGTTATACTAAATGTTTTGCTCAAGTCCGAGTAGCCCCATTGTCTCCACTCAACACCTTCTAAAAGTGCTTTGTGATACCATAAGTGAAGAAAACCCCACTGAAGGCAGTCTGCTATTCCTTTTCCACCAAACAACTTGGGGAAATCTACTTCCTGGCCTCTCAGAATTTGTGTTTAGGGAGTTCATTGCAAACCTTGGACATTTATAAAGAGAGTCCATGAAGTGAGGGACCTGAACTCAGATGTAAAACCAAAGAGTAGTGGTGTTGAATTCCACCAATAATGTTTTAAGGGAAATCTTAAGAGAATCACTCTAATGTAATTCCTCAGAATAAGTGTCTTGGTGGTGGTGTAAGGTGGATAACCAGTGACAGAGAACCTGGACTAACTTGCCTCCTCTCAATGTCCTCCTGAGTTCATGTGTAAAAGATGCCAGAGATGGCTGCTGAGGGTTCCATGGGCCCATTGTCCAATAAACATAAAATCCTGAAGTCAAGACTTTGAACATGCTATGGCTTGAGGCTGGATAAATAAAATGAGAAGCAGGTAAAACTCAGGTATCAAAAGAAAGAATAGGTAAACAAGCCCATTGTTAACATGGTATCCGAAACCCTGCAGTCCGGACAATGTTGCAGTCAGCAGGCTGTTTGAAAAACACTGGCCTAAATGCCAACACAGTGCTTCAGAATAGCATTAAATTATTGACAATAGCAACATCTTGTGTGTCTTACTCAGGGTAGTAGTACTGTTTAAAGGGACTTCTGTATGTGGAGGGCTTGTAGGCTCAGGCCCTAATATGTCTCAGTTCAAAACTTTGAAGAATTTTTGAAAGCTGAAAGTAAATTATAAGATACCAAGGAGGTCAGATGCCAGTGATGAGTGAAGAACTTCAATAGACTAGAATAGAAGACTTTGTTACTGCCTTTTTCCGATATTGCTGTAGTTCTACTCATATCATTATATTAATGATTTCTTGTCTAGTACACAAGATTTGGGACATTGGCTGTTCACTACTGAGAGTTTGGCAAGTGTCAGGGATTGCTAGGTTTAAATAATGGAACAATTTTCATTACAGTTTTCTCAAATGAATATTTAGAAGTTAGAGTTATGGATTTAAAGTTTCTTTTTAACTTATATGGGGAATATAATATGCTTTTTATTTTTCATTGCTCTTAAATGAACCTATTTCCAATTTAAATAACTGACTTTTTCTATTAAACAGGCAAATGGCAACAACATTTACTTGAGCAAATTTTGCGAAAAGTAGTACCGTCATGATGGCAAGAAACATGCCATTGGCATTTTATTAATTTTGTTCTATATATACTTTTATTTTCTCTGCAGAATTTTTCCGAGAACTTTTGGAGAACGCAGAAAAATCCTTAAATGATATGTTTGTACGAACGTATGGAATGCTGTACATGCAGAATTCAGAAGTGTTCCAGGACCTCTTCACAGAGCTGAAACGATACTATACAGGAGGCAATGTAAACTTGGAGGAGATGCTGAATGATTTCTGGGCTCGGCTATTGGAGCGAATGTTCCAGCTCATAAACCCCCAATACCATTTCACTGAGGACTATCTGGAGTGTGTAAGCAAATACACAGACCAGCTGAAACCATTTGGAGATGTACCCAGAAAATTGAAGGTTCAAGTGACTAGAGCTTTCATTGCTGCACGGACCTTCGTTCAGGGGCTGACTGTAGGCAGAGAGGTTGCAAACAGAGTATCCAAGGTAACCTAAATGAGGCTTTTTATGTTTGCACTTGCATTTATGGGTTTGTTTGTTTTTTACTTAAGACATGAATTCTGAATGTGCACCTATACCTTGTTTATAAGTAAGTGAAGTTTGTCAAGGTGAGTCATTATTGCCCTTTTCCTCCTTTGGAGTCTACTGAAGTGACAGCAATACTGGAAAGGGTTGCCTTTTATTTAGAATGAAAGGAGGGTCAATATTTATTGGCTATACCGCTATAGCATGATGTAGCAGTTAACACTGGTAGTGCGAAAACTATCATCAGGTGACATTTCAGACTAGGATTTAAGTGTAACTAATATGTATGATGCTGCTGTTCATTAGGGCAGTGTAGCCAGACTGGAATTGTGAGAGTGGCAACCTTCATCAGAACTGCAGCCGAGTGACAAGTTTTTAGGAATACTGGCATCTTCTCTAACACATGGGCAAGGTAGATTAGTTATATTTGGATAAGAAAAAGGCCCACTAGTAATATCTAGGGAGCTTGATCTATTCCAAAGAACAGTTGAAATTATATTTTGTTTGTGTTAGTTATTTATATAAATATTTATGATGATCCTAGCTTCTGAGTGCCTCACATAATTAAACTACATAATAAAAAATATACCCAAAATATAATCCATCTGGGTCAATCAGTTAAACCCCACAGTTATAGTTGGGTGCTAAAAATCTGCCAGAATAATGAGCTGTCTCTGACACAGCATCTGGAATACATCTAAAGGGACTTTCTATATTCTTGTTAAAATCAAGTTAGGGGGCCAAGATGTTCCCTGACCTGCTTTTATCATGTTTTCAGTCTGTCATCTTATTGGGACCTTAATTGCATTCTGTAAGTGTGTTACAATTTATTTAAGGCTTTACGGGACTTCTCTGGCTTGGCTGCAAATTGTAGGCCCACATTTGGCTCTGAGAAACCATCAAAAAAGCAAATTGAGGGCCATCTTGTTCTTAAGGCATAATTAGTCATTTCCTACTGGTCTCCTCTGTGGTGCTCATTACTATAGAACAGGGATCAGCAACGTTGGCACACAGGACCTCATGTTAAGCACTCTTAGCGGGCCCCCACCGCTTTGTTTACCTGCCGTTTCACTGACTGCGGCTCCCATTGGCCATGGTTTGCTGTCCCAGTCCAATGGGGGCAGTAGGAAGAGGCGCGGTGCTGGCCGCCGCTTCCTGCAGCCCACATTGGACCAGGACAGTGAACCTTGGCCAGTGGGAGCCGCAGGCGGTGAAACGGCAGGTAAACAAAGCGGCAGGGGCCCACTAAGGGTACTTATCCTGCAGTCCCGTGTGCCAAGGTTGCTGATCCCTGCTATAGAATCTGGGTGCTTTAAAGAAATAATTTAATCTTCCCAACAATCTTCTGAAGTGAGGGGGTGATACTATTCCTATTTTAGAGATGGGAGCTGAGGCACAAAAATACTAAGATCAAAAGTTTCCACTAATTTTGGATGCCCAATTTGAGCACCGTCCATCCTATGCACTGAACGAGGACTGCCTGAAAAATAGCATGTGGTCATGCAATTAAAGACTGTATCATAATGCTGCAGAAAAGGTAGTCAAATTAATTCAAGCATTTCCTAAATCTGAGTGCTTGACTTTGCAACCTTAATGTTCTCTTACCATAATTTATGGGTGTGTTATATAATTACACATGCATGAGTGTGTGTGCGCACACACACGTATTACTATTCATTAATGTAGTTGAATGAGTGTGTATGTGTGTATGCAGTGTAGTTGTAGCTGTGTTTGTCCCAGGACAGTAGAGAAACACAAAGGGGAGCGGGGTAATGTATTTTATTGGACCATCTTCTGTTGGTGGGAGACTTGTGGAAGGGCTCAGTGAGTCTTGAAAGCTTCTCTCTCTCTCACCAACAAAAGTTGGTCCAGTAAAAGATGTTACCTCACCACCTTGAGCATTTGTATATGCATTTGCATACACATGAAGTCTAACTATATGTACATGTTCCTGCTATGTCTATTATATATGAATGAGTGTGCACATATATTTTAAATTTAGGTTCTTTAATTATTTCCCCATTATGTTTTATTCTTGCTACTGGACAACATGAAATTTTGGCCTTCTAATGGAATTATATGACTGGATGATAATAATGATAACAATAATGAAGAATAATGGACTCGAACAAATCTTCATATTGCAAAGAGTGCACTACATTTCAATTTCTAGACACTTTTCTTCTATGGTTTTTGGTAAAGTCCACTTCAACATAAATTGGAAAGCAGATTACAAAGAATTATTATCAAGGAGAAATCAGGAGTATTTTAATCAAGATTTTGTTTCAGATGTCCCATTAAAATGTAAAAGAATTAATATGTTTTTAAACTTAGATTATGCTCAAGAAGCATTGTTCAGTGTAGTATTAAAACCTAGATAGATACTGTCACAGTTTCAGGGCAATTGCATTTGTATTCCCACTCCATGGTCCACTAAGAGCACTCACTTTAGGTTCCTGGCATCTAGCTGTCACTCACTTGGGTAAAGACCTGGGACTCCCTCCCTCCTGGTTTAAGGCTGAACAGCACTATGGATTACAGCAGGGATCGGCAATCTTGGCACGTGGCCCCCCAGGGTAAGCACTCTTCGCGGGCCTGGCTGGTTTGTTTACCTGCCTCATCTGCAGGTTCGGCCGATTGCAGCTCCACGCAAGAAAGGCAATGGCTGGGGAGCTGGAAGCCTGAGACTGGGTGCCCTTCATGGACCAGTGAAAAGAAATACAATTGCCCTGAATTGCAACAGAGGGACTTCTCTGGAAGTGTTACAACCTGAGTGAATTTGCCTGATCACCCCCATACTGGTCTGGCAGATGCTGCGGGTCTAACCAATCATCTCTTTAGGGAGTCAGGAAGGAATTTTTCTCCCATGATCCAATTGGCAGAGGACCATGGAGTTTGGTGCCTTCTTCGCAGCACCTTTGAGCCACAATGGTTCAGTAGGAATGCACTTAGTACCTAACTGGGGTGGAGTTGTTTATTCATCACAACTTGTGGTCAGTTTCTAGTGCAGTTAAGAGAATAAATCAAATGGTTCCCAGAGGTGAAAGACCTGGGATTTTGATGATGAACCTTGGGCTCAAGTGATAGTGTGAGACCTTGTGGCCTTTGGGGACCAAGGTGCCCACCCAGCTGCACCCGCTCTCCCCTTGTTAAGGGGAGAGTGCTAAGACTCACAGAGAGATGAGTTCCAGGGGATAAGCTGAGGAGAACCACCCCATGTTATAGGCTATATGGTAAGAAGTCATGTAACCCCTCCATGGGTATAGAAGAGTGTGGGTGATGGGTGGGTAGTGCTCCTTTCCTGTGTTAAAGTTTAATAAAGGTTGTGGCCTGCTGCTTAATTCCATGCATGCGTCTGTCCTCATTTTGCTGCTGTATCCACATCAATTACTATTAACATGTGGGAGCAATGTGCTGGTTTGGACTTGCAAGTTCTTCTGGTTTTGTCAGAACCGAATAGTTTTAAAGTTGGTGTATCTGCTGTCGGCACAGCAAATCTTTTTTTTTGTAGATCACTTACAACTTGCAGCAACCATTCCTCAAAGTGAGCACATAGCTTTACCCTCCTCCCCACCCCCCACACTCACACAGGAAAAGACAGAGAAATTTATTTTTGTTGTTGTTTTGAAAGTTATCCACGTTGAGCATGAATTTAATTTTAACTGTGCTGTCACATCACAAGACACAGTAACAGAAAAGTCACATCTGCTTAACCCTACAGAAGTGAGAAGAGAAGTGATGCTTTTTCAAAAATGTTTGTCCTGGTTGGGCAGAGAGTTCTTTTTTCAGCAATATCACAAGCTGAACTGACATTTTGAATTTTTTTAGTGTTCTGTAACTCAGTGAAATCTCCTTTATCTGGCGCACTGCCGGAGGCTAGGATGACAAAATTTAGCCTCCATCTCAAACATAATGAAACAGAGATAATTCCTAAAGAGAAAGTTGGTAGCAACATTTTTGAGCCTATTACTCACATTTTCAGGCTCCTCTAGTCCATCAGGTAAAAGGGAGTTGGCGAGTCTTGCTAGCAGGCTGTGATGAAACTGCCCATCTGGTGTCACAGGGGTACTTTTCTAATGCTATTGCTTCAAGGAAAGTGTAAGATTGGTTCTGGCTGCCCCCCTTGAGGAAAAGTTATACTGATCCTCTCTGTGGGCTCATCCTTTTTTTTCAATCACCAGTAAAAGTGAAAAAAGACCACAAGAATTAACACTAAAACTTGGAGGTGTCCCCTGCAAGAACAGAGTACTCCTATTTCTCTAATTACAGTCAATTAAGTTATAAGTTGGGTTATGTTAGATTCCCATTTGGGTTAATATATTCTGCCTATTTAAATTTCCTGTATTATCAGTATAATCCTTCACTTGATACCTTGATACTGAAGCCAGTTAGATGCACAATAGAGATGGTAGGAATTGTGTGTGTGTGTGCACGTGCGCAAAAGGTGTCCTTTTTCATTGAACAATTTTTATAGTTTTTGACCAGTTCTACTGGACACAAACATATATGCACAGCATCCTTCTTAAAGTGTGTAGCTTGTACTCGAACAGAATTTTCAACAGCTCATACACCGTCTGACAATTTTCAAATATACGTAGCTTTTCTTTCTTTTTTTTATTTTTAAACCAATACATTTAAATGTAGCAAAGCATGTGCAATCCCTTAATGCACAGTACATCTCACACTGAAGGCATTGTCAGTCTTCCAACTGACTTCAGGGGAAGTGGGTCCGCATGTTGAACCTATGAATGTAGTGTGCAAAGTTGAGATTTCTACCATTTTAGTTATCTCCCCTATAGCAAAGGTGATCAAATTTGCAAGAAAAGTAAACTCATTTATAAATAAATGTATTCACCTGTTCATAGCTTCAGAAATAATTGAAGGGATTTTAGACAAACTTTCTGTACTGAGGTGCCAGAGTACAAAGCTCTTCTGTTGTGTGTCACTATTTTAAAACCGAAAAAAAAATTGTATTTAGTCTTTTTTGATGAAAACCTGATATATTTCAAGGAAAATTTTTGAAGTAAATGATGAAAATAGTTTAAAAAAACATTAGGGGAGAAAATTGTTGTGACCATTTCTAATACAGTGCAAAATGTTAAGTTGTGGAACCTAGTGACAGCATTATTAATGATCCTATCACCTGGTTTATTCCCAGTCATGATAAAATTCCTCAAGTTTGTCTGTCGCTGTCATTCTGGACTTCTCTTGCTTTATATGTAAAAGAGAATTAACTATTTGCACCCTTTGCTATTGCTCATGTGTTGACAAAACATTTTCCATGACCATAATGTTATTTTTGATCTGTTATTGTTGCTTGAAATACATTGACAATAGAAAAGGGCATTTTGGGGCCAAACTTTGGAGAATCCTTCTGACTTTCCAGGTGCTCACAAATTCCATCCTTTTTTCAGAAAATGTTCTAACACTTGTGCATGCCTGACCTACAGCAGTTGGAATAACTCTGGAACACATGAAAGGTTTTTTTTCATTATTAAATACAAGGAGAGCTTTCAGCTAAATGCAGTTTCCATTGAAAGAGGCTAAATTCAAGGATGACTTAAATGATGGTCTAATTTCCCAGTTGGATGGAAATTATGCAGAAAGGAAATGCAAGTTGGTGCAAGCAGAACACTTGGCCAAACATTTTCCATCTAAACACTTTTTCAACAGAAAATGGTATTTTAATTAAGCAGAAATTTGCTGGAAAAAAATCCAGATGTCAAAACCGCCAAATTCCAGAAAGGGTTTGATGAAAACTATTGTGTTTTCATTTTTGTCATAATGTTTTTTGTCAGAATTAATTTTCTGACCAGTTCTAAAAAGCAGCCATGTAAGTATAACACACATTGTTTTGGTATTCTGTAAGCATGCAATATGGGAAGCTATGCACTGAAGGTCAGAATACTTGAGCACAATAGAAAGAGTATTAAGTCAAAGGGTATAACTTCCTTCCCTCATGCCACTCTCATTGCATCACTCCAAATTCTCCCTGGTGGAGGCAGTTGCAATGGTTGTTGCCTTTGGAACTGAATTTGGCCCCCTTTGAATCCAAAATTGGTGCAAATTACTCTTGTTTATATATCTCCTGGGTACTTACTTACCATCCACTTGTTTTGTTTTGCTGCAGACTCTACTGATGTCAGTGGCATCATTCCTGATTTACACTGGGGTAAGAGAATCAGGAGAATCAAGCTCACCCTTTCTCTTTCTATGACTTTGCCATTTACACTCGCATGGCGCTTGTCTTCCCTGCCGGCTAAATTGGCACCTCTGCGATCGATGCAGTGGTTTCGATTTAGTGGGTCTGGAGAAGAAGTGATAAGTCAATGGAAGAGCGCTCTCCTGTCATCTTCAGTACTTCACTTCCCTGAGAGGCAAAAGCTATGCTGATGGGAGAGTGTCTCCTCTCGACACAGCACAGTGTAGACACTCCTGGGAGTCAATCTAAGCTACATCGACTAAGATACATACCGTACATAACTTCACTAGTGTAACTTAGATCGACTTACCCCATTAGGGTCAACCAGGCCATACTTTAATTTCTAGCCCCTCCATACCTGATGTGGAACTTACCACCAGTTAAGTCACTGCTGAGCTTGGCCTGGGAAGGCCTTCTCAGGAAAGCGAGGAGTATTATTGTGAGCATGAACATCAGAGCAGTATGACACAATAGCTGACATCTTAGTTCCATTAATAGATTTAAATATTTAAACTCGCATCTAATGTAAAAAAAATAATGGTTTGAAAACTTTTCCAAGCACCTGAGGTCAATTATACTTCTGCCTTATTTTTAAACAGATTAAAACCATTTTTCTCCTGAACTTTATTAGATTATATTGATAGCAGGCTTCTTAGTAAAGCTTTTGATGTATGGGCAGAGTGAAACAAATCCAATAATACAATTATAAGGTAAAGCCCTGGATTAGTAGTGAAAAATAGGCCCTAGTAATTGTCAATGATTACCTCTAGTTACAGAATGTCAGGCTGTTGCTTTTTAAATACACTGAATCAGTCTCACAAACTCTGCTTTTCATGGTTTATAAATAAATATTCGCCATTACTATAAATAAATATTTGTGAGAGCTATAAACAAAAGTCAATATTGAATGTCACCCTGACTCAGAATGTAATTATTGTGGGGAGGAGAGTACAAATATGACATGCTGATAAGCCAGGGTAATTAAGAACCAAAACAAATAGTTCCTTAATGCTGGAATATATGATTTGAAGAGACTGATAAAGTGCTGCTGGTAATGTATATTTTAATTGCATTGGCTGAAAAGAGATCCTTTATTAGGGAAAGAGAGAGAGAATGGATCATTATGAGAATTTCCACTGATTTCTACTGGACTATAGTCCCCTAGTTCTGTTTTTAATTTGGCAACAGCCATCCCTAACCAGCATGGCCTTTATATCTACTCGTGTGATTTTTTTTTTGTTTGAGTTGGTTTGCTTCGTTTACAGTAATCATTTGCCATTTATCTTTCCAAGCATTGGCATTGGAGTAGAGATTGGCAACCTTTGGCCCATGGCCTGGGTAAGCCCCCTGGTGGGCCGGACTGGTTTGTTTATCTGCCACGTCTGCAGGTTCGGCTGATCACATTTCCCACTGGCTGTGGTTCGCCACTCCTGTCCAATGGGGGCTGCGGGAAGTGGCGCGAGCTGAGGGATGTGATGGCCACCACTTTCTGCAGCCCCCATTTGCCAGATGTGGCCAGGGAGAGCTGCAGTCAGCCGAACCTGCGGAAGTGGCAGGTAAACAAACCAGCCTAACCCACCAGGGGGCCTACCCTGATGGGCCGGATGCCAAAGATTGCTGATCCCTGCATTAAAGTATTACATGAATGGGTCAGTTTCTTCTCCCTCTTCCAGCTCTACCGTGCCACTCAGATGGTGGAAAAGGGCCAGAATTTGCCCAGCTGACAATTTGGGATGCTCTCAAGGGACATAAAATTCCTACACTGCGGTAACTTACATTGTTGTGGAGCTGGCTTGAACTGGGGAGCTATATCTGTCCCCCTGACTGCCCCCTTTCTCCTTTCAACAGATAGGTGCAGGAGAAACTCTAGGCTACTACCTTGTTTTATTAAGGGTTGTTCTAGGCTCTGGATAGAACAAATCGTAATATGTTGCATATTTCCAGATGCATATTCTCAAAAATATTAGTTACCTATATAGTATTTGTACAGTCTTTCTTCCATTGGTCTCATTCACTTTTCTGAGTTCTATTGTATTATTTATTTATCCTAGGGTTAGAATTTTCAGGTAGCACACATGTATCAAAGAAGGTTCCTGCTTGAATGTGAACTTTCATAGCTGGAAAAGATTTGAAAGCATATAAATATATAAATAATTGGCTAAAGTTCCAGATCAAGATATTTCTCTTGGAATGAGAGACCTGGAAATGATGTATTTAGCTCCCTTTTTGCTTCCACACACAGTGCAAATGATTCCAGTCTGAACTGCAATAGATTACACTGATTCTCCACTTTTTTATAATTCTTCTCCATTCCGTTTACAATCTCAAGACTCTTCTGATCTCTTTTACACCAGTATAAATCTGGATTACATCTGCTGAACTCAATTTACATTGATATCCTGGAGATGATTGGCTGGCTATCTATACTCTTTGATTATTCAATACTGTAACAGGGTGCTGGCGAGAAAGTGCTGAGCCAGCCCCTGTTCCCTCTGTTAGCGCGGGCAGCAGAGGCTCTGCTAGCTCAGCTTCCAGCTCGGGGAGTTAATGGGCTGGCAGGGCTTGGCCCTGGGGAGAGTGAGGCTTGAGGCAAACCACCTGGGAGTCTTCCAGGCCAGAGCATAAAGCTGGCAGGAAGGAAGTCACGGGGGGCGGGAAAGAGAACAGGGAGGAACAAGGTGTTGTTGCTCCTGGCTAGATGTGGGAGCTAGCTGTCCCCCAAGGCAGCCAAATCAGTGGGCTATCTTATGTATACTTGTATATAGGTGACAGTGGGGGCTTGCACAAGGGAAATAAAGGGACACTGGTGCTTACAACAGTGGGGTCCTGACTCATTTGTGCACTGAGCGGAGAAGGGCTCGTTTACAAATACCAAGTCTTGAATCTTGCAGCAGCCCTTTATTCCAAAATTAGGATGCTTAATACCATCTTCTAACAGTAAAAACTATTCAGCTGATGAACCTGATTGTCTCTGTACAAGCCTCGTACTTGGCTCATAGTGTACTTTCACCCTAATGGCACAGAAAATGCTCTCTAGTTACGTTTTGTAGGAAACTTCTAAATACATATAAAGATCTAAAGCACAAACCGTATCAGGCTGACCATCTCATAAAATAGTAACACAATCCATTACGAAAACATTCACTTCCACAATGCAATATTACTCTGAAGCTCTATCCAGTAGTACTGAGATGTGCACATTTACATCAATCTATTCAAAATTGCAGATTAACTTTACACTATTATAAAAGATCGTGGTGTGGCATTTCAAAAGCTAAGCCAAAGATGAGGTGCAGAGATTCTTCATAGTTCCCAGAATGAGGAAATGTGATAAGCAACAATGAGATCCAGAGCTCACCCATTTCTCACTGATGTGTCTCCTGCTGATGTTGCCAGATTTGGGCATTCTGGAGCACATCTGTGATTAATCTTCCTGCAGCTTTACAATTTTGCTGGTTTAGCACAAGAGAGTTAAAAAAAAATACAGAAGAATCATATGGAGGGTAGAAGGAAATTAAAAAGTCTGAAGGTTAAACAATGCTCAGGGACTTGTATCATCTTGTGACAAGCTGACTTTTTAGAGCTACTGTAGTTACAGATCATCTATCTAAACTATTTTAGGAGGTAGCCAGTAGAAGCAATGTTTTCTAAGCATGATTTGATAAAAGCAATTCAGTATATTTCTTATGTGGACCAGAAGCATGAAGAATAGATATTTTCTCCTTGAGGTTTGTACAGAACACATTGTTGAAGAAAATATCTGATTTGTCTAAAACTCTACTTGTAAAGAATATTAATTAGAGTTGAAATGGATGTCAGTTAACATTATTATAGCTTACCTAGTAGAGTCACCAGCTAGAAGTTGAAGAAGTCAGGCTTCCTAGGTTGTGTTTAAATGATTAAATGATTAATCCTAAATTATACCTATGAGACCAGATTCAAATCTCATTTGTGCAGGCATCAGTGCAGAATTGGTTCCATTAACCTCAGATGAGATTGGACTCTTGGCTACGGCCTCTGATATAAAAATAATATTCCATTTTAAAAGAAACTACAATAAAATATCAGGGTAGGTGCAAAACAAAGCACTCTGAAGTCATGAAATGACAGTGGAGAGATTTGTCTGTGATTTTTAAATCACCACCTTCTGTGTATTGCACTGTCTCGTATTTTTTCTAAAACACAACACAAAATCTTCATTTTCTCTCTCTATGCATAAAGTTGAGTCAACTTTTTTTTAAACATCCAGGAAGAATTCCCTTTCTGAGTGAGAGCAAAATATCCTAGATTAAAAATAGAAAAGCAGAACTTTGAGTAAAGTGTAAGGAGCTGAAAATAACTTTTTAAAATTGAAGGATTTGGGCTATCTCAAGTATAGACATCTGTCATAGTGGCAGGGCTAGCTGCACCTCCATTTTCTTAGTGGTCTCTCTGCAGCCCCTTTCCCCCCTCAGCCCACCTCCTACCCCACAAGTTTCAAGACTTCTGACTTTACCTCACCTGGGGTAGAATTTTGCAATTCTCCCATTTCTGGACTGGCAGGGACTGTCTTATCTGGTTTAACGACTGTATGTACTCTGCAGGTTGGATGGAGTTCAGGCACCTGCAGTGCTTCACTTTGTGGGTCTGTGACCAGTGCTAAATATAATGATCAAACAGCTTTCTGAAAAAACAGAGTTTTGTTTATTTTGCAAGAGAAACAAAGCTTTTAGCGAAAGGGGATTTTAAAACACCAGATACTCTATATGCAGATATATCTTACCTAAAAACTTACCATTCTCTAATGGTAACTTAAGTAGACCTAACTTCTTCAGACACCTCATCAGGTACCTGTATCTTGGATTGATCCCTCTGAACAACTCCCTCCTGTCTTGAGAGAATCTTCCTTTTTAAATCCACCAGATTTCTTTTGATAGTTTGTGTTTGCAGACCTGTCCCGGCATTATCTCTTACCAACCCTCAATTGTTTGTGGAAAAGTAGCTTTTCCTTCCTGCTTGTTGTTCAAATATACCAGTGTGATAGGTAATTGTGTATTATATTGCCACTGAACACTTTTAAAGTGAAATTTATGTTGCCATGGAGGCACTATGCTGCCCACCAATTCATGTGAAGAGGGCCTGAGGTAAGAACCTTTTGTTTTTCACTCAGTTTGATCCTTAGTTCTGAGTTTCCAGTCTAAAATAGTAGTTTCAGTGATAGTTTCTGTAAATTGTGTGTGGCTACTTTGACATTTGGCTTGCAGTCCAAAAGAAAGAAGGCTGAAGGCAAACTTAGACTTTTGTCCTGGAGATCTTAAAGTAAACTTCAAGGAAGCATGCTAGCATTACATAAATGTATGAAATAGAGGCCCGAGAGAAAGCTCTTGGTATCCTATCCGTCATGCATGACATGTACTTTTGTAGGAGAGAGAAGCACTGAACATCTTTCATCATCTCTTCTCACAGTCTACATCCCTTTTTAGAGTAAAAGGAAGAGATGCTGGACCACAGTATGACTACTGGCAGAAATCTCCACAGACACCCTTATGATTGAAACTCTTCTGGGAGTCCTCAGGCTATTTTCTTGCCCAATGCACTACACTAAGAAAATCTCTTAACTCTGAGTGAACATTTTATTATTGTTCTACAGTTCATTCCATCTAAGCTTCCAGCATTTAATACTGAAATGGAATACATTGGCTATAAACAGTTCACACCCTTTTGCTTTGAATCAGAGAGTGAAAATTACTGGGTAGAATATACTTTCAGTTGTGTTGTAGTCATCTAACTTTTATGCCTCTTAAACTAATAGAGGAGGCTGTGCAAGTCTCCCAGTTTGACATATTATTTTAGTTCCAATACTAATTTTCTTCCTATTCCTTACATTTTGGTATTTTAGCTGAAAAACACAATAAAAGGGAGAAATATAAGAGAGAAAATAATGTGTTTGATATAATAAAACATAGTAGCAGTTTTAAATATGTGATAATGCAAGGAGTAAAATATAAAGGTCTTTTTTATTAAGACTGCACATTAAATTTTGCATATGGGCTCAAATGCTGAAGTCCTTACTCAGACTAACATTCTCAGACTAACTTCAGTGAGTTTCCCTGATTAAAAGTCAAGGACTTACAGATTTGGCGTGGTGCTTTTAAAATGTAAAATGTATTAAACTCGAGGTATGCTTTTTCATATCTCTTCCTTTGACACACACTAATTGATCACTTTATTGCATGTCTGTAGTGAGCCAATGACTCACCAGCGTGGCACCTCCTGCTGGTCATCCAGGACTTAGCTTTTTCCAGCATATGGAGCGCTCTTTGCAAGCCGGTATCTCACCTGCCGCTGGCCCCCATTTCCCTCCCGGACCCTGGTGTCTCTTTGCCCTGGGGTTCTGCCCACTGTAGTACCCCAATGCTCTGGGTCTCCCCTCCCAGGGCAACTCCCAGCTCTCTAATCCCACCTTGCCTCAGTGGCTACTGCCAGTCGTCATATGGCCCCCATTCACTGGGGCAGACTGCAGTCTGTAATGGCCACTCATCATTGGCAAGGGGGGTTTGGACCAGCTGCTTCTGCTTAGCCCTAGGCTGCATCTTTGCAACCCCAGTACATATTTTAGGCCCCACACAAGGCCTGCAGCCTGGGGAGTTGCTAGGCTGGAGCTCCGCAACTCCTCTTGCCCGATTCCCAGCACTGGTCCAGATCAGGTACCTGGATCCCAGGCACCTAGGTCCTTCTCCCTCTACTGCTATAGAGAGACTCTTCCTAGCTCCTGGCTGACAGCCCTATATAGGGCCAGCTTTGGCCTGATTGGGGCGTGGCCCCAGTTATGGCTGCTTCTCCAATCAGCCTTTCCCAGTCACAGCCCTGTCCAGGGCTGCTTTTAACCCCTTCAAAGCCGGAGCGGGGTGATCACCCCGCTACAGTGCCCATTTTGACTTTATCACATGTTTTAACTCCCTGAATTTCTCATTATTTCTAACAACCTGAATGCATTGCCAGGCTTCTTCAGTTCAGTTTTGGTACCTCATCTTAAAAAAGATATACCAAAAATTAATAATAATAATAATTATAAAGCAGAACAAAGGCAACATAAATATTGAAGTGGAGCTTACATGTATTTAAAGAGTAGGACTGTTTAGTTGGCCAGGTGAAGAATAGAAGGAGATTTTGTAGAGGTAAATAAAATAGTAAATGGTATAAAGCAGATTAATTGAATGCTCGTATTTACCCTTTTCCGTAACACAAGAGATGGAGGGCTTCTAATGAAATTAAAATGCAGCAAACTTAGGACCTGATCCAATTCACATTGAAGACCATAAAATCAGATAGAAGACAGAGTTTATTAAGGCAATGTACTGTATAGTGAACCTGAAGAATTCATTGCAAGAGGATATTGTTGAGGGAATCTGAGGCAAATAATAGTATTTTTCATACAAAAAATAGGCATTTAAATGCATAAAAATATTACTGCCAGTTACAGTAGACAAAGTGAATATAGCTTATCAGTGTTTGTGGATGAGGATATGAAAGGATCACCGGTGAGGTCCAAGAGAAATTTCCCTAGGTGGTTTAGTTTAAGCGTATTGTAGGAGTTTAATGTCTTTTCGAAAGCCTCCAGCATTGCTCCTGTCAGAGGCTACATCTAAACTACAGCATTTACAGTGCAGCTGTGACTCTGTAGTGCTTGTGGTGGAGATGCTTTAAACTGACAGGAGATAGCTCTCCTGCATTTGCAAGAGGGAGTAACTATGTCAGTGGGAGAAGCTCTTCCACCAACATAATGCTGTCCTAGAGTGACCGTATTTCCCAAAGGGACACTGCACAGGGCTGAGATGAGCTGTTTGCCTGAGCCCTCTCACCCTCCAGCAGGGCTGACCCAAGCTGCACAGACAGGGTGATCAGGTGTCCGAATTTTATAGGGACAGACCCAGTTTTTGGCTCTTATTACCCGCACTCCCATCCGATTTTTCACATTTTCTGTCTGTTCACCCTATGTGCAGGGCTGGCATTGCTACTCGCTCCCCCACACTGCACCCCACTTTTTTGACAAGTGGATATTTGTTTGGTTTGTTCTTGCCAACTCAGCAAGAGCAAACAGGATAAATGCCCACTTTTGCCAAAAAAGTTGGGACAGACGGGACAGAGCTTAAAAAAGGGACTGTCCCAGCCAAAATGGGATATATGGTCACGCAATGCTGTCCACACTGGCCCTTAGGTTGGTATAACTTACATCGCTTAGAGGTATGGCTATTTCACACCCCTGAGAGATATAAGTTATACTGAAGTAGCATGTAGTGTAGACAAGGTCAGAGACAGGATTCAAACTATAGACAGAGTAGTTGCTATTCCTAGTGGTAACTTTTATGTCCTACAACATATGATTGCAAACGAAAAAAGCAAAGAGGTTGCACAAAACAAAATGGACCAAACAAACAAAATTGGCCACTCCAGCCAACTTGACAAATTCCTACTTACTCTGAATATCTGTAATCAAAGTGGTTAACCATGTTTTGTTTGCTGGTTTAGGGTTGCTAGAGAGACCATGTTTATACAGAGGTACTAACAACAAAAAAAGGTATGAAAATGTATTGACATTCATTATTCATCTTTTTTACTCAATTATTTATCGGTCAAGATATTTATTCCTCTCTGTATTAGAATGCTCTATGAGCCAGGACTTGAACAAGAGCTGTAGCATGACAATATAAAGCACTATTTGAAAAAGGTGTTGTCAGAAGAGAAAGCAGAGTGTTATATCATAGGCTATCCTGGAAGAAAGTTATTAACATTTCTCTTTCATCATTCCATCTGCAGAGATTGATTGCTACACGGACATTACTTTAGGAAATACTAATAGTATGTGGGGATTTATGAACAAAAATACAAATAATTTTTTTTAATAAACCTTGGTTTATTTGCATAGTTGTGCTGATGTAGTGAGCTAGGACCTACACAATTGAGTGGGTAAAGAACTAACATTCTTATCACTGGCTACAATAGGATGTGGAACAGACATTGACTCACAGAAAAGATTACTTAGAAAAAATATTGCATTAGCAAAATGCACCGAGTCACCTTCATTTTTATCTTCATGATCAAGATAAGATTCCTCTTCCTGATGTGTACACGTAACTCCTTAGTAGAGTTATAAGTATGCATTTATGAAGCTCTTTAGAGTGGGTGAGCTTCACTTACCCAAGTAATGATCCACTTACCCAAGTAATGATCCACTTGTAAATTTTCTTGTCAACATTCCTCCCCCCACTCCTCACAGGGCAGGGTAAAGAGGACTGATAACTAAGGCTGGGAGTCTTTTACAGAGGTCACAGAAGCCACAGATTCTGTGACTTTCTCGGACCTCTGTGACTTCCATGGCTGGAGTGGCTGACCCCAGGGACACCCGAACAGCTGGGGCGACCCCAAGGACTAACTGCACTGGACACTGATTGGGTGGTCCCAGGCAGCTATTCCCAGACCCCACCCAGAGGAGCAGTGGTGGAGCCCCCGGGCTGCCCCCCACCAGGATGAGTGATGGTGGTGGTGGGGTCGCCGGGCTGCTCCCCCCCGCTCTGCATCAGCGACTGCCAGAGCACCCCCCACCCCCGCCAGAGCAGCAATGTCTACTGTGTCCCTCACCGAGCACTAAGATTTAGTTAGGTGTATTTTTAGTACAAGTCGTGGACAGGTCACTTACTGATAATAGAATATGGAGATTTGGGGCAGCTCATGCTGCTAATGATGATTGCTGCTTGGTGGCCTATGTGAATGTGTTGGTGATTACAGCCCTATCCCTTATGGACAGGTGCTTTCCTCATAAAAAAAAGTCTACTGTCATGATGGATGTCCTTGAAGGCAGTCTCAGAAGAGAGGCCAACAATTTATTTCACATTTACTTAACTCTTTTGCTTCTCCAGAGTTGTTCGGTCCTTCCAGTTCAGGGCTGAAGCATCGTTGGTGAGACAATGCAAATGCTACATGTAAGTGTATACTTCAGGGGTAGGCAACCTATGGCACGTGTGCCGAAGGTGGCATGCAAGCTGATTTTCAGTGGCACTCACACTGCCCGGGTCCTGGCCACCAATCTGGGGGGTGGTCTGCATTTTAATTTAATTTTAAATGAAGCTTCTTAACCATTTTAAAAACCTTATTTACTTTACATACAACAATAGTTTAGTTCTATATTATAGACTTATAGAAGGAGAACTTCTAAAAACGTTAAAATGTATTACTGGCACGTGGAACCTTAAATTAGAGTGAATAAATTAAAACTCGGCACACCACTTCTGAAAGGTTGCCAACCCCTGGTATACTTCCGCTGCCTGAGCTGTACTACTTCTGTCAAGTAGAGGGCTTTGGTGTACTGGACTGTCAATTAGAGAAAAATTGCAGCTTGAATAGATTATTAAGAAATACTTCAAATGGAGCCATTTCATGGTATCATTTTTTTTTTTTATGGAGCTCTGTAGGAGAAAGACACTACAATAGTGTATTAGCAGCCTGTTTCATCCAAACTTCAAAAGTATTTCAATGTGCTTAACAACTAGTCAAATACAAGGGCATTACTTAACATAAAAGAGTCATGTTGGAGAGATCAGACGGACTCGGGGAAACATCAAAGCATGGTGTGACCAGGGTCCTACTGAGGAGCCAGCTGTGGTCATTCACTTAGGGTTAACTGCAAAGAATGAGGTAGCCAAACCCCCAAAAGCTGGTGGATACTCCAATACTTAGATTTACCAAAACAGCAGGAACAGCATTTTTATTATCTCACTGGTTACTCAGAAGTCCAAAATGACACAGTTCCCTTCAAGTGATTCAGCCTCAGGCCTCCATCCAGGAAATGTATGAGGAAAATTTCTGTAAATCTTATTTCATTCTATAAAAGAAAAGGTTCTTCCAATCCCAAAAGATCGGACATATTACTTTCCAGGTTAATGAATGTTTCAGATCTTACCCAAATACACATTACAGCCAATTCTTATTAACTAAACTAAAATTTATTAAAAAACAAATGAGAGAGTATGGTTAGAATATCAATATACATACAGACATGAATTCAATTCATTGAGGTGCAGAATCATAGCAGAGTTGGTGAGCTTTGTAGTTGCAAAGAGTTCCTTTAGAGTTCAGTTCATAGGTCATAGTCCAATGTCCATATCTCATATTCAGGGCATACCAGCATAACTGGGACCTCAGTCTTCGTCTCAAACTTCTCCTGATGAAGTCTAAGGAGATCTGAGATGACAGAATCAGGACCCAAGGATTTTTATACAATTTCATGTCTTTTGATAAATTGGGATTTCCTTGGGAAACAAAAGGTAATTAGGATGACTTTGAACGAGGTCCATCACTGGTACTTAGCTATACGAATTAACATAAGGCCATTTGCTTTCTTCTCCACTATTCACAATACATTTCAAAGAAAGGTGAATGCTGAGATATCCTATGTTTACAATTTTTTTAAATGCTAGGATCTTTTTTTGACCTCTCAGTTATCAGAATACAGCATAGACAGAGACTACTGATTACATTGTCCGATTCTACTCAAACATATGTCAATACAGCAAAACACAAACATTATCTCCCCACGTCTTTTGTGGGTTATTTATTTTGAAGGATGTTCAACCCTTTCTAGCCATGTGTCCCACATAGGAAGACTAGCTCAGAGACATAATTGTATTAGCAAGAGAAAAGATCTGATATGTCAAGAAATCATAGAGAGGCAGAAACATTTTTTACATGATGTGGGCAATGTGGGAAAAATATATATTCCCATCAGCTGCATCTAGAGTGCTAGGAACATAACATAAAAATGGCCATCCTGGGTCAGACCAAAGATTCATCTAGCTCAGTATCCTGTCTTCTGGCAGTGGCCGATGCTATGCCAGGTGTCCCAGAGGGAATGAACGGAACAAGAATCATTAAGTGATCCATCCCTTGTTGCCCATTGCCAGCTTCCGGCATACCATCCCTGCCCATCTTGGCTAATAGCAATTGATAGACCTATCCTCCATGAATTGATCTAGTTCTTTTTTGAGCCCTGTTATAGTCTTGGCCTTCATACCATCCTCTGGCAAGGAGTTCCACTGGTTTCCTGTGTGTTGTGTGCAGAAAAAACTTCCTTTAGTTTGTTTTAAACCTGCTGCCTATTAATTTCATTTGGTGACCCCTAGTTCTTGTGTTATGAGAGAGTAAATAGCATTTCTTCATTTATTTTCTCCACACCAATCATGATTTTATAGACCTTTATCATATTCCCCCTTAGTCACCTCTTTTCCAAGCTGAAAAGACCCAGTCTTATTAATCTGTCCTCATACAGCAGCATTCCATACCCCAATGATTAATTTATTGCCTTTTTCTGAACCTTTTCCAATTCCAATATATCTTCTTTGAGATGGGGCGACCACATCTGCATGCAGTATTCAAGATGTGCTTGTACCATGGATTTATATAAAGGCAATACAATATTTTCTGTCTTATTATCCATTTCCCTACATTCTGTTCTCTTTTTTGACTACCACTGCACGTTGTGTGGATGTTTTCAGAGAACTATTCACAGTAACTCCAAGAACTCTTTCTTGAGCAGTAACAGCTAATTTAGACCCCCTTATTTTATATTTACAGCTGGGATTATGTTGTCCAGTGTGCATTACCTTGCATTTATCATCATTGAATTTCATCTGCCATTTTGTTGCCCAATCACCCAATTTTGTGAGATCCTTTTGTAGCTCTTCGCAATCCACTGGGAATTAACTATCCTGAGTAGTTTTGTATAATCTGCAAAGGAGATAGAATCAAAGAAAAGTAGTACTGAAAGAGGTATCAAAAAGTAATCTAGTCCATTTCCCTCTGCTGAGACAACATTAAATAGACCTAGAGAGTTGTATTATAAATAAAATAAAATAAAATAAAATAAAATATAAAGTAGGAAGGAAGAAAGGGTGGTGGGGAGAAATTGGAGTGGTGTTACAGAAAGTAGGGAATGATCTGAGAGATAGGAAGGGATGATTCTGGTGACATTTTCATGCAACAAAAAATTCGCTGGTTTTGTGAATTTTCTGAGAAACTTAATTAAATTTACCATCAGCTGAAACATGTGGAATGAAAATTCTGCATAGCTCCACTGGTATTGGTGCTATGCTTGCATATAGTGAAAAATCTGATGCTTATTACCCCCCATAACCCATAGATGCAACATAGTTACACGTATTTTGTTTTAAACATATAAATTAGAAATGATCTAAAAAACCTATTTAACAAGACAAAGTGACTCTTTAAATTACTGCTGTGTTGCCATGGCACTGTGTGTGATATCCGAACAGAACAGATTTGGAAAATCTGAACTGAATCAAATATTGACTGCATATTTTATACAATATTTTAGAGACAAGAGAATCTGGCTCATAGGATTGGCTGTACTTTTGCATACAATGTTACTCCCTATTTATAATTTCATTTGGGTCAGTTGAGTTACACTGATGTAAAATCAGCACCAGATAGTAATAATTACATTTGGAAGGAGAACAAAGCCATTTTAGTCTATTATATAAGGAAATCCAGAGTACTGACCATGTGATTTAAAAGCCCAGAAAACAGTGAGCAAAATTTGCTCCCAAGTAGAGTGGTGATAGCTTTTTCTTACCTAAAATGTTAATACCTTATGATAGAAAAATGCTAATAATGGAAGGTCATGATTATCAAATCTCTCCTCATCCTACTTACAAAATCTCTTTTATGAGAGGTTAGTTGTAAAGATGTAGGGTAATGTTTAAAATGAAGTGGAAGCACCTTAATTTTCTTTAAATATATGTAAAATATGTTGATTTGTGAGTCAGCTCTTCTAAAATGAATAAAGCAAATTAAAAGAGGGATTACCATAGGTCTATGGGCAAAATTGCAAATTTATATCTGAAATGGAGGATGTCCTTTTTAATGAATTATTGAGGTGTCAGTAGATTATTCATTATGAGAACGAAGAACACTGATAAATCAAAGAACTAATAGGAAAAAAAATAGTAGCATCGATATAGTAAAAGTATTAAATTATTTTCCTAAATTCAGTTACAGTGAGTGCATTTTTATAGCAGTCTCTCCACTTAATTAACAAATGACTGCAAAGCATAGCTATGAATGTAATATCTTGAAAATTTACAGTTGTGAGATACTATTTGGGACAAGCAATACTTGATTATATGCATTTCATAATCTATGTTTAGACTTCAGCCAGTATTACCAATTTACTGATTCCTCAAGCTGGGAGTCCACATCCCAATGCGACCAATTGTTCTGATTGCTGTCAAAGGTATAGTGACATTTGTTGACTTTCTTGGGAAGGACGCTGAGTTTGGAACAGTTGCCGCAAATGAAATGTTGGTTGGAGAGCTCTGTAGGTGGTAGAGAAGGGTGACTGGAAATCTGCAACTCTCAGTTCTCTCTCTCTTTTTCTGTGTAGTGGATCAAAAATGGGCTTTGGCAGGTATGAGCCAGAGGGCTGCCAAGAGCATCTTCCATCAATATTCATATCTCAGGATCTGCTGCTGCAGAATGTGAAAACAGGTTTGATTTCAAGAGAGAATAAAGCTAAACTCTTTGCAGAAGGTGTCCTTTCCAATGTTAAATGATTTAAAGCAAATATCACTCATGAAAAAAATATCTATAGACCCAAACAATGGTACTTGAATATCAATACATTTGCTATCTTGATGCTTTGCAATAGATTTAAACAGTTCTACTATCTTTAACCAGGTACATTTGCCTTTAGTACTATTATTTTTTGTTAATTTTTTAACTTGTGACTCTGGGACTATAGCTTTCATTGTTGTTGTTTTTCTTAGTCATAATAGAATGACGGTGTTCATGTAGAGCATGAAATGACCCTAGCAAAAGAGTTACTGCCTCAGTAAATAGGAAGGGCCATTTTCTAGCTGCACCCCGACATTCTAATGGGTCTCTTCTCCAAGCACATGTTTAGTTAATGAAAGAACTGACTTCCTGACTGTTTCATAAATTATCTACTGGTCTAGTCAGCAAGTAAAACCTGATTTACTGAGAGAGATGAAAACATCTGAGGAAGCTATCGAAATAGTAGGCAACAAAGTTTCCGCACAACTTTTGCTAAACTCACATGAGAATATAGTTTATTTAATAACATACCATTGCTTTAGCAGTACTACAAAACCACGGAAATTAGACAGGGAAAATACTTATTCAATCATCTGGTTCATCCCCATGGGTGAATGTTTGATTGTTCCCAGCAATACTTATTCTAGTGCTTTCCCCTGTCTAGTTTTAAATATCTCTAGCAAATGGGCTTCCACCACATCCTTGAGAGACTATTCCACAATTTAATAGATTTCAATGCAATGTAATTTTGTGTCATAATCTACCTTCTGTGCTAGAGACATATTCTGCAGATTAAAAGATTTATTAGCCCTTTGTTTTCATAAAAGAAAAAGATGTATTACTTCTTTCTCTCTTATGCATCTGTCATAGCAGTCTTAGTCCATATATCTCATCAGGAAAAAATAGTCTTAGAGACCCCCACTCATCCTTGGCCCACTAAAAACTAAGAATTGTGGAGGAAGCTGACCTTTATAGCCATATTTATTTATATAAAGATTTATTCAGAAATATATTGTGCCAACCATGGAAGTTCCATGGGTTTCAGTGGCTCATGTATCTTTTTTCATTAAGCAAAATTTGTATTTTCTTTCTTGCACATAGACCTCCTGGGCAAAATCCTGGCCCCATTGATGTTGGTGGCAAAAAAACCCATACGCTCCAGTAGAGCCAATGTTTCACCCCAGAGTCCTATATTTTTAACTTAGTTATAAATAACTGTTTAACAAATATTTATTATTTAGTCTCTTACTAGAGTTGTTCATGCCCACATGAAGAAACAATTCCTGTAGATGTCAACATATCAGGAGAATGTGTTTATGTATGTAGGACAACTGAGGCTATCAGCCTTAAAGGGAAACAATGTACCAGTTTAGTGCATCTTGTTGACCTAATTCATTTGCAGCAGTGCTCAAATAATAAAAAATCAGATTTGAAAATATATTTGAGTAAAATGGTCCAGTATCATTCTGCTGCTATTAATGGGGTCATGTTATGTATGAGTATTCAAGTAATAGTGGACTATTTCTGAAAAAGTTCACAAATCCCCAAAGCTTTTTGTGGGTTATGGAATGCATGAGTATTTGTTTGAAAATATATGTGCAAAGCATATTAATAGTTATTAAATGCCTATTCAAAAGCTTTGTCATCCAATCACACAAGCAGATAGTTGAATCTGTGAATAAGTCATATGGTCATAGGTGTGCACAGCACATTTAATTAGGGTGTGCACCAGGGAGCCCTGCCCTAGTCCCTCACCTGCCCCATCCCCATCTACTCCCTCCCACTTTCTGCCCCCCCTCAGAACCCACAAAACCCGCCTGCTCCTTGTCCCCTGACTGCCCCCTCCTGAGACCTCACCCACCCTAACTGTCCTCCCTAGAATCCTACCGCCTACCTGTCCCCTGACTGCCCCAATCCTAATCCACAACCCTGCCCCCAGACAGACCCACGGGACTCCCAACCCTGCCTACTCTCTGCCTGCATTGACCCCTCTTGACACCCCCACCCCCTGACAGGCCCCCACAGAACTCCCAACCCATCCAGTCCCCCCTGACCTTGTTGCCTGACTGCCCTTTCCAGAGACCCCTAACTACCCCCCAGGAGCCCACCCCCTGCCCAACTCCCCTTCTCCCTATCCCCTGACTGCCCCAACCCCTATTACCCCTATTACCACACGGCTCCTAGCGGCAAGAGCTGAGGGCCTGCCAGAGTCACGCTGCTGCAGCACTGTCCAGGGTAGCTCCTGGACGCGGGGCGCTGAGACTCTGGGGGAAGGCGGGGCCTGGGGGAGCATCCCTGGCCAGCAGTGCAGGTGAGCTTGTCCACCCCTGCATTAGAGTGTGCCTGGGCACACCCCGTCCGCACACCTATGCATACGGTGAAAACTGTTTGCTCAATGTTGTGCAAATATTTTTGAATAATGAATAATTTCTCAGAAATCAGAACTGATTAGCAACAGAAGAACATCCTAAATTCACAACAAATATTATTTGTAATTGGTAATTCAACTAAGAGTACTGATTAATGTGAGAACACATGCTGTCTATGTGCTTGTAGTAGTAGTTACAGTTTGCAAGTAATGTTGTGTCTTTACCCGAATCTGTGTCCCCCCACATTAGCCAGGATAATGCTAAGGATTTAGTGAAGGACTAACATGTTCCCAGTACATCTTTTGTTTTCTCTTCATAAAAGAGCATCGTATACTCTGACACTGGTCAGAGTTTCAGTGTGTATCTTAGATTTGATGCCTGTTTTTTAAGGTGTAGGTAGAGCTCTAGTTTTGGGAGCTGTGTACTTTTGACTTCTCCATGCTTGAGTTGGTTTTCTTGTATTAGCATGCATTCCACAAGAGTGATTGTGGGTTGCACTTCTCGTCACTTGCATTTGAACACCTGTCTTCTTAATGGGTTTCCCAGGTACCTACAGCAATTCAAACATTCTCTGGCAAAATCAGGTGCCTGCATCTCTACTGCCATCTTTTCTGCTATCGTTCCTGTTTCTCACTTTGGCACAACAGGCAGTTGGCGTTTATGAGAGCAATGTCACATTAACAATGGCCTTCATGCAGATGGGATGGCACTAGCAGCATTATAAAGTCTGGATGTCTAAACCTATCTTTGACTTGCAGCTGTGCCCTGGAAAACTGACATAATACCTTGTTAGGGGGCACAATGCCTTCAACAGACTACAAAGTGTCTCGGTATCAAAGTGATTACAAATGAATATCATTTATGAGTGTTCAGGAACTTATTCCAAGCCATTGGGACTGGATAGAAGCATTACAATGAAGCCTTTATTTTTACTATCGCTTAATGCAGAAGCTTATACTGAGCACAGCCTGTTTCTTCTTACACATAAATATAAGTTTAAATGGTAGAATAAAAATCTGTACAATGTTGACAGATATTGTGGGAAATATTTTGGCTTCCATGCCTAGTACTGCTAAGAATGCAGTCTGGAATCAATTTGGAGTGTATCTAACTAACTAAATCCTGTGAATGGGGTCACTAAATAAATGGTCAGGGGCTAAATCAAGAAGTCTTTTTAGAAGAAAAATCAGATGACTATTCTCAAAATAAATGATAGACTCTGTCACAAATATAAGGCCAGATTCTGTGTCCTCTCCACATGTGACTTCAGTGGGAGAGCTTGCGGGATTGAGCCCATGAAAAAGAATCACTATATTTTACGCGGGCAGAGTATTTATCAGGTACATGGAAAAGTTATACAGTCTTGGACTTGTATTTTATCCACCTGACATGCAGTCAAGAGAGGATGTCTGAGCACACCCTCACCCATGTGAGGCACCAGTCAGCATATTATTCCTCCTCTGTTTGTACATAAGTATCTCCACAGTGGATCAGACCAAAGATCCATCAAGCCAGTATTCTGTCTTCTTCAGACAGTGGCCAATGCCAGGTACTCCAAAGGGAATGAACAGAACAGGTAATCATCAAGTGATTCATCCACCCAGATGATGAAGAAATAATCACAATATTGTAGAATATAAAAACATTATTATATGAATTGTATACGAAACTTTGTAATGCAATATTAGCTTGTTTTCCATGTATTTTATACAGCACATACAGTGTCAAAATATGTACTGTTTAAAGATAGTGCTTATTTCTATTGACTTAATAGAAAATATATATTGTAGCAAATCTAGGAACAATTGAAGGAGAACATTGCAAGAGCTGGGTATCCATGGGCGTTGACAGTAATTTCTAACCAAGCACACTTATTGGATCAATGTTAATATCGCAAAGGAAAAGGCAAACTTCTTTTACCCATCTGTCTGTCCATCAACGGTTTAAAACAGCTGAAAGGTCTTAGCTTTTGTTTCAATGTTATGATGCAGATATACCCAGCTTCAGCAATGATTATAACTTAGAGCAAGCTGAGCTTTAGTTTGCTGGGGACACAGTGTTTATACAGGTACCACAGCGTCTGAATGTGGATTTCAAAATTGCATTTTTCCTCCCACTGGGAAAAAAACTGGATCAGACCCAAAATATTCTTTGTAGAGAGGATTGAGTAGTCAGCCTTTTGAAACCATATTAATTTTTTTAAAAATGCACTTTCAGTGTCAATAGTAGTTCACACATTTGTTTAAGAAAACAATGTTGTTTATATGATCTGCATCATGACAGAAACATAAGGAAGGGGATTATTATAAGAATATTTAAGTCAGTGGTAACTTGCCTATTCAAAAAAAAGTGCATTAAGAAGCACATTCCAAAGATAATCTTACCAACCATTTTAAAGTGTGATTCTAATGTGATGAATGGCTCTTAACTGTCTTGTAAGATGCCATGTTTATTTTCTCTCAGTGACTGCCCTGTCACACTTGATCACTTAACTTTTTTCCCTCCCTAACTGCTGGTCTTGTATCCTGAACCTAAGGTCTGAACGTTAAACTGGGTTATTTTCTGGCTTCTGCTAAGACGCAGCAGGCCAAGGTTCATGTTTCACCTTTTTGCACTGCATTGGCTTCAATAGAGAAACACAATTGCAACTGAGGTCAGAATTTGGCACTGGAATTGGAACAATTCTGGAGATGTACAGAGCAAAAGAGAATTCAGTTCATTCTGCTGTAGCTCTGTTTGCTGTGCAGTGCTAAGAGTGAAAATAAACAAACATCGATTTTTGTCACTAGACAGATATAACACATACTGGGAACTGAAATGCTGAATGACACGATGATATTTTTATACAGACTATTTTCAGACTAGAGATGCCCTTCAAAGTTCCCTTAAGGTTTTCAGTAGAATTTTGTTTGACCTTTTTAAAATACCACCTCCAGTAGGCAACAGATTCTTCTTGTTGCAGTTGGTAAAGCTGGTTTCCTATGTTGTTTGTAACGCTGTGGGTGATAGGAAATATGAAAATCAAAGTTGGTTTTAATTATTGAACTTATTAATTATGCGATGTGTCAAAACCTTATGAAATTAGGACCAGCCTTAGCCTTGTTCACCAGTCTATGAAATGCCTCCTCCCATTCAAAATTGAGTACAGCTGCACTTCCCCAAGCAACCTTCCCTCCCTTGTCTCTCATTGACCATACTTCTGTTTATGCTGTATTTATGTGAATGAGCAATGTACTCTTCATATTTATACAAAGGAAGGAGGGAGCTTGTGTCTCTGAAATGGGAATATCCCTGTTTTTCAGACCTGTCCCTTCTGGTTTTACAGAAAACAGTGCTTTCTCTTGGGTTGGGTTGGTTTTAATTACCAGCAGACTGGCCACAGGAAGTAACTGCCAGCCAAATGAGCTGGTGAAACTGACAGCAGGCTGGCAAGTACACTAAAGAGACCCCCCCCAGATCTATCTATAGCAGTGCTTCCATCCAGCCCTCTGTGAAAATTCCTTGAGAGCAACCCCTTGAGCTGCAAACTTCTACCACACACATTAAGTTCCAGGTGGAATCTTAGACTCTGGACATGTGGCAAGTGGTGAACTTACATACAGCATAGCTGTACCCTTGCCATATGCAGACAGTCTACTTTAAGGCCGTGGAAACTGAAGAGCAACGAGAGCATACGGATACAGTTTTCAAACATGGTGTGAAATTAGGCAACTAGATCTGTGCATCTAGATTTAAATGCCTAACTTTATGCCCCATTTATTGGAAAAATTTGGTTGATTTGATGTTACAAAGGCAACACAAGGTGTCAGTATTAGAATTGAGATTAGCCCTTTGCTTAGTCTGCTAAAGCATGCTGCCTCTTATGGTACTGAGCTTCTGTTTGTGATGTGATATCACACTGGCCATTCAGTAGAAGAGCTGTTTGAGCTACAGGCAGCTGACTGTCAAGGACCATGTGCAGTAGCCCTAATACCATCAAAAGACACCTGAATGGAACTTGGGAACTGCTCTTGGGTCTCTCCTGATCTTGGATCTTCCCTGAGTACTTCTGACTGTTTTTTCTGGACTGTACTGTAATCAGTGGAACTGAAGTCAGGAAGCCTATGTTCCCTGGAAGGGAAGGGACAAGACACTAGGGTAACTGGGCAAGAGGTGAAATTAGGCTAGAAGTAACTCTGTCACAGAGACAGAGTAGCACACAAGGTTTAATAAAGTTCCATTTGCTCAATCTAACCTCCATTCAGTCTCATTCATTGTTAATGAAACATGGATCCCAAAACTCAGCTAGTGAATATGAGGTAATGGTGAATAACCTTTGAAAATACTTCTGAGGAACATTTAGTCAGAATCTTCAGTATGTGATGGTTTTATTTTGAAAGCTGTCTTCACAGCTGAAAGAAAGCTGAGATTCTCCTTACATTTCTTGGTCCCCAGATTGGAGGGTTGGGTCTAAGGAGAGCATTCTGCTGTTGTGAGCTTCGCAGGTCCTCAAAAGCCAAATGTGTATGAAGTGATCAATGAAAGACTAACCTATCCAGAACAAAAAACTTGATTTATCCAAATGCAGCTGCATCTTAAAATCAATTGCTTTTATGCAATGTTCCCTCTCATTTTTGACAGGCCGTGTGTAAAAAATTTCTTCTGTGAAATTTTTTGTGCTTCTATGCAAATTTTTGTTCATGCAGTGTTTTGCCATGTGCACGTGGTTTAGGCTCTGTGTGTGCATGCACACATGCACAGCTTAGAAGGAACAGTGCTTGTATGCTAACAACAAGACATCGTCAACACATAGTCGACTCTTCTTGAATGCAGCTCTTGTTTAGATGGTACGCTAATCCTACTAGAATTGAATATGTATGCAAATCTTTCCTTTATGTAATTTTTTCTCTGGCAAACTGGACTTGTATGCAAGAAGTCTTGATGGTATTATGATGCATATGAACCTATAAATACTCACACAGGGGCAAAACAGATAATTCAAAATAGGTTTATCAGTCTCAGATGGAGTAGAGGGGCCTGCACAGAAAAGCCTATAGCTGTCTTAGGAAAAGGCCACCTGGGAAATTATCCCTTAACAGGGCTGTGGTGTTTATCAGCACTGTGGGCCCTTGCAGAAGGGAGAATCCCTTCTTATGATTTTGAACTCCATAATAAATGTCTAGCAATCCCACTAGTTCAGTTTAAACTAGTCTAAGTGATGCCATGGGAATGAGCTTTTGGTGGAGTTTGACAGAGGAAGAGTGAAGATCTATCTGGTGAATAAGCTGTAAGAGGCTGTCCCAGCCACAGGGGGAAGCATGCAAGATGTTTCTTTGTATTCCGATTACTAATGCATAAAAATAATGGAATAAAATTTGCAGCTATGTAGTAGATACATGTTTTTGTATTGGTTGATCTCTCAATCATGGCCTTCTCTTGGATTAGAATCTAGAAACAACTTGGAGGATTTTTTTCTCTGTTTTTCTGTCTTTTTATGTTCTTAAATCGTGCATTTGAAATTAAACACTTCTTTATTCAAAGACCATCTGGGACCAGCTAATAAACTGCTTGTGGAAAATCACCTGCTTGTATACCATTGAATTATCTAATGGCATGTAACTTCCTTATGTTTAGTGAAATGGGTCTTGCAATGCCAGGCATTGGATTGCTGTTGGGCTTTCAAAAATGAAGAGCTAAAGAAAAACCAACAATAGAAAATTTACACATGAAATGCACTTTAGCATGTAGGATGTCTTAAATATACATGCTATACACACTGCATAATTTGAGCTATCTATATGGGTACCATGCAAGCATGAGTATTTGAATGGCAGTAACATCTTGTCGTATTTGTGAATGTTCATTCACATAAATGATTTGAGTATTTTGGCTGAGATTTTCAGAAAGTGATTGCCTAAAAGCAGGCTTCTAAATAAGTAACATGATGTTCCACCCCTTTGAAAATCAGGTCACTTATTAGGAGCATGACACTAAGCATTCATGTTTAAAAATCTTGAACAGATTATTAAAACCATGTATGTGAAAGAACATTTGCAAATATATCAGGATTTGATTGCAATTCAAATATCCATTCTCACATGGTGTAGCATGGTCTTATATCACACTGAAGATCTGGTTGAGTTTACATCTGTGTGGGAGGTGTTCAAAACTTTCCTTTTAGTCTATAGTAATCCTTAGTAGTACGAAAATATATCACAATAAATTGCAAACACATTTGGGCTGTTTACTGAAAAGCCAGCAGGGTAATATTTTTTTTTTTATGTTGAAAGCAAGAGTGAGACAGAGCCAAGTCTCTGCAGGAGCCTGCAGACACTAAAAATATCAGAGTTGTATCAAAATATTTGGGCCTACTCAATAATCAGCTGTGTGCAGGCTTTAAAATCCTCTGTGAACATTACAGGTGCAGTGCAGAACAGCATCTTCAATTCTGTGCTCATTATAGAAAAGGAATAAAAAGATGAAACTGCTGGAAATATGCAGCTGGCTTCATAACAGATGCTTTCTTCACCCATTTAGAAAATGGTATGTTTGAAATGTTATTAGATATTAACAAAATAAGAATTCAACCACTCTTTATGGGGCCTTTCTTAAAAGCTATAAGGAAAAGGCAAGTAGGTAGATACATGAAAGAAATTAAAAAATCTTACTTTACACTTTTTGTTTTGTTTTTTCTCTGTGCTCTGAAGATTAGACCGACAGATACATTGCTAAGTGAGTTAAAGACAGGTTCACTTTGAATTCCTTTCGGTCTCCCACCCCCCTTGCCTTAATACTTACAACTCTGCCCTGCCCTACACCAGCTTGAATACCTACACTCTTCACTGCATCTCTAGTTTCTGTTAGTAATATATTTACAAGCTGTGGATCCTCATGAGCACAGATTAGCACCTCAGAGTAAAATGACATATATACCATCTCTGTGTCTACTTCAGAAACAGGAAGAAGCATCCCTACAAAAGTGCCCCCAAGGCTGCAAAATCTAGTTCTGTTCTTCTTCCTTTTCTAAGATGCTGGCAAACCTCCCTCTATATAAGCTAGTGATACTTCAGTCCCAGACTTTCCCTGCCCAGGTACAAGAAATTTCTTTTTTTTCTAGGTTGAAATAACTGTGATTAGTCATAACAGCCCTTTCATCTCAATCCCACATCCCTTTCTTCCTCCCCAACTTCCTTTTCTTTTCCTTCTGCTTCTCTCTCCATTGCTTATCCACCTTTCCTGGGACCTTATTGACACCAAATACCTTATGAAAACCACCCATTTTCTTCTCTTTTCCTTCTGAGACTCTTTCATTGTCTCAGTGATCTAGCTGCCTACATTACCTTTCTTGTCACCAACTCCTTTATCACTTGGACATTCTTCTGCTCTCTAAAATCTGCCACCTCCTTCATTTCTCTTCATCTTGGTTCTCTTTGATTCTCTAACCTTCCTCTTCACTGCAAAATACTTCAGAACGTAGCTTTCAGATTAAAAGCCCCTCGACAAATTACAATGTATTGGACTTATTTTCCCACTTGAATTTCAGACTATCCATAGGACAGACACCATCCTTCATGTAATGACCATCTTCTCTTTTCTGTTCCTGACAGGGTCTTCCTTCTCTGTGTAGTTCTTGACCCTTTGTGCAGCCTCTGACACTGGACATTCCATTTTCCTGGAGCACTTCCAAAGCCATGCAAACATCTTGGATCCCCTCCTGCCATTATATGTCTCTATCAATCTCTGACTCAGATTCTACGCCATACATGTCTCCTTTGGTATCTCTACAGCTAAATCGAGATTCTCTGTAGTTTTCTTTCTGCTTCTCCCTCTTGGTCTCCTTATCTCTACCTTTTATCTTAATCACTACTTTTATTCTGTTTGTATTTGTTGTGCACTTATGTTGTCACTGTAAAGGATTCCATCACCTGTGTTGATCCTTTCTTCCTACCTCAACCAAGCAAATGTGGCTTAATCACAATGTACCTCATCTAAATATCTCTGTGACGGAAGTGCTTTTCACATCCTCTGACACATAAGAATCTCTTCAATTCAGATTTTCCATTTCTTGTGTTGGCAACATCCTTGACTCTTAAATCTCACATCTCCTCTATAATCTATGAAACTATCCCTCTTCAACCATTGCTCATGTATGCTTCTGCCATGAGTCCATCCTTGCAATTTTAATCATGCCTTTGTTTATGCTCTTTATTAGAAATCTGTTCCCTGTGGATTCTGCAAGTCCCAGCTTTCCTCCATGTGCAGAATACCACTACCACATTCAAAACATGACTATCATTCGTGTCAGGTTCAAATTCATCATCATTTTCAGAGCTCCCCATTGGCATTCTCATCTTAAATTAATGAGATGGTTCGTTAGCCATGTGTAAAGTACTTTGCATATGATTCTGTGTGCATGTGTGTGTTTTTAGTAATAAAAGTATTTTCTTCTAGACATGTATCTTTCTATTTCCTCTGTTTGCCTAACATCAGACTCATCTTCACACAATCTTGCTACATGCTGCAAGAGCCTATTTCTCATGTTACTTAAAGCAGCGATTTATTTTCCTCTCTGCTTCACTGAGTCTCCACCTAATTTGAAATCTCATCTCAAAGACACCTTTTCAGCTGTCTAAATTCTAATGGGTTCTCTCTTCATCTCTAAGTATTGTATGTATGAGGACTCTGAAATGTGTACAGCATTCATACAGATATCTAAATGCAAAATAAATTGCAACTTTGCTTTCCCATTTAACACATTAATATAATACTTTACCCTAAGTTCTTTCTTGAGAATTAGTTGTTCAATGCCTGAAAAGCACTATAGGTATTGCTAGTATTTGAGCTTATTTTGCAACCCCTTCCATCTGCAGTTTTCTTTTTACTATACTTTCTAGCCAGAAAGTTAACAAACAGAAACTGTTACCTTGTGGTCGAAGGAGTAGGGAAGATCATTTTTTTTAACTTCAAGATAAAACTATTTCTGCTGTAGCACTGTGAACTGTTTGTTGTTCTCACTTTATCATTTATTGTCTGATTTGATGATGAGAAAAGGCACATAAAGTAGTATTACCATCCCTGTGATTCTGCCTTTGTAGAACATGACTCTCTCCACTGTAGGTGGCAGTTAATGTTGTTTGTCACACTTTGACTCGATTAGAGAAGTGGGAGGAAATCCTTTATCCTGGGTTGCTGTTGTGTATATATCCCCTGTCTTCATTACACTAGTGAGTGGGTTGCACTGGTAGTTTTAATATGCTTTTGTTTCATCCTTTCAAGGTTGATGGAATGTCTGACCCTTAGATGATGTCTTTGTCCACCACTAAATGTGCATAGATCACAGTCCCTTTCCCCAAAAAAAGAAACTGCACCAAGAGCTATGGTCAGACTCTGCCACTCTTATTCAATCTAATTGGGCCATTTGCAGACTAAGCCTCCTGAATAGGGTTGGCAGAATCTGGAGCTTAATCCATAGGATGAAAAAAATGCCATGATTATTAAAAGTCAGTGCAAATAGACCCCTTAATCAATATGAATAAACATGATAGTGGAAATCTATATTTGAGACACCTACTTTTATTGACATGGAAGCTAAAAAAAGAAATAGTAATTAGTATCTGAGGATTGTTTGCCAACTTGCAAGAATGCGAAGCTGTGAATATTAGCTATCCTCCAAAATATCAAAATCTGTTAAATAGGTGAACAAGCATTGCAATTTTCCTGTTCACTGAAGGATAACAAGCCGTAGAGAGTTTGAAAGTCTTTCTGTATTGCACAACATGTTTGACATAGAACATTATAATGGTACATTTAGTACACTGTAATTACACTACCGTGTACATGAAAAAATACTATAGTTATATTTGTTATCATCACACAATTTGGACCTTATGTGAGAATATCTGTTTTTTTAAATCTAAAATGCATTGGTACTTTATACTCTAGTTAGCCTTTGTTTCTGTATTTATTAGATTATTTTTACCTTGCATGTATTGCATGAATGCAGGTTTGGTCATATTTCTTTGACTAGAAGAAATTAATTATATTACTCCTGTATCAAGTCATTTATCATTTTAATATAATCCTGAAACAATATCAAAGAATGAAAAGTTATAGTTCAAATGTTAAGACCTAAATGTTCCAATGTTGGTGTCTAAAGTTAGGCACCTAAATCCATATTTATAAACCTAAATAAAAATATGTTGGTTTTCAGAGGTCCTGAACACACAAAACTCCCATTTACAATAATGGAAGCAGAGCACACCCAGCATTTTTGAAAATCAAAACACTTTTATTTAGGTGCAAAAATAGATTTAAATGCCTAACTTTAGACACCTATGTTTGAAGATTTGGATCTGGATTTGTAACAGCTATGGATTCTCACTAAATGGTGTCTATGAACTACTATTTGTATTCATTTATATTTGTTATGCATGGCTTTCTAGACAATTAACCCTTAAAGTATTATGGCTCTGATCCACTGAGCACTCCTTGAGGGATTCTGAGCATCTTCAGTTCAAAGAGAGCCTAGTCAGGGGTGAAAGTAACCTGAAGGACTTACCTGGTACTCTGGGAGGGGGCTCAACTGGAAGAGGCATAGCCTCTACCAGAAGAGGTGGGGCTGGCTTGGTTGGAGATTTAAAGGGCCCTGGGCTCCGGCTGCCACCATGCTCCAGGCCCTTTAAATTGCCCCCGGACACCTGCTTCTGGAGCCCTGGGGAGGTGGTGCTGGGGCTCTGGTGGTGATTTATAGGGCCCTGAGCTCCAGCTGCCCGGCTGCTACCACCCTGGGCCCTTTAAATAGTTCCTGGAGCTCCTTTGCTGCTATCCCAGGGCTCTGGCAGGCACCAGGGGCTATTTAAAGGGCCCGGGACTCCCCTGCCTCTGCTGCCCTGGGCCCCTTAAATAGCCACTGGACCCCTGGGATTTAAAGGGCCCGGGGTGGTAGAGGCAGCGGGAGCCCCGGACCTTTTAAATAGCCACCGGAGCCCCACAGCTGCTACCCCAGGGCTCCAGCAACAGGGTGCTGGCGGCAATTTAAAGGGCAGCAGCTGGAGCCCCAAGTGCTGGCCACCACTTCCTGCAGCCCCCAGGACCAGAGCGGCGAACTGCAGCCAGTGGGAGCCGCGATCGGCGAACCAGCAAGTAAACAAACCAGCGGGGCCCACTAAGTGTGCTTACCCCGCGGAGCCACATGCCAAGGATGCCGATCCCTGTGTGTGGATCTTCACATAACAAGGGAGGAGAAGATCTTTTAGAAATACGGAAATCTTTATTTATTTATTTATTTATATGTTTTAAATTGTCCCAGCCTAGCAAAGTGATTAAGCATGTGTTCAAATGAACATCTGGGAACCATTCTATTGAAGGCAATGACATTACTTACATGCTTAAAAGTAAGCATGGCCTTACATGCTTTTCTGGATCAGATTTATTGGCAGGTGAATTCAAGAGTGAGATTAATACCTGAAAGTACTTCTAACTCATTTTATGAAATGGACTTGATTTGAACTTGACACTCTCCCTTAAAGGATAACTGTTGTATAAGCCAGGGGTTCTCAGGACAAATTATTTGATGGTTTCAGCGTGCGGCCACCAACTCTTACTGGTGGCCCCTCTCACTTTTTCCTAAAATACTTAATTAGTTTTAGAAAAAGCAAATACATATGCAAATATAGATAGATAGATCTATATCTATATCTATCTGATAATAATTGTAATTTAATTATTGCTAACTAGTAAGTCAATTGTGAAAAATGATATCAATAAACATACAAGTATGACTTTTCACAGCAGACTTACTCAGCCCTGGCATGCGTGGGGACAAAATAAGCCGTGGATAGGGAGGCAACAGGGACCAGGGGCAATGAATGTTAGTGAGTGACGGGAGGAAGCAATGGGGAGCTGGAACCTGAAGCCCCATGGACAGTGGACAGAGCCTGAATCCCTGCAGCTAGAGTCTGCCCCCTGCAACCCCACGGCTGAAGCCCAAAACCTGAGCTCCACCACCCGTGGGAAGCTGGGGAACTCACTGGTGCCTGCTCCTGCTGTGTTGTGCCCTAGCTGTCTCCAGGGGATGACAGGGTCCAGTCCCTACATGTGGCCCCAGCAACCAGTGCCAAGATGGTGCATCCAGGAGCAACAGGGAGGGGGAGGGCCATGGATTCCCTCCCCTCAAATCACAGCCCAGGAAGCTGTGGCCACAATAAAGGCCCTGGTGACCACATTTGAGAAACCCTTTGTTGTTTAACAGGGACATTCGCTTTGTTGGCAGTAACTGTTTTAGATGAAGTATTTAATGGACATTTGAGTCCTCATGCCAGATAACTGAAAAATTAATTTTACTTGAATATATTCTATAGCCCATTGGATAATAACTTTAAAGTTTCAGGAATATTATTGTTTTTGTTTTTCAAAGATGCAAAAGACATCGCACACAAAAAATAGTCATTATTACAGATCTAAAGGAGAGGTTTACCTTTCATCTGTTTCACTAGCAAGCCTTTTGCAGATTTATGTTTCCTCCTGATCCTTATTATGAGGTAGAACAGATATTTATGTTTTAGTCACCATGACGAAGAGATAGCAGTCTTCTAGAATCAGCTGCATATGTCAGAGATGACCTTTTGTTTACAGGAGAAACAAATCAAGGATTTTCAGCTCTAAGTAAGGATCACCTTTTATAAATGGAGTTCTCTGTTTACAGCTGTGACTGAGACTCTATACTCAGCCTACAATTACTGAAAAACAGGGAGTCAAGGATGAAAGTGATTGAGAGAGGAAAGTAGACTCGAGTTTATTTTTTCTGGAAACAATGTAAGATTTGGCACTGATTTGTAGTTTTACAAAGGGGATTTTTGTTGTGCACTTAGCAATGACAGTTTTATGGTGAACTTCTCTTGCATCTTCCTCCACAGCAGTACTTGCTATGTCTGTGTTCTTCCACCATTTTTTAAAATAGTCCCTTAAAAAGAAGGAAGCAACACTTTCTAACCTTATTTAAACTCTGGCCATTGCAAAAAAAATACAATTTTTTTTTTCACTTGTTGTATCCTGTTCAATGTTCAGTTCAAGTCAAAATGCAGTGTGCCTTGCATGGTGAAATATTGCTCTGCACCTTTTCAGTGGCATGCCTGGAGTTTCTCAGCTAATTAGAGTCAGCAATTTGGATAGTAAGATTGGATTCATCGGGGGAGAAATGACCAGGGAGGTGGGACCTCAACAAGGATTCTGTGGCAGAAAGAAATGGCTGTAGTGGCAGCAGCTGATGAAGTGATGTGTTGGAGGCAAGAAGCCTTTGTTAATCTGTGCTGTAGAGGTAGCAGAATAGTCTATTGGCAAAAGCCACTTTATTTTCCCTCCTGAGACATTCGGTCTATAGCACTGGGGATGCTTCCATGCTTGGCCTTAATTATTATAATAGTTAAACAATGAAAAATAAGTGTCACATCTTCAAGTGATAGGTAGCTAGTGATGAGTGCGGGCTCTGCTTCCTTATTTCTGTAGTGATGATTGAAGAAAAATGTGATGCTTTATGTGTCATACAGTAGCCAAAGTAGCTCCAGATGAAAGAAGAACTTGTCTGTTGCATAGTCAATTTATTTATAAAATGCAAAGGGAGGAGGAAATATATATTTTATTTATTTGTTGTGTGAATTGGGTGGCCTGCAAACCTACTTTTGCCTTGGTGGCTCCAAAACATAATTTATAAGGAAATATTTCTGATGTTTGTTTACTTCATCACAGTTGGTTGCCTACAGCAATAACACCAAACAGCTGAAGTAAAATGTGTTGTCAAACAAATAGCGGGATGGGAATTTAAAGAGAACACACGTCTTGTTATAACAAATCATATCCATGCTGGACTTCTAATAGCCCAAATAATACAAATTCAGCTAGAATTAACAAAACAGATGAAAATATCTGTATCTGCCATGTGGTAATAGATATTGAAAGGTAATAGGATGGCTGGCTCTGGTTTTTTTTGTGTGTTTTCCATACAGTAGTTTTTATCTTCTCCACCATGTAAAAACCTCTGCATTTTATGGCTTGCTGTTAGTTGATTGATTCACCAACTATTTAAGTGACTGATTCTCCACTCTGTCAAACAGATGTAAGTCAATAAAATATCCATTGGCTTATAGTTGTGCAGCAGCACCCCCTATAGTTAGGGTTGCATCAAGACATTTGTTTAACGGTCAAATTTTTAAAGCCTTTAAAATCATCATGTTTAGCAGGATTTCTTTGATGTTTCGTGTGACTCAGGAGGGTACAAGGTTAGTGACCCAAATTTGAGGTCATTTGTGCCCCAGGCTCTGAAGATATTGGTATAAAAATGACCAATTTAAACAAAACTTTCTAGGTGGTAGGTTTTGGGGTTTTTTGTTTGTTTGTTTTTTCTTTTTGCATAGAGCTAGAGATCAAACTGTTAATGTGACACAGGTCAAAATGGTCTCGGGGTGGAGTGGGGCCTTGGGAGAAGGGGTGGAGTGGGGGTAGGGGCAGGGCCTGGAGATGAGTGGGGGGAAGGGCTTGGGAGTCTGTGGCAAAACTTTAAATCAAAAGGGGGCCCTCGGGTTACTAAAGTCTGAGAACCACTGCTTTAAAGGTCATCTTTTGCAAGTGCTCTAAGATCTGAATTGACAGTCTATTTGCTTTGAAATCTGGCGTGCCTCATGTGGGGCCAGGAGGGGTGGAACTAGGGATCCAGATTTGAGTTCATTTGTCCAAAGGTTTCTGAGCTATGACTGCTGTCCCCTCCCCACCTCCATAAAACCTGCTTTTCTTCTGCTGCCTCACACATACTGAGAGATTCTTATGACTAGATGAATCACAGACCTCATTGTGTTTCATGGCTCTGAACTCTCCCTTCAATTAACATATCTACAGATAAAGTTAATCACAAGCACCCAACTAAGAAAAAAGGAGTCTTGAACTGAATTGTTGGAGGTGTCACAATTTGTGAGTCATGGATGGCAGTTTTGTTTTTAGGAGGATGCAGTAAAAGTATTTGGTAGGAAAAAAATTAGATGCCTGACTGCTTCCTTGGAGGAGTGGAGAAGTAAGGGGAGAGAGTTTTGGGGCTGCAGTGAATGCGGAGAGCGGGGTTATAGGACAGGGAATAAATGGAAATGGGTGGTTAGGGAGGCCAGGCATCTCCTTGCTCTGTCAATGCACCCCAGCTTTCCTGCACCTCAGGCTTTCTCCACTCCACGTCTCTGAGTGCTCCCTGGCTCCCTGCTCTGCCAGTGCACCCCAACATGCCTGAAGCCCACAGCTCTGCTAGTGGATCCCAATCTTCTGCACCCCAATCCCCAGCTCTGCCAGTGCACCCCAAAATCCACAGCTCTGCCAATGCACCTCAACCACCTGCACCCCAAGTTTCCTGCAGCCCATTCCAACCCTGCTAGTGCATTCCAGCCTCCCACCCTAACACCCCTTTCTCCCTAGCTCTGCCAATGCATCCCAATCCCCCTGCATCCTTCAAAGTCTTTGGTGTGTGTGTGGGCGGGGAGTGGGGGGGCGGGTGGCGGAATACACTTCCAAATACATACATACAAATACTCCTGGGAGTGGAGAGTACTAGGGAGGGCTGTAAAAAGAGGTGAAGAACTCTGTAAATTTTGGAAACTGGGAGGCTTCAGAGTTAAGATATGTGTGTTAAGGATGTTTAAGGGGCATGGCTATCAGAGGGCAAAGTTAAGGTTGCATAGGAAACTTTAACTCTGCATTTCCTGGTTTTCTGCTCAACTCAACATTCTGTAAGGTAGGAGACAGCTTACCACCAAGCAACCCTGACTCTGTGTTAATGTAGGTTTTTTACCATGTAATAACAGTGAAGTGTAAAACTGGTGTAATGTAGGAAAAACTGGACATCTTGTGTCATAGTTGTTTGCTGGGGATTTGCAGGGTAAGAGAAGCTTTATTCGGGGTTTTCTTTGAAACTTTCTAAATTTAATACAGGTGCCTGGGGGACTGGTTTATATATCACCATGGCAGGCTGTCACCATATCACCATGGCAGGTTGTCACACTGAGGTCAGGAAAGGGATGTAGTGTTGATCTGTGAGGCAAAAACTGAGGATAAATGGGAAGATGTGGTCTGACACGTTCTCCACTGCACATGTCATTTTCTCACTAAATGAAAGAGTCATAGCACATGAAATTACAGTTTTACTCAATATTGAACTTGCTTGGTCACTTTTCATAACAGGTCTATTTATTACGTCTAAACATGTTGTGTATTCTTTCCTTTATTATTCTGTAAGGAAGGCAGTTTGTTTCCCGTGGAATTTCTTTTGTAAATGTTGTTATGGAGGCACTGGTCACAACTCTATAGTTAACACTAAATTCCATTTTGCATTTAAGTGTAATAAATGTTAGCATGTAAGAGTTCTGTGTGTGGTATTTTGAGGGGCAAGTGCCTACCACATCTCTGAAGACATTTTCCATACAAGAGAAATTGGACTCCATGCACAGATCTGACCAAGTCTAGATGGAGAAGATAGGGAGAATGTCTGTCTGAGATACTGATATGTGCCTAATCTTAAAATCACCTGACTGTTCTACAGATGTACAACCTGAGCTTCCCTATCAGACTAACTCAAATAGGCTAATACTGATCGGACAGTGAATTGAAGCACAGTGAGAGGAGACTATAACACTAGTAATTCACAAGTAGTTTTATATTAATTCATAAAACAATAGCATCTAATTGACTTCCGTCATTGTCAAAGTCCATTAATGGCTATTAGCCAGGCTGGGTAAGGAGTGGTGTCCCTAGTCTCTGTTTGTCAGAGGGGGGTGATGGATGGCAGGAGAGAGATCACTTGATCTTTACCTGTTAGGTTCACTCACTCTGGGGCACCTGGCATTGGCCACTGTCGGTAGACAGGATACTGGGCTAGATGGACCTTTGGTCTGACCCAGTACGGCCTTTCTTATGTTCTTATGTTCTTAACTTTGAGAGCTTTCTTGTGGATGATGGTGGCCAGTGGTGTCGTAATAGAGGGGACCAGGGCCCTTTGCAGTAGGCTCTGTTGCCTCTAATGTTAGCATGAGTGACAACGGAGGAAAAAGTTGTGCTAGTTTCACTAGGAGTGGTGTTTGTACAATGTCCTTCCATCTGTATCTTCCTGGGAAAAACAAAAGATTGTGGCACATACTCCTTTCATTATTTAAAGGGACTTAAAATAAAACATGTGACTGTCCATAAAACAAAATTCTTATTCAGTTTCTACAGAAGAGAATTCAAAAAAGCTCCTTAAAGGAACCCTATATAATAAATTCCATAGGCTCTGACTTATTATTCATGCTTGAAAGAGTGCTCTAAACATATTTTTCTTGAACTGAAAGGTATGGACCAAATACTCTGCTATAAAAGTTGATGCTGATGTTCAACCCACACATAACCAACCTGAAAGCACTTAAATACTATGGTGATAGGCACTAAATACAAATGTAAAATAGATAGATGAAAGGGCGAATAGATAGGACATGGAAAGATGGAACAACACCATGTCAAACTGTCTGGACTGGCTCATGAATGTGAGTGCCAGCCTAAAGGCAGATTGTCCAGGAACAGGGCACAAATCCCAAATTGATTGTGTGTTCTTCAATTAGATTTCACCAACCAAATAAAAAGTGTCAATTCCTAAAGCACTATAACAGTCTTCACATGGAGACATACACAGTCCCCTTAGGCACTTCAGTCTTATCACGCCAGGCAACCATTGCCTCTGTGACAGCTGGTTGCTTTACACCAAAAATTACAACAATATTCAGGTTACTCCCAGCCCCAAAGGACCATTCACTTACCCCACAGTAGTTGTACTCAGATCTCAAACCAAAGGCAATGCTTGTAGCCCATCCAATAATAAACTAACTAAAGGTTTATTAACTAAGAAAAAGAAATGAATTATTTATAAGATTAAAGCAGGTCCATATACACACGCACACATACACGAGTTATAGTCAGGTTTCAAAAGGTAATAGCAATTTGGTAGATAAAGTTTTTTTTCCATGTTTGGTGAGTTACATAGTTTCAAAACAAACTTTTTACAGTTCTAGGACAAATACGTAAGAATTACCTTATAGCATGGGATATAAGTGAGATTAATTCATGCAGCAATTTACAAGCATTTCATAAAGTCTAAACACTATACACATTGATATAAGTCCAATACCCATCTTAACAATACCACACACAAAGTGAGCCAGACTGCTTTCCACCTATGCATTTGTCAATGTTCAGTGATATCTAAAGGCCTTGGCATGAGCTGGCACCTGGTATGCCAGCATCCCACGTCATTCTGGGAGTCTCCAAATAAAGTGCTAGCTAACATTTGAATTGGAGACTACCAGAATGGTGTGGGATGTTGGCATACCAGGTGCCAGCTCATGCCAAGATCTTTAGCAAATCTTTTCTAACTATTCTGAGAGATGTAGGTTTGCCTCCAAGAAAGAGAATATATTTTGTAGGAGAAGATTTGTTTGGAGAATTTCAGATTTGTTGAATCTCAAATGTATAGACTTGTTTGAAAGCAAAGTTTCTCTTGTTTCCTCATTTCTAAACTCCAGTTCCTTGGAACTTCTAATTACCTGTATACATAGGAGAACTCCAAAGTCATAGAATCATCATTGAATCATAGAAGATTAGGGTTGCAAGAGATCTCAGAAGGTCATCTAGTCCAACCCATTACCCAAAGCAGGACCAACCCCAGCTAAGTCATCCTAGCCAGGGCTTTGTCAAGACAGGCTTTAAAAACCTCTAAGGATGGAGATTCTACCTCCTTCCTAGGTAACACATTCCAGTGCTTCACCACCCTCCTAGTGAAATAGTGTTTCCTAATATCCAACCTAGACCTCCCCCACTGCAACATGAGACCATCGATCCTTGTTATGCAATCTGCAATCACTGAGAACAGCTGAGCTCCATCCTCTTTGGAACCCCCTTCAGATAGTTGAAGGCTGCTATGAAATTGCCCTTCACTCTTCTCTTCTGCAGGCTAAACAAGCCCAGTTCCCTCAACCTCTCTTTGTAAGTCATGTGCCTCAGCCCCCTGATCACTTTTGTTGCCCTCTGCTGGACTCTTTCCAATTTGTCCACATCCTTTCTGAAGCTGGGGTGTCCCAAACTGGACACAGTACTCCAGATGTGGCCTCACCAGTGCCAAATAGAGGGGAATAATAATCACTTAGTTTTAAATCTGTGATCTGACTTGTTGACTATGCAACATAGTCACAGTGAAACAAGAGTTATCTAGTGGAGAAGGCCACAAGAACTTCTATTCTTGTATTATGTTCCAAGCTATTACCTCTGTTTTTGTTTCCAAAGAAACATCAGGTATTCTCTGTTGTACATGAGCAGTTGTGAGATACTTTATCCTGAGAGGAAAATGTCTTCCTCAGTTCCAACAGGCAGTCATAGCATGTCCTGAAGCATGAAAGACTTCTGATTTTTTGTGTGTGTAACTTTTTGATCTAGCAGACATAGCTTCAGAGGTTACTACTGTTCATATAAATATCTAATCCCATTTTTTTTAATCTGCCCAGTATATTGCCTCTGTGATTTCCTATAGATGATCTGCAAAAGTTGCACTTAGAAGAACTTAGTGCTGTTGAGTTTATTTCCAGGGAGAACTCTTAATAGGTGTACTTAACACTAAAGATTTTTTAGATGCAGAAACAGAAACTATGTAATTTAGTCTCCTGGGAGGTTGTTCTTTACTTCTCTGAATTTATTAAAATGGAAGCAGGTGCCTTCCAATTATCCAAATAGCTGCTGAGTATGATAATCAATACATAAGATTACAAAATAAAAATATTTTAAATATATTATTCAGCAATCTTTGTTTACAGTGCCATTCTATATTACTGTATACCTCCCATATGAGCTATTGAGTGTTCATCAAATGTACAAATAGAGCAAATTATTCAGGCAGTAATAAACAAACTGAACATGTTATCCCTGGGTCTCCTTTGGTGTCAAATCCATTCCTGTGTGCACAGCACCATACAGCCAAATTTTCAGAAATATTCCAGTGGGCACATACCTGCTTTTTTAAATTAACTTTTGCTGATCAACTTTAGCTAGAAGATATCTAAAGGGCTTGCTCACTTGCTGAACTTGCTCCTAATTTGGAAGCTGGCTTTGAGTCTGTATATTCATGGGCTCAACCTCAGTTCCTGGTTCCGTCTTTCCTTGTGCTTGTAAGACTCTAAGCACCTTCCCAGATCTCTTTCTCCATCTGTAACCTGATAAATGAACTGTTGTTTCTCTGATCCATGGCGCAGTGCCTCTGTGTATGGAGCCTAAAGTTCTCCTGACCTTCCTCCCTGTAACAAGAAGCCAGGCAGGATGGAAGTGAGGTAGGTTCTAGGCAGAATTTCTCGAGGGGAAGGGAAAGTAGCATCAGGGATGATACTGTTTTCTTTAGTCTAATGAAGTTCAGTAGTTGAAGAAAGCAGGAAATTTATGTTCATTACCATTGCCACATGACACACTCTAATATTGTAATCATAATCCAGTATTATGGATTATGATTCCACAATCAGTATCATACTAAGATCTCTTTCAGAATGGTGATTTTATAGTACTCATATTTTCATTTTAAAGAATATCTATATTTTAGACTATTTCCCCCTAGATATAGGGCCAGATCCTCAAACAGTGTAAATCACTTCATCTCCATTGACGTCAGTTGGACTACACTGACTTTTGCCAGTAGGGCATCTGGCTAATAATCTCAGTGTATGTGCATATAACGATCTCTTTGATATTTTGTAAACCTGTGTGAAACACTGACCAGTAGGCTTGATTCACAACAGTTCATGCCCTTAAGATTTGCTTGGTAAGTTTGGTTCAAACCCCAACGCATGCAGGAACCCCTTCATATGACTAGAAATAGAACCAAAGATTTTTCCAACCTCATTTCCCTGTGCCTAGATCAGTCACAGGATTTCCCAACAATAGCACAGCTTCTTCCCTTCCCCTTAAAAAAAGCCTGGACCAGCTTATCTCCATGTCCATACAATTATGTTTAGGTTCCTACAATATCCCCAACTCCATTTGACCTACAGATTTGCCAGTTTTCACAATTGTATTGTGCAGCTCATGGTTTTTAGTGTGTTTCTTAAAGCTTTAGCTCCTGGAGTCCTGTAATTATGTGAGAATCTCAGCTTTCATTTTTTTAAAAGAAAGAGTATGTTTCTAGCTCTCGTGGTTGCAGAGAAAAACTAGAAAATGTTACCCGAGTGAACCATAAAGGCTCAGAAACCAGATGGTAAATACAAAGAACCCAAAACATACTTTTTAAAAAAAATCTCTGTCAAAAATGATAGGAACTGACTCATGATTTGTGACCACTTGGTGTTGGCAAAATTTTATTTGAGTACCTATAGTGGACTGTCTTCAGTAGAGTTAGTGTCCTGCCAGGTTTCCCCAAGGCAGCAACAACAGAACTTGGGAATGCTGATATTGCTGCTTATGGCCTGGTCTACACAAGAAAATTAGGTCCCTGTGCCTACGTTGATTAGAGGTGTGGAAAAAGTCACAGCCCTGAGTGGTGTGGATAAGCTGACCTAAGTCCCTGTGTAGACGATGCTATGATTACAGAAGAATTCTTTTGTCAGTCTAGCTGCCACCTGTCAGGGAGGTGGATTACCTGTGCCGATGGGAGAATCCCTCCAGTTGGCAGAGGTAGTGTGTACACTGAAGCACTGCAGAGGCACGTGTTGCAGTGGTGCAACTGTGCTGCTGTAGTGTTTTAAGTGTAGATAAGTCCTAAGTGTCCACGTATTTCATTCTGCTGGTGAGCCCCAGAGTAAACTATGCTAATAAAGAATTTCGGAATGCATATTTTAGAAGGACTGTATTATACCATAATGTTGGATGTAAGAAAAGATAAGTGGATATTTTAATATTTAGTTAGCTTTCCTAATTATATGCATGGCTATAGCACTCATTGCAGTAGCTGCTGTGATCTGATTTGTTCTGCAATCTCATCTTTAACAAATTGTTCATTTATAGCAGGGGTGGGCAAACTTCTTGGCCCGAAAACCACATTGGTATTGCAAAATTCTACAGTGGGCTGGGTAGAGAAGGCTGTGCCTCTCCAAACAGCCTGGCCCCATCCCCTATCCAACCTCCACCCACTTCCTGCCCCCTGACTACCCCTCTCAGAGCTCCCAACTATCCAACCCACCCCACTCATTGTCCCCCGACTTTCCCCTCCTGAAACCCCCTATTCTAATTGCCCCCCCCCCAGGACTCCACCTGCTCCCTGTCCCCTGACTGCCCCCAGGACTCCCTGCCCCTTATCCAACCCCCCGGCCCCAACCCTGACCCCTTACCATGCTGCTCAGAGCAGTGTGTCTGGAGGCCGTGTGGCTCACCAGAGCTCGGAGCCCCACCCCGTTACCATGCCACTCGGAGCGGCAGGAGCTCAGACACTGCCGGAGCCAACTGTAGCACTGCCCAGGAGCAGCAGGCCAGAGCGCTGGAGGCACTGCATGCTGAGGCTCTGGGAGAAGGAGTAAGCCGGGGTAGCTCAAGGGCTGGGCAGGACGGGCCCATTGGCCAGATGTGGCCCGCGGGCCGTAGTTTGCCCATCCCTGATTTATAGCATTAATAGTTTGGGAAGAAAATGGTGGTAAAAAATCATTTGCATTACTGTTATCATAATATCCAGCACAACACAGGTTGCAATTGCTAATTAAGTATGCTACACATCCCTGTAAAAATTAATACCTGTACATTTGCCAGTGATAGAGACAGCCTCGTTGCTTCAGATAATAGTACATTTAGAACATTACTATGATGACATACAACCTCCACAGAGGCTGTTTTACAGCTATGAGGAATATTTTATTCTTTAAGAAATAAAGTACAGGTGTTATGATGTACTATGTCATAAGGTTGCATGCTGCATATAACATAATGACACTATCACATGGAGTGAGTGCCAAAAATATGTGTTTAGTAGTCTGTGAAGGAACTCACAATAAAACAGGTACAACTCCTGCTTTCTTGAAAGCATCAAAAACATGTCCAAGACTGCTATAATTTTAAAAAGTCTGTAAAAACCAGAACTGTGAAACACACTTATTTTCATTCCCAGTCAGCCACTGTGGAAATCATACACGTTTTCCTATGCTGACTGATAGTCCCCTGGATCAGTGCACTGGAATCCTGACTGGTATTTATGAAAAGCAGGTCTAGAGGGCAGCGGCAAGGTTAGCAAGGCTTGAAATCTGGATAGAATTTTTTTAAAATAAACCTGTTGTATAATTATGCAACTCTTTTTTTAACTCTGCAAAACAAAATGTCCTCATTTATGGTTACGGACTTCAGTCACCTTCCTTTTAACACATACTGAGAGTGTGGCGTAATGCTCTTGAAAAGTGTGTGATTAACAATATTAAAATCTGCAGAGCTCTGTTTATCCACAACATAGATCCAGTAGAGGCAGTGTCAGCGCAGTTTCTCCCATTGTGCACCTCAGGGCTTTTTTTTCTAGAGGGAACAGCTATCTGGGGAGAAAAATTTTCATTCTTCATGCCATTTTAATCTTTGGTCATTCAACTCTTAACTGCCCCAAGGTTGCTCATGTGACAATATATTTTTTCCTGAAGTGAACCAGACCAAGTCATTGAACTGAAAGCATCAATTCATTCAACATACATAGCTGATCAGGTTTTGGGTGCTTTTGATACAGGTGGGAGTTGAACCAATGGAATTCTTTTTTCTCTTCCCTGCTATCAGAACCAGGAATCCATATTTACTTGAGGTCATAGACTATGCGCAATGGAAGCGACATGAAAATCGTCTAACAGTGAAGTTTGCAGGCCAGCCTAGAAACAAGAAAGGATAAAAGGCATACTGCTGCTCTCCCAGGAGGGCTTGATTTTTAGGGCAAGATACTGACCCCTGTTACACCGATATAAATCCAGAGGAGTAGCACCAATGATGCCAGTGGAGTTACTCTGGCTTTACACTGGTGAAAATGAGACAAGCTTCCTGTCAATCATTCGTTTTGAGCTATAAGTGTAAAACAACAGTGTGGGGATGTTACCTTTTCATACTGGCAGAAACACAAAGGATATATCTACATGGTAACTAGGCACCCGCAGCTACCATGGTGCTGAGTGCTCTGACCCTGATCCAGAAAGCATTTAAGCACATGCATAGTCCTTTTGACCATATGATTACATATAATACATATAAACACTTGCTTATGGGCCATAGTCATGATAGGAAGATAGCCATATTGTTCTTCGACACATGAAGGAAGAATTATTTGAGATCCCTACCCTTTCTTTCCCATCCTCAGAAGATAGTACCAAAGTTCTTAGAGAATGGATTTGGGGAGGGGGTTCACAGCTAGATTGATATACGTGCATATATAATATGAGAGGGTTGCATAGCCCTACTCTCCATGCTGGTTAGTTTCAAATCCATTTCCTTTAAAGCTGCAATAAGAAGAGGGGTAACAGATCAGAAAATGATGACAGCAACTGGCTTCTTTTGTAATCTGTACTGTAAAGGAGATACAAGGTGAATCATCTTGGAATGTAAGTAATCTTTGGGAGTGGGATTTTACTTGAAAGGTATCAAGATATGAGAAACAAAGTGCATTGTTACATTGCTACAAGACTTCAGGTTTTGCCCATCACTTCTGTCTGTATGGCTATTGGTTTGTCACCCGTCCCAGGTGTCACAACAAAAATGAACAGTTATGGTGGTGGGGGGGGGGGAACTGTTATTAGTGTAATGGCACAGTTTCAGTAATACAAAATGGAATAAATGGCAAAATATCCTTGTTCTGACGCTAAACTCTATCTATAGAAACCCAAGTGCTGCTTGTAAAAGGTTCTGCCAAAATTGCACTGCAATCAGATCAGAATTCATACTTGGTTCTGAAATGCCACTGTTGCACATCCCAAGTAAACCATCTTTGTCTAAACATTTCATATAACGGGCTATTTGTCAGTTGACACCATAATTCCCATAGCATATTTTTACACAGCAGTATTTTCTGCACCTTAATCCGTGACACACATTCTCCATACAAATTAGTTCCAAAATACATTTTATAGCTGTGTTTTTTACCTTACTTTTAAAACTCCAGAACAGTGGGGGCAGGGCAGTGGAATAAGTCTCAGCATGTGAAAAATACTATTTTCTGTTTGGGTTTTCAATAAAAAAAACCCTACTAATTTTCCTTTCGTGGTCACTAAATCTCAAATCCAAACACTGGGAAAATTAGGGCACTGGGTGGGGTAGTGGGAGAGAAAATAGCAAATGGAAGTGATCAGCTGTCAGTGGGTGGTCCCATAATTGGCTTGGGTGAGGGTCCCCTACGCTGTGGCACAGTGTTAGAGGAAAATTTATCCTGCCCTGTGGTAGAATCACTTCAGAAATACATGGTTTGGATTGTTCTCAGCTCTTATTCACTTGAAAATGAGGCCATAGAAAGGTGCTGGATGCATGTTAGATTAGAACATTCTCTGACATCTTTTGATAACTCTGAAGAAATCTGTTTTAGAAATAAAATGATAGTCATGTGAAAATAGGAAGTGAGTTCCATGAAGATTGTCCCTTAAAAGACTGCCAAGTAGGGTGACGAGATGTCTTGACATTAGGGGATTTGTCTTATATATGCACCTATACCCCCCCATCCCGTCAAAAAAATGTGTCTTGATTTTTCACACTTGCTTTCTGGTCACCCTACAGCAAAGATCAGTGAGACCTTCGATTCCCTCTGGCAAAAGGTAAATCTTTCAGTTTTTGTGTGTCATAAAATGTTTCTTGCAGTTTTGCTGATGACTTTCCATCCTTTCCTCAAGAGAGTGTTCTTGTGTTTTCCCTTATTTCCTGCACTGTCTCTCCACCCTGCCCTCCTCCAACCCTCTCACAGCACGTACCTTTAGGACTTACATCTCCCCTATTGTACAGAATAAAAGCTGCAATTTCATTTAGGCCATAAAAAACAATTTAACTTTGATTATCTTTGGGATTGTGGGGTGTTATATTTAAGTCTTTAATGACAACAAAAGTATAATTAGAGGTATAGAATTTAGGACAAATGATTACTGGGTTTGGTTCTGATATGTTCTAGTCTAGATTACATTCCAATGACTCTCAAACAGAATTCCTGGGGTACTTTGTTAAGTTGCTAGATAGAAGCATCAGACTCCAATAAAGTGCACTTTGCTATTTTGTTGTTTTATGAAGTGAAACATTCATATTCAGCTAGCATTTAGTACGAAACTGCTATCGTTCCTCTTATCTGCTTCCCTCCCCCCCAAAAAAGTATGATCGTTTCTGATATTACACGACTCACAACTCAGGGGAGGTATCACAGTAATTAGAGAAACAAAGTATTTCACACTATTCACAGAAAAATACATACAGGGCAATGCTCTGAAAATGTCAGATCCATCCATCCTTATTTCCATATCAAAAGGCTATCCAGTGTTGAAGTTTAGCAGGGCTTAAATATTCCATTTGTATGAAGTTGTATATTTTAACCAAATTATTCCTGTAAGGACTGTGGTTTAGTGAATTGTAAATAACTGTATTCAGGAGGAGAATTATTTTAACACGTTACTATTGAGATCACTTGAGAAAGTAGGTATAAAATTGTAGCTTTCTTTCATGAAATGGGGAAAAATGGTTGTGAAAATCTTTAAAGGGATCTGTTCAGTTGCGGAAGTTGAAAGAATAAAGTAATGGAAAACATGGCACTATTTATTCATAGAATTTCATGGAGTATGGGGATTGTAATGATTTAATAATAATTTCTGGTGATGGGGGAGAGTGGTCACCTGTATTTGTGTGATTACTAGTCGTATCCTGTATTCTATCTAATGGGAGCTGTTATCATTCCCAAATGGGCTGAAAATGAGCACAGTGTATAGAGAAATATGCCATTACATATCAGGTTTGGAGTAAACTGTTTTCAGGGATATTGTGAGAGGTGATATATATGTGGTGAATATCTGTGACTGCTGCATTGGCTTTGGACTATTAATGACAAGACATCCCAGTTCAGACAGGATAATCCTAGGATTTTTTTTCAAGGATGTTGTAAATTATGTTAAGCCTTTTGTCTCACTTTTATAGGCCACCCAAGATGGGTTCTGTCAGGGCCATAGTTTTCTGCCTTTTCTATTTTTGGTTTGTTTGTCACAATATAGAAGTATTGAGTATAGAGTTTCGGTCCTTCTTTGTAATGTTGCATGAAATCATAGCTGGTGTAATCACTAAGTGAACTAGGCAGCCTCTTAAGGCACCAAGTTTGGGGGATGCCAAAAAGCAGTGCCCCAAATTTTTTTGTACACTTTTGCTGGAAAACGAATAAAGAGAAACATCACTGAACGTGCATCTGTCACCGGGAGAGCAGGTAAGAGTGGCTGGCACGGGGAGCCTCTGGGGATGCCCACCTGATGTGGGTGGCCGCAGGGCTTGGCGAGGGGTGCCCTGCTCTGCCCACCGCCCGGCTTGGGCTATCTCAGAGAACAAAGTGGCGCCGAACAGCCATGTCAGCTTGGAACTTCAGTGCAGTGCCCCGCAAAATGCCCTGAGTGGGGCCGATGTGCCTCCTGGCCCCACTCGCCCCCCCCCCACCCCCGACTCTCTGCTTTTCAGATGGCAATAATTTTAAGGTAGATCAGACACTAAACCTACAGAAAATTACTTGAAATTTTCCTTAGAAGTTTATTCTATGTCTGTTTATTCCATGTCGGTTTTTTTGCGGGGGAGGGTATGAAAATAGAAAATCTTCTGTAGAAAGTAGGCTTTTTTTGAAGAAGAAGTTTGTTTAGTCTAAAACCCAGTTGTTGTTGTTTTTAAATCAAAAAACAGCATTGACAGAAAATTCCTAGCCAGCCTTCATGAGCATTCCATTGGGTGTCATGAGATACGTTTAAATACATAAGTCATGTATAGGAGGATTGTGTGATATTTGGATATACACAATATCTATATCTAAACTCAGTCATTTTTTTAAGCAAGTGCTTTCATTTAAAGGAAACTAAGGGGAGGGGGGGGGCACAAGGTGGAAGTTTTGCCTAGGGCACGAAATATCCTTGCACCAGCCCTGCATAGAATCGCTGCTTTAAAGTACTTAGTTAGATGAATAAGCCTGTGATTTACCTATCTCTACTTTTCTAAAATGATAGCAGGGAGGAAAGGGAGCTTGAAAACTGAAAACTTCTTAACTAACAAAAAGTTTGGAACTATTTAGGTATGATGGTTCTTTCCATAGCAGATTGTATCCCTAGGTAACCAGTTTGTGGTCATTAAGAGGGCATGGTACCCAAATTAGTATATAAAACCTGTTTGGGAGGGACAGTTATACGTGCTGTTGAGTTCTGACTTAGTTGCAGTCTCTCAGGAAAAAAGATTTAAGTGTCACTGTGGACAGGTCAATGAAGGCATCTGCTCGGTGCACAGTTCCAGTCTAAGAGAAAATGTTGTATAGGTAGAACTGCCTTTTTCTTCACTGAGAGTATTTCATGAGAAACAATGACAGGAGCAGGCCCACAGTGTTACATGCCTTCTTTTGAGGGATCCCATCATTGGCCAGAGTTAGAGAAAGGATACCAGTCCAGATGGCCCATTTTTTTGTCTCCACATGACAATTCCTATGTTCCCATGATAAAAGGAACAAAATCTTACATGCAAAGAGGAACAAAGGGAACTGTGGGTAATAGCCAATTAGTAAAGCCAAGGGTAATTAACCAAGTTCTGACACATTTTGAAGGTGATACAGGCATCTAGGAAGGGAAGTGTAACTGGAGGAGGATAGTGATACTCTGCAAAGCTCAGAAATGGGCAAACCAAAGAATTCAACAGTGTCTGAAACTGTACAGAAGAAAAATATGTTAAATAAATAAATACACTGAAAAATGATAACTAAAATTACCCATTTTAGATATCACTGTATTGGGGGAAAATGTTATTGTTTCACCCACAGAACTGCTGCTATATTTTAAATTTGCATTTTGATCATTATTTAATTAATAAGTAGTTCAGTGCTCTGTAATTTGTTTCTTAGATTGAATTATACAACTACCGGCAGCATGTGTAGTACCAACATATTGATTTGTATATTATTTCTGACTTGAGTTAAAATGCAAGTTTAGTAGTGGGTTAGCACGCAAGTGCTTGCATAATGATTGTAGAAGGGATATGAGACAGCTGCTCTGCCCAGACAAGCTGAAAACTTGCAAGAGGATCTTGTCAGTTCTGGGGAATCTCAATCAATTTTGGGGGGGACTGGAGGGTGAGAGAAAGCTAGGGATGTTTTTTTTATGATTTGTGTATATCTGAATTTACATAAAATATGAAAGTTGTTAGGCGTCAATAACCCCAAATTCAACACCACACAACTCAGGAAATATTAAAGGAAGCCTACAGCTGTATACAGCATCCTCCTTCACATACCTCAGAAGTAGGCAACCTATGGCACGGATGCCGAAGGCAGCACATAAGCTGATTTTCAGTGGCACTCACACTGCCTGGGTCCAGACCACTGGATCAGGGGGGCTCCGCATTTTAATTTAATTTTAAATGAGCTTGTTAAACATTTTTAAAACCTTATTTACTTTACATACAACAATAGTTTAGTTATATATTAAAGACATAGAAAGAGACCGTCTAAAAATGTTAAAATGTATTACTGGCACGCAAAACCTTAAACTAGAGTAAAGACATGAAGATTCGGAACACCACATCTGAAAGGTTACTGACCTCTGACATATCTATTCACACCTGCTCCCTAAGGGCTTGCCCGTGTAAGGTAATGAGCACTCTGGCCCTGACCCTGACCCGAAAAGCATTTAGCCAGGCCCCTACGTATTCCTACGTGCTGAAGCTAAGCACATGTGCCAAGGTCAGATGCATCTTTGACTTCCCCCTCTCTTAAGTCTGGGTCCACTCCTTAAGGGTTCAAGTCTTGTGCTCTTATCTTTTGTGGAATGGAAACCCCTGATTGTCCCATGTTAGACCGGTGGGCTGCACTAACTTGTGTATCAGCCATGATTACTTGGTCACCTGCAAGTCTTCTCTTCCGGAGTTCTGACCAGGGGTTAACACAGTGATTGGACAGCCTTCCTAAACCAAAGTATCATTTAATCCTAACAATGGGAACACAGCAAAGTATAAGAGAAAAAGGATTTCAAAACAAAAGCCTAATAGGCATGCTTATCTTACCTAGGGGCTTGCGATCCCTAGGCAGAGATCCTAGGCCAATTCCCCTTTACTCACACCACTGGTTTTTAGGGTCTGTATGAGTGAGAGCTGCTTTTCCCTATCAACTCTCAACAATCTCCCTCCTTCAAGAAAGTTATTCTTTATCCTCTCATAAGCCCTTTGTCATAGGTTTCTGGGCTTCTTTGTTTTCACACTGGGATTCCTCCCCTGACCGATTGGTCTGGTGAGTTTAAGAGGAAGTTGGAGGCAGAGCTTTGGAGTGGAGCCCGGAGCTGGAGCGCAGAGCAGTGAAGCTGCAGGTTTTTGCTTAGAGCTGGTGCGGAGCCGGAGCACCGCTCCAAAGCCCTGGTTGGAGGTGGGACATGAAAGTGACTAGGTCTAGTATTGTCCTTCAAGTGTGAGTAAGTGGGAAACTATCTTTCCTGCATACATGCAACCAACCTCAGCTTGAACTAACTCCTAGTTTCATGCAGTAACCCCTCATATAGTCTATTGGTTCAGTTGACTGTTATAGAGCAATTCTGAATCAGTTGTAACGGGCTTAAATGCTCTTCCTGGATCATTGTTAGAAAACTAAGCACCTTACAGGACTCAGCCCTCGCATCCATCCATCACTGTGCCAAGCATATAACAGTAATTAGCAAAAGTAAGTAACCCGCACACCATCTGGATGTGGTGTTCTGTTCCATCAAGTGGCACTGAGGCCACTTAGAGGAGAGATTGGCAACCTTGGCACGTGGGACCACAGGGTAAGCACTCTTAGCAGGCCCTGCTAGTTTGTTTACTTGCTGATTCGCTGACTGTGTCTCCCACTGGATGCGGTTCGCTGTCCCAGTCC
>ML677364.1:40452560-40691704 GCA_007922305.1 Dermatemys mawii | reverse complement strand
CCCCCCCCCCGGAACCTACCTCCTATCTCGGCCCCCCCTGCTCTTTCTTCCCTGACTACCCCCTCCCAAGCTCCCCGCATCCTAACCACACACCCCCGGGGTGTCAACCGCTATCTAAGCCCCTCTGCTCTTTGTTCCCTGATTGCCCCATCCGGAGACCCCCCCACCCTAACCACCACCCCCAAGGACCCACCCTCTATCTAAGGCCCCTGGCTCTTTGTTCTCTGACTGCCCCCTCCCTAGACCCCCAACCCTGACCACCACCTAACCCTCCCTCACCACTCCCCACTTACCTTGCTCAGCCCGGCACTCCAGCCAGAGCGGGGCCCTGCAGCTCTAGACTCCATCCGGCGCCCTGGCCCTGGGGCGCGCACCCAGCGCCTCCTGGCGCTCTGCCCAGGGGGCCTTGTGGCGCTCTGCCTGGTGCCCCAGCTTGGGGCCCCACAGCGAGCCGCACTCTGCCCGGCGCCCCGACACAGGCCCTGCTGGCAACTGCGCCCGGCCCCCGAGTGCTGGGCTTTGCAGCTCCCCGCACTTGGGCTGGCCCCGGAGTGCCCTGCGCTCAGCCTGGCACCCCAGCCCAGAGCACGGGGCCACTGGCATCACGTTCCCAGCTCACAGGCCGGATAAAAATGGCCGGCAGGCCAAATGTGGCCCATGGACTGTAGTTTGCCGACCCCTGGTCTACAGCCTTAGCTAACAAGGAATTGGCTTTTAGCTCATGTGGTAGAGGCTTATGCAGTAAGCTTCAGAGGTCTCAGGTTCGATCCCACCTGCTAACAACCAGCATCTGTTGGTGTTATAATAACACTTCAATAACCTTAACTCTGCCCTTTATGGGCATTTTTTTTTCTCTTTTTTTTGTGGATGTGTTTTGGCTGGTGTTTGACATTTTGAACTTCAATCATCGAAAGATCTTTTTAAAAAATGTTGGCAATATTGCATTTGTGAAAATATTATTTGCTATTGTGTTTATTGTATAATATTGCTTTTAAATGCATTATATTAGTAAGTAGTGTATGGGGTTGCATTGTTTGTGGAGTAATTGTTTTTAGACTAGGGAAAGGTTCAAGCACCACCCTGGTGGCAAGAGGAAGGTTGTCTGGGTGTTACCTTGTACTTTTTGGCTAAGGGTCCTTGAGAAATAATTCTCTACAAACATAATGTGCAGAGGATGTGTTTGCATGCAGTAATTTTCATTTTCAAAAATAAAGATTTTTTTTAAATAAAGGAAAATGTGTTTGTCCAATGTCAGTGCTCTGAAGATTCCAAACACTCAGAAATATATTTGTTGTAAGGTGAATAAGCATATTTATAATTAGAATTTAAAATAACTAACTTCTGGTCACCAAACAGTTGACTTCATCTTATCTACCACCATCTTTTGTCTGCTGTAGACTGAAGGAAGCCAAAATAGTGCATATTTGGAAAACAAATTAAGAGAACCTCTCTCTCTTTTCCACATTTAGAATGATGACACGCCGTATTACTGTGTATTAAGATATAAAAATTAGATCCAGTGATGTTTTGTTTCCTAAACTCATAACCAGATTTCTGATATTCACAGTGTGTGTGCATCACAGTTTTTGTATGTATGTTCTTTCTGTGCCTGCTGTTTTTATGCAATGGTTATTAGCTACAGTCTCTGCCATTTTTGGCTCACTAGACACTGGCTGGAGTCCACAAAGGGAAGGATGTCCTAATACTACTTGGTAGCTATTGGAGATTCAGCTTTAAAGTGTTTGAGACTTGTACTTACGGAATGCAAGATCTGTCTCTATTACTGTATGTGTGTAGTTTAGCCTGTGGCTTCCTTTCTCACTGCTTCTCTGTTTTTCCCTTTAGTCCTCTGTAATAGTTTGCTGCCTTTAGGCTTTTCTGTATGTGTGTTAGTTGGGTGAAATCTCAGGTTCTAACTGTGTGTAAGTACAAGAAAATTCTCCCCACACAAATATACAACCACTGTACAGGGCCTGATCTTGCAAATACTAATGCACATGAATAACTACTCATGAATGTGTTCATGTACATATATGCAGAGTTACTCAAATACATAAGGACAGGTGAGTCTCATCTTACACGGGGGTTCCGTTCCGCAGCTAGCACGTAAAGCGAAAACCGCGTATAGTGAAACACTCATTGAGCTTAATGGCAGGTGGAATCACCCGCACTACAGATGCAGTTTTAAAACTGTTATTTTGTTTTTGTTTTTGCCAACCGCGCAAAGCTGAATTCACACATGTTAAATGTGCCTAAGATGCAATTCGCCTGTATTTGGAGAATAGAGCCCACAAAGTGTGCAGTATATTGTTTTTGGATGTGCGCTGCTGACAAACCCTCTAATAACTTTAAGATTTCTTAAATATACAGTTTAGATCCAGAAAAGATATGCTCAGATAGACCTTTGCATGCATCATGATAATGATATAAATTAATTACTCTCCTGTCTCAAAGAGCACATTATCATAGCTGCAAGGCTCTGGACATCACACAAACTCTTTAAAGTGAATGTGTTTTCTCTTCAGGGTATCAGAGCAACGCACATCAAGGGTGTCTGATAAAAGATGTCATCACTTAGATAAATAATGTGACCATATTTTCTTGTCATGAGAATCATAAGAACATAAGAAAGGCCGTACTGGGTCAGACCAAAGGTCCATCTAGCCCAGTATCCTGTCTACCGACAGTGGCCAATGCCAGGTGCCTCGGAGTGAGTGAACCGAACAGGTAAAGATCAAGTGATCTCTCTCCTACCATCCATCACCTCCCTCTGACAAACAGAGGCTAGGGACACCATTCCTTACCCAGCCTGGCTAATAGCCATTAATGGATTTAGCCTCCATGAATTTATCCAGTTCTCTTTTAAACCCTGTTATAGTCCTAGCCTTCACAGCCTCCTCAGGCAAGGAGTTCCACAGGTTGACTGTGCGCTGTGTGAAGAAGAACTTCCTTTTATTTGTTTTAAACCTGCTGCCCACTAATTTCAATGGGTGGCCCCTAGTTCTGCTATTATGGGAACAAGTAAATAACTTTTCCTTATTCACTTTCTCCACGCCACTCATAATTTTATATACCTCTTTCATATCCCCCCTTAGTCTCCTCTTTTCAAGCTAAAAAGTCCTAGCCTCTTTAATCTCTCCTCATATTGGACCCGTTCCAATCCCCTAATAATTTTAGTTGCCCTTCTTTGAACCTTTTCTAATGCCAATATATCCTTTTTGAGATGAGGAGACCACATTTGTACACAGTATTCAAGATGTGGGTGCACCATGGATTTGTATAAGGGCAATAAGATATTCTCTGTCTTATTTTCTATCCCTTTGTTAATGATTCCTAACATCCTCTTTGATTTTTTGACTGCTGCTGCACACTGCATGGACATCGTCAGAGAACTATCCACGATGACTCCAAGATCTTTTTCCTGATTAGTTGTAGCTAAATTAGCCCCCATCATATGGTACGTATAGTTGGGGTTATTTTTTCCAAAGTGCATTACTTTACATTTATCCACATTAAATTTCATTTGCCATTTTGTTGCTCAATCATTTAGTTTTGTGAGATCTTTTTGAAGTTCTTCACAGTCTGCTTGGGTCTTAACTATTTTGAGCAGTTTAGTATCATCTGCAAACTTTGCCACCTCACTGTTTACCCCTTCCTCCAAATCATTGATGAATAAGTTGAATAGGATTGGTCCTAGGACTGACCCTTGGGGAACACCGCTAGTTACCCCTCTCCATTCTGAAAATTTACCATTTATTCCTACCCTTTGTTCCCTGTCTTTTAACCAGTTCTCAATCCATGAAAGGATCTTCCCTCTTATCCCATGGCAATTTAATTTACGTAAGAACCTTTGGTGAGGGACCTTGTCAAAGGCTTTCTGGAACTCTAAGTACACTACGTCCATTGGATCCCCCTTGTCCACATGTTTGTTGACCCCTTCAGAGAACTCTAATAGATTAGTAAGACATGATTTCCCTTTACAGAAACCATGCTGACTTTTGCCCAACAATTTATGTTCTTATATGTGCCTGACAATTTTATTCTTTACTATTGTTTCAACTAATTTGCCCGGTACGGACATTAGACTTACCGGTCTGTAGTTGCCGGGATCACCCCTAGAGCCCTTTTTAAATATTGGCGTTATATTAGCTATCTTCCAGTCATTGGGTACAGAAGCCAATTTAAAGGACAGGTTACAAACCCTAGTTAATAGTTCTGCAATTTCACATTTGAGTTCTTTCAGAACTCTTGGGTGAATGCCATCTGGTCCCGGTGACTTGTTACAGTTAAGTTTATCAATTAGTTCCAAGACCTCCTCTAGTGACACTTCAATCTGTCACAATTCCTCAGATTTGTCACCTACAAAAGACGGCTCAGGTTTGGGAATCTCCCTAATGTCCTCAGCCGTGAAGACCGAAGCAAAGAATTCATTTAGTTTTTCCACAATGACTTTATCATCCTTAAGTGCTCCTTTTGTATCTCTATCATCCAAGGGCCCCACTGGTTGTTTAGCAGGCTTCCTGCTTCTGATGTATTTAAAAAACATTTTATTATTACCTTTTGAGTTTCTGGCTAGCTGTTCTTCAAATTCCATTTTGGCTTTTCTTATTACAGTTTTACACTTAATTTGGCAGTGTTTATGCTCCTCTTTAGTTACCTCAGACACATAATACTCTGACTGTATTGTTGAATTTCACAGATACTATATACATCTTCAGAGCATTTAATGTAGTGTTTTTTCTTTGTGTGTGTGTGTGTGTGTATGTGTGTATGTGTATGGGTTTTCTTCTTTTGAGATAGTCCTTTAAAAACCTCTTCAATGCCCCTAAACAAACAAAACCACCAGGGTTACTCAACCTAAGTTATTCTACTCTAGCTATGTGAATAATGTAGCTGGAGTTGAGGTAGTTCAGGTTGACTTACCTAGGTGTCTTCATTGTGTTGAGTCGATGAGAGACGCTCTCTGGTCAACTTCCCTTACTCTTCTTGAAGAGTTGGAGTACCAGGGTCAACTAGAGAGTGCTCTTCTATTGATTTAGCAGGTCTTCATCAAATCCGCTAAATCGATCGCAGCAGCGTCAATCTCCCCATAGTGGAGAGCAACCCAAAGAAATGTAACCCTCATGATTCCGAGGAAGCTAATTGGGACTCCACTTAAGAATATACTGTTATATAATGCAAACCTGACTGTGTCAAACTAAATGGCTTCTGTATTGGATAATTAGGCATTTAATCAGCTCCATATTTTTTTTAAAAGTTAATAAAATTCTAAGTAAAAGTGACCTCAAGAATATAATTTCCTTTTACCTAGATTTTTTAAAAAGGGAAATACTATAGTAGTTCACACTGGGTTTGATCCTCCACCATTGAAGTAAATGGTAAAGCTCCATTGACTGCAGTGGTGTAGGATCTGGCATAATCATCTCATGAAAATCTCTGCTTTGGGAGGGCACATTAAATATCAATGCTGGAATGTATAAATATAAAAAGGCTGGATAATTTGATGTCAGGTACATTTGCAGGCAAGCAAGCTAAAGGGAAAATAAGGTAATAAAATCACATGTTTCAGGGAGTAAAGTCATCTCCTGTAGAGGTCAGGAGTGAATTTCCTCCTTATCTACATTACTGCCTTGGGTATAGGATGGATTTTTTTTCCCTACCTTGCTCTAAAGCATGAGCCATTCGCTCATTGCCAGTGGCAGGCAGGGCACTTTGATAGACCGGTTGCCTGATTCAGTGTGACAAATGCTATGTTTCTAGGTGTAATTTATTCAGGTTTAAAGTTTGCTTATGAAGTTGATAAGGGCATAGAAACCGACTACACAATATGACTTAACTTGTCCAGGAGAAATGGTTATAGTTTCAGAACACGCAACCCCTAATTAGTGTAAATTACTCCTGATGGAATAAGTAATCTGCAAAAGGGGAAAAGAAAAAGTGAGTTTAATTTCCAGTGCCACAGGGATGTCTTGATTATTCAAAACTGTCTTTAAATCTTAGGAGCTTTGCTTTGAAGTGGTAGTTAATAGAACCAAGCAGGAAATAAGCCTGATTAGCATTTTGAGTACAAAAGATATATTTACAATAATAGCCAAGACTTATCATCTTCAATTGAACTTGACACTTGTTTAAGAAAAAAGTAAATTGAATCCATTAAAATGGCATTAGATAAATTAGGGCATTCATTTTGTTGTGCATTGCTTATCACTGTTTCATTTAAAACATATGTTTGGAGAGCTCTAGAACGAAATACGAGGAAGGGGTTAACATTGATTTGGATGAGTTATGACACATTTATATACATGTTATTCACTTGTTACTCTTAATTCATAACACAACTGTCTCTGCTATATTTCAGTTTAATAGAGCAAGTCAATCAACAATATCTATAATAAAAAGGCTGGGAGTGATGTATTACGTTTAACTTGAATATTTTAAATTCATAACCTTAGGGCCTTATTCTGCAGGACTGATTTGCATCTTTCTGCAATACATAAGGCTGTGGAAATGATTTCTTTGCCCTGCTGAACAATTCAACATAGGGCTCAAATCGGCCGCATAATTCTTTCTTCAGATGCACTTGTTGTCTCTCTTGCTGAGTAACTGTAATGGGGGTCAGGGTGGAGAGAGGGCTGTTTGTGGAACTACTTCAGAAGGGCTGGCAAGTGCTGCTCTTCTGCTGGGAATTTTTGTTCAATATTTCCTTGTTCAACTTCCTACCGTGCCCATAAGGCAGTAAATGGAATCTCGACATAGAAAAGAGAAACAATATTTCCCCACAAATACAGAACGGAATGCTTCTTAAAGAAATCTAATTGCTAAAGTGAACTTGTATATACTTTTAGAAGCTGTAAGGCAGCCTGCCAAAAGTATTCTGGCATTTTTCTAACTGTAGCCAAACTTTCCTTTGAAAAGGACTTTAATCTTTACTGGATCACTGCTACCGATCTTCTCTTTTTTAAAAAAGCTAATGAAATACTTTGGTAAGGGGAATAAGTACAAAACCCAAAGATAGATAAATAGGTAGGATGGAATGCCTTCAATCAGTGGTTTTAGATATAGTATATATTCTGTATAGGGTTACCAGATGTCCCGATTTTATAGGGACAGTCCAGATTTTTGGGTCTTTTTCTTATATAGGCTCCTATTATGCCCCACCCCATCCCGATTTTTCACATTTGCTGTCTTGTCACCCTAATTCTGTAGATGTTCATCAGTTAGGTTTGCTATCACACGGTCCTTGAAAAAGACTGAACATGCTTAAGTGAATACTCTTATTGTCCTCAGTGAGGCCCATATACCATACATTGCCATTAGGACGAAGTTTCCAAAGACTGAAGCGGCTTATGAGTGGCAGGGAAAGGAAGGATTTTGTCTCTTCAGTCAGGATTAGGCTTTTGTTGCTGCCTCACTGATCACCTCTAGATGTCTTTTCCTCCTTAATAAAGACTTAAGCTCTGGTATTTGCTTTACATTTTTTTTAATGTCCCTATTAATGTAAGAACCTCTCAAGAAATTATCTTTCTAATAGTAGTTGTGGCTCAGGTGTGCAATATGCTGACTCTGCTCATGGTGTGCCATACTCCAGAGAGAGGTTTATTTAACCTAATTCTCCCTTGTAAAACATGAGCTGTAGGAGCCAGATGTTCAAATCATCCACATGGAACCCTTAAAGGACTCCCAAAGTTCTCTTTTTAAGACTATTAGCATTCCTTTTATTTAAAATTAGTATCATGTGATTTGTAAAAACATGGACTCCTGTTTCAGGGTATTAATTATTCAAGTCCCATCCATATATTTTATCTTTCAATTTAAAAGAGCTCTGATTGTTCAGTGAGGTAAGGGACCGCATAAACACAAGCTTGTTGATGTCAAACCTGTAATTCTCAGCAGTCAGTATTGCATTCTGTTCAGATAAGAGGATGAAAGCTGGGTTACATTCCCTCCTCCTAACTGACCCCTGATAAAGAGAAAACTACTCAGTATTGCAGGATTTAATTGCTGAAATCATATCTTTTCAACAGTGCAGTCTTTTTCAGGCTGCTTTGAAGCAGAGATCACCAGAAAACATGTGTGAAAGAATAATCTGTATGCCGACTGCGCACAGTGTTTGCCTCTTGCCCCATGCAGATTTGGACTGTCTCCTACAGAGGGTCTTGGACAATCTTGCCAGTTGGATGCCTCAAAAATAACTTGTCATCAGCCTGAGGAAACAGAAGGTTTGCTGGCGTGTTGCTATTGCCAATACACCACCTTCATGACCCTCCTTATTTAAGGGTATTAGTCTGGCATTAACAAACCAGATTAAGATTCCTGGTTTTCGTTTTGACCCAGTCCTTTTCCAGTTGCCCAAGTGAGTACACTATGTTCCTCTTTATCCTGTGACAGTCTCACAACAGCAGTGCATGCTGTTAGGATCACATTTTAATTCCATTTTAGTACGACTTATGGCCAGACTTCTCCCTTGCTTTCAGCTTGCTCAGAATGCAGCAGTGTATTTGCTTTCTCCTGTTTTGCCCAGGCTATGTGCTTTTCATGGGCTGCCTATGAAGTGAGGGACTGTGTAATGTTTAGTAAGCATCCAAGGGACAGATTTGTCAAAGAGCAAGCGCAGCGCGTTTGTTAACTGAGCAAGAACTCAGACTGCGTCTGCTCAAATTTCTGCAAAGCACCTAGTTCACCCTGGGCATGCTCAAACACTTAACACAGGCACTTTTATGCTAATAATTGATCCTTATCCTTTCAGATTGACCATAAATTGGCACGGTCAGTTTTTAAAGTCTTTAACTTGATGCACTGATGACTTGGCTCTCACCCTGATGAATCTCTAGAGTTCCACAGCCAGCTGCTGCTGAAAGCAGTGTGCACCTATTTGCCAATATATTTCGCCTGGGATTATGCTACCACAAGTAAAGTGGAGGTGTGGAGCCCGCTACACACTTGTGCATGTGCTCTGGCATAAGGTACAATATTTCATTTTATTTTTAAATGGGGGAGAGGTAAATAACCTAAAATTCACATCAACCCCTCCAGTGGTACCTCCATTGCCAAGTATCATTTACTATTAAATAAGGAAACACTAGGCCTGCCTTCTGTCCTTCTCCTTGACTGCACTGCTCAGGGAGGAAGATTCCTTCTGTCTTTTCTCCTTCCCCTCCCCACAATCCACCTGCTAGAATTTTGACCTTTGTGTCCAGCAGTATCCTGTAATAAAAAGATAAGATTGTGCCCTGTTTTAACAATTGAAGGAACACACATTCACACACACAAAACTGCAGCCAAGTATTTAAGGACATAAGAATTGTCATACTAGATCAGATCAATTATCCATCTAATCCAGCATCCTGTCTCCAGCTGTAGCTAGTACCAGATGCTCCAAAGGAAGGTGCCAGAAATCTTGCAGTAGGTCGTTAAGGAATAAATTGCTCTTAAAGAAAGTTCTCTCCTGTCCCCCCTCCCCCCACCCTTTAGTTAGTTTGTTTTATGCCCTGAAGCAGGAGAGTTTGTCACCTGTTTCCACTAGGGGCTCCAAAGGAGCCCAGGCAGCAGAGGCAGAAAAAAGCTGTACTGAATGAGCAATCCTCCCAATGGCCTTTGCTAGCCCAGTCCTCAGCCAGCACAGTTACATTTGGGGCTGCCTGAAGATCCTGTGGAGATGGGGATGTTGCAGCTACCTTGCAATCCCACATCCTCCCCACAGAAGACTTCTCACTATGAGGAGAACTGGGACAGCAGACTGAGCACTGGAACAGTAGGCCGTAGTGAATCTATGTTGCAATATGTCAGAAAATAGGTGCTCTATGTTGCAATATGTCAGAAAATAGGGAGTGTGGGCTCATTTCAAAGGCTGACCTTTGAGAAAAAAGCAGAAGTGGTGGGTTGTCTTAATGACTTCAGGAACTCCTGAAGTGATATGGATTGTCTGCCAAATTGTGTTGGGAAAGAGGCACGGAGACATGAAAGAAATAAGAATGTGTCAAGTATCATTGTTGGTAGGCTTTTCACAGTGTGCTTGGCTCGAACACAGACATCATCCAGCAAAGAATCTCTGCTGTACCTAGAGCTGCCAAATGCTGAGACTGTGTCCCTGTGCCTGAGCCAAGCGTGGGAGATACGGGAGCAGTGAATGCAGAATAATTGTAACTGCCTTCTTGATTTTCCTTCTCAGATACAGTAATGTCACCTTAAATATTTCTGTTATTTTGTTACATTGTTGGATAGTTCATCACTTTCACAGCCAAGTTAATTGTGATGATTTCTCCTATGTGTTGAAAAAGAATGTAAAAACATCTTTTGTACAACATACAGTAAATATACAGTAGGATTGTGACCATTCCATACATTTTATATATCTGTATCTGAGATAAATTAGCATTACACACACACAATCTATAAAGGGCATTGTTCTGAATTTTCTGGTTTCTAGTTTGTTGTCATCCATTATCATTCGCTATAATTTCTGACACACTGTAACGGTGAGGTGGACATATGTATGTGAACCTATTTGGGAAAGGTAAAGTTTGTTCTCCCGAATATCACATTGCCTTTACTGGATAACAGCCACTCAGTGAAAAAGTGGGAACAATGGAGGGAGAAATGCGTTGCTCAAAAAGACAGGATTTTATCCCCTTATAATTATGTGCGGAAAGTCCTTACATGGACACCACCAGAATAACTTTGTCCTAATGACCTGACAGTTGTGGTAGCAGCAGAGCACAGTGGATATTATTTTATTTTGGGTAATTGGAATTGGACTTAGGTTCTTATGAGAGAGCAGAATTACAGAAATGCCTCTGACCCAAGACTTTCCAAAAAACCTCACAACTCAGAAAGCACAGGTTCTTCAGAACAAAAGTTCTCTGCATTTTATGAATTCCTGTGCTCTCCAAAGATCTGAGATGATAAATGGGCCTTTCAGTGTAAGCTGTAGGCCAACAAATCCAATGAATGGATGTAGGAAGAAAATTTCACAAAAAGCTAGGAGGGAGGCTTCCACAGCTGCTGTCAGTGAGTTATGGCATTGAGTTTATAGGAATCTGTTACTATAACAATATTTATTTTTATGGACACCTACATATTAGTCTTGTGTGATGCGGCATATATGACATGCATAAGCAGCACCACAGTACAACCCATAAATAACAGTAGTAATAATAATACTGTGCATGTGAAGATTGAAGGGACTTCTTTACCAGCCGCTGTCATCAGGGGCTTCTATCATTTATAGGCATTAATTTGTGGATAAGGCACACTAAGTAAACAACAGGGAACCCCTGTGCTAGAGAATAAGAATATGTGGGAGAATTTGTACTTTTTATGAGTTATGGGGAGAGGGATTTTAGTTTTAAAAGGAAATTATTGTCCTTTTGACTGAAGAAAGCTCTCTGTAGTGGACAAGAATATCCATTGTCAGGGGCTGAAATATAGCCAAAGAGCCACTAACTCAACTCAAAGCTGTCTAGCTATAGTAAAAACTACACATACATTGTACCACCCCAAAAACATTCATGGCCATTTAAAAGAATAAAGCAAATGTGCACTGCATACCATGTACCATAGCTAATTGTTGTTTATTGTCAATAAACTTTCTATTCAATGATATAGAACTTGATTTTGTTACATTTTCTTTCTTTTCCTGGATTCTGCATTTTCCCCCTGAGTTGTCTTAACATTTTTTCCTTGTTCTCCTCACTCTCCCCCACATCTGATATTTCTCTTTCCTTATAATGTGCTCTGTAATGTACCTTCTCCCCTGTATTTTCCATTTCTACTTTAGTGTCCCACTTCTCCATCCAAAATCTCTTCACTCCATGAATACAAAACTGTACTTCTGATTTGTCTAATCAAATAATTTCCATCCACCTGCTCACTCACAGCTACCTAGGGCTTGAAACTTTTACCAAATACCTAATGACCAGACTACTAAACCTACTAGCCAAAACCTGATACAAATTATAGGGAGGTGGGGATGCAGGAATTCTTACCAATGTTATTCGTGCACCTATTTCAAGAGTCCATTTATCCTATCAGTTGCTGGCTAGTAAGTATCCAATAAATGTCATGACTCACCCTGCCAAATCCCTCTGGGTGCTGGAAAGGAGAACCATCTGCTTCTCCTCCCATCCCACCCCTAAGTCTCCTGGCTGCAGTCGTGGGACAGAGGGGAATAGCTTCAGGGCCTGGATCTGCTGCTGCCCCCTTCGGGATGGGGCTCAGGAGCCCCATGAGGCATCTAGGCTCAGGGTTTTGAAACCGCTTGCGGTCCCCCAGTGGGCCTGGACCCCTCGTTAAGGACTGTTATATTCCTTGGTCTGCTAGATTGAAGAGTCAATTATCAAATATTTGTTCCCAATATAGGAATTTATAGGCTGTAATCAAATTACCCCTTAATTTTTCTTTGTTAAGCTAAATAGACTGATCTCCTTTAGTCTCTCACTGTAATGTACATTTTCTAATTCTTCCGTCATTCCTATGGCTCTTCTCTGAACCCCCTCCAATTTATTAAAATCCTTTTTGAGCTGTGGGCACCCAAACTGGGCACAGTATTCTAGAACCATTTGCACCAATGCCAAATACAGAAGTAAAATAACTTGTCTACTCTCACTTGAGATTCTCCTATGTATGCATTCAAGGATTGCATCAGCCCTTTTGGCCATAGATCTAATGTGCAGCTGATATTTTACCATGACCTCCAAATCTTTTCCAGAATTTCTGCTTCCCAGGAGGGAATCCCCTATTATATTTAGCTGTATAAAAACACATTATTTGCTTGTGCTTACATTAGCAAGTGATCCTTACGGCAACAGTATGTTATTGGAATGGCAGTTTTACCCAATTAGACGTTATTTATTCCACTTGGCTAGCTTTCTTGATCTGAGTGGTTGAAGAATAATCATGTGACCCAAAATAAATTGACACTGTTGCCTGGAAAGTCAGGCAACTGTATCTGAAAACAGGTGCTAGATCCTTCATGTATTCCAATGCACCCTACTTTCAAACAGGATGGCCAATGTGGTCAGAGTAGTATTTTTTACTTGTTTGGTGAAAATATAAAAAAAAAAAAGAAGAAGAAGAAATAATAAAACCAATGGTGGCTATAATTTCCCAAGCAATAGCTTTTTAAAACACTGAAATTGGGATAGAAGTGTTATCTTGATTGGGTAATAATATCCTCTGTATGTAACATTAGAATCACATTCTTGGTAACTTTTTAATTCTTCTGACAATATTTTCTCTCTCTCTCTTTTATGTGAGTTACATTATAATATTAGAAGTTCACAAATATTATTTCAGTCACGGGGAAGAGGATTTGACCTAACTGAGATTTAATTTAGGTGAACTCTTGTAAATTGGTTTGCTGACATATGGGTAGTCTGTGATTATTTTCGGGCTCTTCATTTATTCCTTCTGTAAACAAAAACAAACAAACAAACAAATGTTCTGATTCAGTCATAAATTTTATGTACCATCACTTTTAAATTTTAACTTAAATACCACTGGATATTCAGAACTACTGAGCACCTACAACTCCCATTGAAATCAGTAGTAGCTGTGGATGCTCATCATCTTTGAAAACCAGACAAAGAAGATATAACCCATATGTTTGGCACCCTCTGTGTATGGGATTTCTATGGAACTGTGACTGAAATTTAAGGTCCTGCCACTGTATGATCCCTGATAGGGTGAGGCAGGGGATTGTGATACAAACATCACCTAGTAGTGTGAGAGAACCGAGCCTTAAAATTCACGTGCTAAGCAATATTTGTTGGGGCCCTGAGTAGTTGTACATATTTAAAATCATAGATGTGGTAGTTCAGTGACTTCATCCTGTGGTCTAGGAAGTACTGATTGTGCGCTGTACCTAGAATATTTCAGAGTTGTGTTGCTGTAACCCAGCCACTGTACATAATCCGCACTGGGAACATTGCTGTCCCACTTCTCTGCAGAGAGAATCACTTGGCACTAAAGAAAAGTGCTTCCTACCAATATTTCCCAATTTGAAATTTGCTACTAGTCAGTGTAAACTATGATCTGCATGGTTAGTGCTTTGGTTTAGGATTATTTTCTTTGGGAATTAGGGAGAGAGGATAATTTTTCAGAGCAGAGTCTTGGAGAATGAATAGTACATTTAAAATGTTTCTTGTGAAGTGAAGTTCTGATCTTCCTGAGTGGTTAAATCCACTTACTCCTTGCTCTTAATTGTCTCTGGCTGACCTTAGGTTAAAATGGGCCTTGTTTTGTTGTCCTTTGTCTTAATTTTCAGCCTTAATGTTACTGATTTTCTTGGAAATACGTGATGTGGAGTGTCTCCACATAGTGATCAGGTAAATGAAAGAACACATACCTCTCTCATAATTGCAGTTCTGAGTGTCTGACGGAGTCCAGGAAGAAAGAAGCACAATTTCCTGAAATCCAGAATAGGTTAAAAATAATGAGAGTATGTATGTTGAACCAAGGAGGTTTTTTTTAAAAAAGAACAACTTCCAGAACAATACTTAATTATCACAATGCCAAAGAGTCATCCCCCAAACAAACTGTTAAAATACATAAAGCAAAACCAAAGAGGGAGAAAAAATGAATAAAACAATGTAAATTCTGTAGTATGAGCACCATTATGGCACATGCATATTAAGATTTTAAAACAAATTATAGGAAAGAGCCCCAGATTAGATTTAGATTTCACAGTCTAGGTATGAGAGGGCTATTGAATCTTCCTATACAAATCTGTTGAGCTATCTCATATGTTTTAATCATATCTTACTTTTGAAAATTGTAATTGTCTACATCCGAATAAGCCAGCCAGGCCTTTTTAATTAGCTACACTAACTTTTATTGAATGAGAACAACAACAAAACAAAATGAAAACTGAAATTCATCAGACTAGCAACTGGTCCACTCCAGTTCTAATTCAGTCTCAAGGAAAGCTCAGTTTGCAATTTATACGCTGACAAGTTTTCAGATTCTATCACAATTTATTACAGACCTTAAAGGTGCAGTAACCACATACTGTCACCACAGTTCTTGAAGCTCCACATGTTACAGGGCAAAAGCGAGAGAGAGAAACAAGAATTAAATTGTTTTTTATTCTCCTAACAGATATATTGAGAAAAGATCAGATTTTGAATTTTGGATTAGACTGGTATAAAAAAAATGAGGTTAGTGGGAGGAGAATCAGGCCCCTAGTTGCAGTGGGCGTTTTCAATTATTTTTCTGCAAGTAATTGTGGTTCTTTGAGTGGACACCTTGGTTCATTCTGCTCCAAACTGCAACCCTGATATGCACTTTTTGAATATCCAACCCTTCATTTCAGAACCACTCCCCATTTTTGAAGCTCTCTGTTTGCATTATGCATCCTGAGCACTAACTATTTTTGTTTAGGTGCATCAGGAATCATCCCAGCATGATTAAAAATCATAATTCCATTAACTCGCATTACAAAAAAAATATTAATGACTTCATGAATTGTAATTAAGACTTCCATTTCTTTTGGCACGCAGAACATCAAACATTCAGCAGATCTCCTTGTTATCTATTATGGCTGGTCGAGTGCTTCATTTTCCATCTTGTTTTCATATTAATTTGGACCTCCATGCTTCTCCATTTCATTTCTTCACTCTGCTTAGTTTTAAAATTGCTGAGCAGGAGAGCAAAATTGACAAAGACACCTATGGAAGGGCCTGCTACCCTCTGAAATTTTTTCCAGGAAAGGTAACAACTACAAAGTGTAGATGTAGCTAAGAAGGAATGTTTGAATGTGTTTGTTCTATGTTTTGGGATTTAAACTAAAACTAATCAGCATTTCCCTATGTTTATGTTGTCTGACTGTTTCGCCATCTTAGTCATCAGTTCATCAAAAACGTTCTTGCAGTAAGGTCACACACATGCTTGTGGGAACATGTGCAAGTACTTGTGCATGATCAGACAATGAATGCTCATCAAGCAGCATTCAAGTTCATTGATTAGGAATGCTCTGTGTTATTAGTGTAGTCATTCCTCTGTGGCATTATTGAACTGTAATAAGAAAATGAATGAGGGTCATTTGAACTGACTTTTTTGGAAGTTCACAGGGTGGACAGGCAGGGAGGAGGAGGGGTGAAGTTTCTGGATGCCATCAATAAAAAGAGAAGGTCCACACAGATTTTGCCACTGGGCTTTGGTACTACAATCATCCCTGCAGATCAGACAGTGGGTTCCTCTGTTTAGGAAATATCCCTCATATCTTCCATTCTCTTTAATTATCCCTAGCAGGGGTTTAGGGGTGCAGCATGGGATTGTGAGAACAAAGGGAATTACTGATGGCACCAGTTTTTGTTCTCTGCTCCTGTGATCACTTTCCTAGCCCTGTGAAGACATGTGAACACAGCTCTTGAATAGTTTGCTTTTTGCCATTAGTGCATTCCAGTTTCTCTACTAGGGTGTAGTCCTTGTACTGCTGGCAACCGTAGTAGGGGAGTTGTCAGTTCTGGCATTACATCTATTATTTGTTGAAGAACTTTCTGTCCTTTCTGCAGTTTCCCAAGGAACCAGGTCACATACATCTAGTGTCGTGTTATTAGACATCAGCAGATTCTTATTTGGTCTTTGTGGATCTCTATCTTTTTCCTGCATTGCTCTAAGGTGTGCCTACAAATTTGTTTCATGCACGTTTTGCATGCACACAGTTAATCCACAGTGACAAACTCATTTTGTCTGGTCCAGCCAGTAATCTACAGGCCTAGCACTGTAGCACTATAGTGAGAAATGTTCATATCCTGGATGATGTTCAAAGATGTCCATAACTCTTAACCTGCCATTCTGGACTTTCCTGGGGCAAAAACATATCTATGGTCCTTAGTAACTGTGAGTGAAGAAAGATGTAAAAGAATTGAATTCACTTTTTGTTTGACAACACTTCATTGGCATGGCAAACTAAACAAGTGCTGCCAAGTTACAAGAGAGATGGAACCATCAGGTGGCTGAGAGAGGAGGATATAGGCTTCACAATGCGTGTAACACTTTCGGGTTTCATCCAGGCCAGTAAGGTGTTGTGTTTGCCCTGTAACGCTGGATGCTGGGGCGTCCTGCTCTCTGGGCTCAGAACCCGGACACCAGCAGCCTGCTCAGAGCATGGTGATCTCACCCTGATGTATATCAACCTGGTTACTCCTTGCAGATTGACACCAACAACCCTTCCAGTCCTGAGTCTCCCCAAAACCATCTCCTCTGCAGTGCTCTTATTGTAGCATTCCCAGGACCTTATCAAAGTTTGCTGCTCCTTTAAAGTGTGTTTGGAGTTTTGTCCCTGTGTCCATTTATCATTATCATCCATTTCTATTTTGGTGGCAGGTTGCCACCAAGTGCGATACTATCACAGCCACACTTTTCCTGTCCTCTTCCAGAATTATGTATAACTTTTCTTTATTCTTTTTTGATGAAAAGTCAGTGCCAAAGGGTGTCATAGAGTTAAATGAGAGATGTTAAATCCAAACCCACTGTAATTTATTGGGTCAAATATTGACTTTAGGCATCAGTATCATTGGGTATCTTGATCACCATCCAACATCTCTTTTCATCTGTAATGTGACTAAATATTATTATTGGTGCAATAGGGTATTTGCTGCTTAAGTATTGGAGGTCCTAGGGCTGACTAAAAAGGCACGCCTGAGAAAGAGAAGGGAGCAGCTCAGGACACTGCAGTGACTGAGAAAAGCTTTTGTAATGAAGACACTGACACTAGGGGAGTTTGGGGTCAGAGCCCAGGGAGCAGGAGGCCCCTGGGGAGTGAGAACCTGATTGGGTTTGGGCCTGGAGGCCAAAGTAAGAAGGTTGATCTCCATCTAGGAAAAACTGGGAGGACAGGTGGGGAGAACAATGTGGGACAGAAAGTAGCTCCAGTGAGGAGAGAAGACATTAGAGCTAAGTATGAACTTTTGTGTAGTGATGGACTTTATGCGGGGATTCTGAGGGTTGTTAACAACCATGTTTATCAATAAAGTAGCCCCAGGCAGGGGTGATGTTTACCAGAGCTTTGGAGCGGAGCCCGGAGCTGGAGCGCGGAGCAGTGGTGCTGCAGGTTTTTGTGTGGAGTTGGAGCGGAGCCAGAGCACCCGTTAAGACTTGTTTCTGTTATTGAACCAACCCCCAGCCTCCCGCCATGCAGAGGCAACACCTGGGCGGGGAGGGCACGCAGGGTCAGGTGCCCTCCCAGATGTCTGCAAGCACTGAACTGCCCTTGCAGGGGTCAGAGCGAACTGACCCTGCAGCCCCACAAAGAGCCCCTGGCTTCAATGGCCGGGCACTGCATGATACGCAGCACAGCCCCATTGTGCCCAGCACTGCTGCTCCCCCAGCTCCCAGCACTTGCTCCCGGGCTTGCTCTGCTTAGCCTGCCAGGGAGGAAGGGGCTCTGTCCTTCTCATGCTGTGCCCCCACCCCACCCCAGCATGTTTCAGCCCCTCTCCCCTGGCAGCTGGGCCTGGGCAGGAAACAGAAGGGGGTGGGATGCAGCTGCTTCTCTTGCCTCTGTGCAGCGTGGCAGCTGCCTGCGAGAGCCCAGGTGGGGAGACAGCAGAAGCCTGCGTGGTAGGTAACCTTGGCAGGGTGGGGAGAGAGCGGTGGCAGAGCGAAGTGTTACTGGGGAAGAGGCCGGCACCGGGTTAGGGGCATTACCCATGAACCTCCCCATGCTGAGGTGTCCCACGAGGACATGGGAGTTCTGGGGTGAAACTTTGTTCCAGTGAGTTCCCTGTCTGGGGCTGGGGCTGGTCTGGCAGCATGTGACCCCACTCCTGGGGCCCCAGCCTCCAGGAGCTGGTGGGATTGGCTGTCCTGGCCCAGGGAGGTGGAGCTGGAAGGTTCCTGCGCCCAGAGGAGATGTGTGGGGCAATCATGCTCTCTATCCCCCCAAACCTTTAAATTGTGCCTCCTCGACTATCAACAGTTATGTGTTGCCTCTGCCCACGTGGCAAGGGGAGTGTTAACCCAGAAACCTAAATGAAATAGTCAAGCGGCCCTGAAGTGGTGGGGGGGAGAAATAATTAAGGTACCACAAAGTGACCTCTGGCCATGAGGGGGCACTCAGGAGGTAACTATCGCAACCCTTCCTTCACTTTGGAACAGAAAAGATTGTGTAAAGACTATAACACATGTATCCCGATAAGCACTGGAATGGGTTATCTGGGGTTGGGGGGTAGAATCTCCTTCCTTAGAGACTTTTTAGAGTCAGGCTTGATAAAGCCCTGGCTGGGATGATTTAGTTGGGGATTGGTCCTGCTCTGAGGAGGGGGTTGGACTAGATGACCTCCTGAGGTCCCTTCCAACCCTGATATTCTATGATTCTAAACTGCTATTCTGAAGGGAACAATGCATTCTAAATTCGTCAGAAGAAATAACAATGCCAGAAAATAAGAATGAATGGTATGGCATAGAAAGATTCCCTCTCCCCTCAGTAAAGCAGAATGTTTTATAAGTTTCATCAGAGCAGTTTTCAGCAAAGATGATTTCTTGCCCAAAAGCAAGGGAAGATTAACCAGGTATATCCAGCCGCTTAATCAGTAACTCATCTGAAAAATAGTCTAAGGAGCAAATTGTAAGCTTCACAAATGCAATCAGCTCATCAAGGTCAGATAAGGACAAAGGCTTGAATGGATAAGATTCAGCATAACAATTGAATAGATACTGATACTGTCTGATTAGAATGAAAATGAGGCCACCTGCTGAGTCATAGGGGTGAAATACCATAGTCTGCAAAAATGCATTGTCACTAGAGCATATGTAGAATAAGGGTATGGTTACATTTACAAAATTATAGCGCTATTGCTTATAGCGCTCGCCTTATACAGCAATAATAATAGCGCTATTGCATGTCCACACTGAGCTGCTCCAGCGCTATAGCATGGCCACATTTGCGGCACTTAATACGGCATTAAGAGCAGCGCATTAGGGCAGGTATCCCACAGTACACCTCTTCCTGATCTGGCGCAATGGCTTGTGGTAGGGGGGGTGTCACTTGCGGGGCATTCTATATCCTGTTTGAACTACCCATGATGCTTTTTGGCATATCCCAGCAATCCCTGTGTTTCCTTCCACCTCCGGCGCCATCTTTCAAGGGTTTCAGCAAGGCACGCTCCGTCTTCCATTGTCGAGTGCTGCAATGAATCCAGAACTGCTGAGGGACATGCTGACGACTGTCGCCAGCACATCTCTGTGTGCAGTGGAGTTATTCCTTGACATGCAGGATGACAGTGATGATTCTGAAGACGAGATCGAAGCGGTGAATGCATTCGACACAAAGCTGCTTGTCTCATTAACGGACATGCTCACGGCTGTTGAACGCCGCTTCTGGGCACAGGAAACGAGCACAGAGTGGTGGGATCGCATCGTCATGCAAGTCTGGGACGACGAGCAGTGGCTGCAAAACTTTCGAATGAGAAAAGCCACTTTCATGGGACTGTGTGCTGAACTCGCCCCTGCCCTGCGGCGCAAGGACACCAGACTGAGAGCTGCCCTCCCGGTGGAGAAGCGGGTGGCTATCGCGATCTGGAAGCTGGCTACCCCAGACAGCTACCGATCGGTGGCCAACCAGTTTGGGGTTGGAAAGTCGACCGTTGGAGTTGTGCTGATGCAAGTGTGCAGGGCCATCAATCGCATCCTGCTACGAAAAATCGTGACTCTGGATAACGTGCATGACATCGTGGCTGGCTTTGAAGAAATGGGTTTCCCTAACTGTGGTGGGGCGATAGATGGGACCCATATACCCATTCTCGCGCCCGCCCACCTAGCTGAGGAGTACGTTAACCGAAAGGGGTACTTCTCCATGGTTCTCCAGGCGCTTGTGGATCACCGTGGGCGTTTTACTGACATTAACGCTGGCTGGTCTGGAAAGGTGCATGACGCACGCATCTTCCACAACACCGGCCTGTTCATGAAGCTGCAAGCCGGGACTTTTTTCCCAGACCAGAGGATCCCCGTGGGGGAAGTGGAAATGCCCATAGTGATTCTTGGTGACCCTGCTTACCCTTTAATGCCCTGGCTCATGAAACCATACACAGGGAGCCTGGACAGCAGTCAGGAAAGGTTCAACTACAGGCTTAGCCGTTGTCGAATGACTGTGGAGTGTGCTTTTGGGCGTCTCAAGGCGCGCTGGCGCTGTCTTTATGGGAGGCTAGATTTGGCCAAGGGTAGTATCTCCGCGGTTATTTCCGCATGCTGTGCCCTACATAATCTTTGTGAGCGGAAGGGCGAAGGCTTCACTCAGGCATGGTCCTCTGAGGTTCAATGCCTGGAGGCCACATATGCCCAGCCAGAGAGCAGGGTTCATGGAGGGGACCAGCGCGAGGCTGTTAGGATCAGGGAAGCCTTGAGGGAGCATTTTGAGGCTGAAAGCCAGTTCTAAAGTGAGGTGCAGAGGGAGGGAGGGAGGGAGGGAGCATTCTTTTAACAGGAACAGGCATTTGCTTTTCTGTAGCCTGTAATAATGTATGTACACTTAATAAAAAAAACCCATTTATTAAGAAGACAATTCATGTATTGAACAGGTACTTCGGTTGCTGAAAGAAAATATTGTGATGCATGTGAGGGGGAAGGCAGGAGAGGTGCAATGGGGGTGTCGTGGGGTCAGTCAGAGATCGGAGTATGTCCGGGTCTCTGAGTCTCCAGTGCCCTCACAGTGGCCATGTCCCCCGAACCCCATTTGCGGTGGCCAGTAAGGCATGTTATTAGGGGTAGACTGCAGTGGATAATGGTCTGGGGTCTGGGGGTTGTTCGGTGAAGACAGAGGGGTTGGAGGCAGCTGTGGATGGTGATAACCATTTGGCTGATGATAGTGGCCTGGAGGGTACAGAGGCAAAGAAGGGGAAGGGAGTTGGGGCAAACGATAATTGGGGTGGTGGGTGCGGAGCTTCTCCTCCTGAAGGGTGACAAGCCGCTGCATAGTCTGCAATTGAAGCTGCAGTAATGAGAGCAGCTTGTCGGTGCTTTTCCGGCGGTGAATCGCGTTCTCCTTCCGCGCCTTCTCCCTCAACTTGCTCTCATTCTCCCTCCACCTCTGTGCAACTCGATTCTCCGTTACAGCCTGTTGCATTACTTGCTGTACAAGATCCTCTTTGCTCCTTCGTGGCCGCTTCCTCAGTCGCCTGAGCCTCTCAGCTGTTGATAAGAGCGATGGCGAAGGGGTGAAGGACGACCCTTCTAAAATAAAAAGATACATTTCACAGTGGTTCCCTTGTAAAGAGCAGACATGCCTATCATTCCCCCGTATTCCCCATTTGCCTGTCCCTCAGACAGCACAGATACAGCAACGGAGCCCCTGCCATGGTGAGTGGACTCCAGAGGCAAGGGAAATGATTTTTTCCCTGCCCTGAAAAGCTGTGGCGGGGGAGGGGGTGGGGAGTGCCGGTACGTTGCAGGAGCCACAGTGTGAGCAGCAGGCAGGGGGAAGGATTTCTTCCCTGCCCTGAAAAGCTGTGGCCGGGGTGGGTGTGTGTGTGGAGTGCCGGGAAGTGGCAGGAGCCCTACTCTGAACACTGTTCCAGCATTCTCCGTAGGTGTTTGTCCTGGAAGATATCTCGTTGCTTCGAGTCACTGAGGAGCAAAGGGAAGGGATTTTATTAAGATGCGGCTTCCGCCCAGGGCCATATGCAGCGTGCCTATGTGCAGCAATGCTCCCCCCACCCATTGTAGCACAGTGGCAGGGACTAGTGACCGTGACCGGGACGGGGACCACGCTGGCTCTCCCGGGAAACCTGCGCAGGCGCATTGCAAGTGCTCTTATTGAGACCTTTGAAGAGATTACTGATGATGACTACCGCGAGGTGATAAACTACATCAATGCACTATTCCACATGTAGGCAAGCATGCAAGCATCCCCTTCCACCCCAAGCTGCCTGCCTTCCCCATAGAAAAGCAGCTTTACCGCCGCAATGCACTGCTGAGCTGGCCCCTGCAACCGCCGGACGCTGTGGCTGGCCGCCGTCCTCCTGGCTTTAGAGGAGAGCTCCTGGCTGCATGCCCCCCTGCCCTCCTCCTGGCTTGAACAGAGCACCAGGTGGAATGCCCCCCTCATCCCTTTCCACCCCAAGCTGCCAGCCTTCCCCATAGAAAAGCAGCTTTACCTCCGCAATCCGCTGCTGAGCTGGCCCCTGCAACCGCCGGACGCTGTGGCTGGCTGCCCTCCTGGGTTGAGAAGAGCTCCTGGCTGCATGCGTCCAGGGACTCCTCCGTGCCCTGGATCGCTGCTGCCTCGTCCTCATCCTCCTTCTCTTCTTCATCCTCCTGCTCTTCGTCCTCCTCCTCACCCCCTCCTTCACTGGTGGGCTGGGAAGTGTCCGTGGTGGTCGATGGAGTGACCGTGGGATCACCGCCAAGTATCGCGTGCAGCTCCTTATAAAATCTGCAAGTCACCGGGGCTGCCCCTGAGCGGCCGTTTGCCTCGCGGGCTTTGCGATACGCATTCCTAAGCTCCTTTACCTTAACACGGCACTGCAGAGTGTCCCGCTCATGGCCTCTTTCTGCCAAGGCCCGTGATATCTGCCCATAGGTGTCAAAATTCCTGCGGCTAGACCGCAGCTGAGACTGAACAGCCTCTTCCCCCCAGCAGGTGATGAGGTCCAGCACCTCACTATTGCTCCATGCTGGGGATCGCCTATTGCGAGGAGGCATGGCACGTGGAGTCATGATGATCAATCAGAATGATCACCTGCAACGATTCCCTGAGACCACGCCACGCAATCAATCAGATCAATGAGAATGATCACTTGCAAGGATTCCCTGAAAGCACGCCACGCTTGGCTGGAGCAAACAGGAAGGGGATTTTCAAATTTCCCTGGAACTTTAAAGGGCGGGTCTGACGTGTGGTCACCTGAGGACAGGACAAAAGAGTTTGCAAGTGATGACCAGAGTGGCTCGAACGGGAATTATGGGACAGGCTGGAGGCCAATTAATACGCAGTGGGTGTCCACATTCTTCCTGTAGCGCTACAGCAGGTGCGCTACAGCCCTTATTCCCCATGAGGAGGTGGATTAATAATAGCGCTATAACTCCGCGGTTATAGCGCTATTAGTGCCTTGCCAGTGTGGACGGAGAGTAGGTTATAGCGCTCGTAGGGGCTTTATAGCGCTATAAAGTGCCAGTGTAACCATGGCCTAAAATCCTGGCTGCTGAGCAGAAATCAGCTTTGTAGTCAACAAAAATATCTCTGGTTTTCTTGTATAAATCCAAAGCGAAATTACTAGTGAGTTTAGGCTGACCAGACAGCAAGTGTGAAAAATTGGGACAGGGAGTTGAGGATAATAGGAGCTTATATAAGAAAAGACCCCAAAATCGAGACTGTCCCTATAAAATCGGGACATCTGGTCACTCTGAGTTCAGAAGGAAATTCACTGGCTATAAATGAAGGTTTTACCAGAATCTTTCTCTGTTGTGTTAGAGAAATGTGTGATAAGCCTCCTGCCATGACCTCTGGCATGATCATAATTAGGGTCAGAGCAAGATGGCACCTGACTAACTGGTTGGCACTTCCCAGGCAAAATACTGATATGGTTTATAGCAGGGGTAGCCGACCTGTGGCTTGCAAGTCACATGCGGCTTGCAGGGTCAATATGTTTCACCAGCCCAGGTTTATATAATCAGGAGAAAAAAATATTGGAAAAACACAACATAAATAAAATAAACCAGCAGATAAAATCAGCAAAAATTGGATGTCTTGTTTCTGTGAAGCAAAAAGAATGAAGAGAATTGCTCCCTCTGCTACATGTGAAACAGAAGAAGGGAGACGGTGAGGTGATGGATGATAAAAGGCTTGAAGAACTTAGCTAAAAATATTAAATGAAAGAAGGACAAAAAACACCACAGCATATTTGTCATCAAATAGCTGGAAGAAACAAAAATCCACCCAAGACAAGTTAAGAAACTGTCAGTCACTCTATGTCCTATTGTTGTATGCAGTGTAGTTGTAACCGTGTTGGTCTGGGGATATTATTGAGGAAAGGTAGTGAAGTAATATCTTTTAGTGGACCAACTCCTGTTGGTGATAGAGACAAGCTTTCAAACTACACAAAACTCTTCTTCAGGTCTTCTTCAGGTCCTTTCCCAGACCTAAAGAAGAGCTCTATGTGGCTCGAACGCTACATAGAAATATACCGTTAGAGACCAAAGGAATAACTGTCTCTTTAGACAGGTTTTTGGCTAAGGCTTGTGGGGAGTTTTAAGTGCAGTGATGAGATCCATGTTAGTCAGTGAATATTGTCACTGCGCTACAATAGCTGAAGTGTTTTAGCCAGCCTATATGGACAATAGTGTTTATCTCAGTGGTTCTCAAACTGAGGGTTGTGACCCCAAAGTGGGTTGTGACCACATTTTAATGGGGTTGGCAGGGCTGGTGTTAGACTTCCTGGGGCTGGGGGCTGAAGCTGAAGCCTGGGGGCTTCATCTCTGGGTGGTGTGGTTCAGGTTACAGGTACCCCCGCTTGGGGTTGAAGCCCTTGAGCTTTGGACCCCTGCCCTGGGGCAATGGGCCTCAGGCTTTAGCCTCATTGCCCAAAGTGGTGGGGCTCGAGCTGGCTTAATCGTCAATCCCCCGTGGGGTCATGTAATAATTTTTGTTGTCAGAAGAGGGTCGCAGTTCAATGAAGTCTGAGAACCCTTGGGCTATATCTTAATTGTGCTTTATTCTAAGGTAAGGTGCCTATAGTGCATGCTACATCAATGGACACTATATGAGATTGAAGTTCTAAGGTGTTGGTCACCCTCATCCACTGAAATTAAAGGGAATTGAGCATGATCAGCAACTTTCCAGATTGAGCCTACATAGTTACTCATATTAGGAAACATTGGTACTGATTACTAGTTAAGCTTTCTATTACAAGTTTGATTTTATACCGCACTTGCTCTCACTTTTTCAGAAAATATATTTTCCACCTGAAATGTCTCATGAATATTTTGTAGCTAAAAGGATAAAAACATTTTTTTAAGTTTAAAATTAATTGGGCAAGGCATTGTAGAGATAAGGATCTCTGGAAAAAAAAGAGGTTTATTTTCCTTTTCAAAGCGTTCTATTTTTTTTCTTTTAAATCCTCTGAAAAAGGATTTGTGTAAATACCTTGCTTTATTTGTTTATTTTGTGTAAGATCTAGTGCCTCAGAATGTTTTTAGGAAGTGTTCCAACTTTTACTTATCTATAAGCAGCAGACCTTCTCCCAGTTTACCTGGCCATTCACAGTGAAACTTATCATTATCACATCATCTTTTCAAATACAGCACAAAATCTCCACCCTGCCCACCTCTGAAAAATAACATAATCTGCTTAATCCTTCCTCCATTTTAACAGCTAAACTCCTCCCCACTGTCTTTTTATCAGAAATACTACCTATAACTCTTAAAATTGCACCCTCTGGAAACAGCCTGCAAATGCTTTCCCCCCTAATTAAACTACCCAAACAGGCCATAGCTAACGAAGTACCACAATCCTTTTGCTATCAGTGATGTATAAAATTTCTAAAGTTATGTTTAGATATAAGTGGACAAGTGGGAGGGAGACAGAGTAGGCGTTAAAGTTAATCTTGACTCTGACTTTTCTCTCTTTCAAACTTTCTTAAAGCTCCATCCTTCTTATGCAGTGGAACCCTGCTATAACACAACAGCTGGGATTCAAAAAATCCCATTGCATTAAAATCAGGGTTGCCTCATAGCGGGGGTTTTCAGAATTTTAAAAAAGAAAGTTTCTGGGCTCTCTGGACAGAGAACTCAGGGGCTGCAGGCTGCGGGCACATTTGTTCTCTGTCCCCAGCAGGCGCGGATCATGGCTTCTCTCCACGCTGTCCAGCAGGGAAAAGAAGCCGCCATCGCCGCCAAGTACCAGGACATAGAGACATATCCAGAGAGCCATGGTATGATCGTGTTATAACCGAATTCGCGTTATCGCGGGGCGCGCTATACTGAGGCTCCACTGTATTATTTTAAATGTATTGATATATATTTACAACTTTAACTCTATCTCTACAAAATATATTTAAGGATAATAAATCAGTCACAATTTTGTTTATCTTTAATAAAAAAAATAACAGAGACTTGTTACAAAATCTTAGTTCTACACACAGGACAACACACTGCGCATAGATAATAATGGCACCAGCAAACTAAATTATTTAGAAAAGCTGGACGAGCACAAGTCCATGGGGCTGGATGTGTTGCATCCGAGGGTGCTAAAGGAGTTGGCAGACATGCTTGCAGAGCCATTGGCCATTAATTTTGAAAACTCATGGTGATCGGGGGAGGTCCTGGATGACTGGAAAAAGGCTAATGTAGTGCTGCTCTTTAAAAATGGAAGAAGGAGGATACAGGGAACTACAGGCTAGTCAGCCTCACCTCAGTCCCTGGAAAAATCATGGAGCAGGTCCTCAAGGAATCAATTCTGAAGCATTTAAAGGAGAGGAAATTGATCAGGAACAGTCAGCATGGATTCACCAAGGGCAAGTCATGCCTGACTATGAGGTGATAATTGGTTCTGTGGATGAAGGGAAAGTAGTAGATGTGTTTATTCCTTGACTTTAGCAAAGCTTTTGATATGGTCTCCCATGATATTCTTTTCAGCAAGTTAAAGTAGTAGAGGCTGGATTAATGGACTATAAGGTGGATAGAAATCTGGCTAGATCATCGGGCTCAGTGGGTAGTGATCAACGGCTTCATGTCTAGTTGGCAGCCGGTATCAAGCGGAGTGCCCCAAGGGTCGGTCCTGGGACCAGTTTTGTTTAATATATTCATTAATGATCTGGAGGATGGCGTGGACTGCACCCTCAGCAAGTTTGCGGATGACACTAAACTGGGAGGAGTGGTAGATATGCTGGAAGGTAGGGATAGGATACAGAGGGACTCAGACGAATTAGAGGATTGGGCCAAAAGAAATCTGATGAGATTCAACAAGGACAAGTGCAGAGTCCTGCACTTTTCAGACTCTAGAAATCTATCCAGACCTGTACCAAGAACAGCAATCATACAAAGAAAGAAGCTCCTATGCCTAATGTTAAGTGATGTATAGTACAATCAGATAGTTTTCAGGAACATTTCAGCTTCTATTTGATAAACCAGTTATCTCAAAGGTAAGAATCCAGCCTCTGAAAACTTCATAAACATGCAGTGACTTCTTTAGAGACAAAGTTGTTTCAAGTTTTTGACAGGGTGCTGTGATAGCAATGGACGGTTGCCTCAACAGAACTATCATTGACTTTAATTTTAGAGAAGAGATGCATGACTCAGCTTGACAAAAATTGTGGAACATGTTATTTTGAAAAATGCCACAAGAATAATTTCTTATTCCTTGTAGGCAAAGGAATTCAAAGGTAAATGGAGGTCACCACAACTGACAGCAAATGATTTGCAGAGCTGTTATAGAGACTAAACTTTTGGGGTTGGCCGGAAAACAAGGATTCAGTTTCACACAAAAAATTGAGATTTTTACATTTGTTTTCAGACCACATAAGATTGAAAACTCAATATTCGGAAAATGTTGAGGAAAAAAAAATAAGAAGGAGGGAGACCAACCTACTCCAGAATAATCAGCAGCTTGGTGATTAGGGCACACGCCTGTGCTGAGGCAAGTCAAGTAAGGACTTGGACCTGGGTCTCCCACATCCCACCTGCTGTGGACTATTAGCTGTTTGGGAGGTGGGGTCTCTCTCTATAATTTGACTGAAATTTTATTGTGAACCTGAGAACCTCCTTCAAAATTGATGTGTTTTGACAAAAAGTTTTGATTTTGACAAATTGTTATTTTCTGTTGACAAAAGTTTCAACAAAATATTCCTGACCAACGCTATAAATCACATAAAGAATAGGTTTGATTGCAGGAGGTCCTGTTGCTGTGTAGCCAATTCAATAGAGGCAGATTTATATCAGTATTTTACATTAGCAAATGCAAAAAAGGTTGTAACCCTGGAAAAATTGTATTTGTTAAAAGGGAGCAAGTCTGTTAAGAATTTCTTAGTGATGAATCTAGAAACATTTAGCAGAACTCAGTGTGGGAATCACTGCTGCTTAGCTGTTCTCCTGTTACAACTCTAAATGCTGGGTCCTGCTTTCTTTTTAGCTGATGTCGATTCTGTATCAAAGAGAAAAGCAGGAAAGACATGGCAGTTTCAGTTAAGCACAAAGGAGTAGCAGCTGATGCTGTATGCTATGGACTGCTGTTGATATAGTGGTAATCAGGTGTCAAACTTGTGCTGTGCAAGTCAAATTGTTACAGTTGGCAAGGCCTATAAAAAGAAGTGCTATGAAATGAAAAATAAGCTATGAAATAGACTGTAAATGCATATGAAATTCACAGGCACTGCAACAGATACTCAGACACAGCATTCAGAAAAGCAGCAAGAGTGAATTTTGAAGTGACAGCTCATCAGATGGAATTTTTAAAGTGGAAAAATTTAGAGAGTAGGTGCTTAAACCAGATAGCATAATTAATTTTTATTTTAGTTTTTTTGTTTGTTTGTTTTTGCAGCACCCAGACATGTTCCATGTGCCTCACACACCAAATAAGATCTTATCCTTCTCCCAAAGAGCTTGTCACTTAACTTCAGGTGTAGCAAAACATTGTGGGGGCAGGGGATGGGAGCAAAATATTAGGCAGGATTTGGGGGAAGGAATGAGTAGGACTACAGACATAAGATTGTACAGTTACTCAGGAAAAGTTTGTGCCTTGTATGGTGGAGAAAACAACACTAAATTATTAATAATAATAATAAACAAGTGCCCTTGACACATTTCTTATAAACACTGCAGTAGAAGTCTGTCTTACATAGGGACCTTAATGAGGCTAGGGCAGGGATCAGCAATGTTGGCATGCGGGACCGCAGGGTAAGCACCCTTAGTGGGTACCGCCGCTTTGTTTACCTGCTGTTTCGCCGACTGCAGCTCCCACTGGCTGCAGTTCGCCGTCCCAGTCAATGGGGACTCCAGGAAGTGGCGGCCAGCACCATGGCACTTGCCTCCCCTCTAACTCCCCTCCAGCTCTGGAGATCAGGACTGCTGTTTTGCTGATCTTCATCCTGCTCTTCAGTGATGGGCAGTCATTTTCAGCACCATCTTGAGGGAAGATTCTGCAGGCAAAACTCCACATTCTTAAGGTCTGACCTCACCACCCCTACAATAGAGTTTATTTGAATATCTCTGAATTGTTAATTTTGTGAGCGTTCATGGCCCACCATGAGGAGGTTCGGGGGGCAGGAAGTGGGAGGGGCTCAGAAAGGGGCGGGGCCAGGCTACCCAGCCCTCCATACAGTTTCGCAACGCCAATGTGGCTTTCGGGCCAAAAAGTTTGCCCACCCCTGCTCTAAATCCATCTTTGAGGGTGGTATATCTGGCAGTATTTATTTTATTGTGGTCATTCAAATCAAGAAGACATTAAGCAATTTTCAGACTTTACTAAAACATCCATTAAAGTCAATTGGAGATTCATCTAGAAAGGATTGTAGGATTGAATACATTATAAACAGGTATGCTATTTACAAGGCAGTCCAATGTTATGGGCTGTAAAGTGATTAGTATCTATTTTTACATAAAACACTTCAATGATGCCATCAGCAAAATGGACTTATTTTTAAACGGCTATAGATGTATTTAAAGTTTAATTTGTGTCAACTTATAGTTCTTATGGAATGTTTTGTTGACAAGAAAATAATACTCATGGAATACAATGCACAATCAACTAAATATTCATCCACATCAAAGCCTTTATATGGGGCATACAAAGTTCAGATTTACCATATGCTGCTGATTTTACTTCATTGAATCTCACAACGTTACGAGAGCTTATATAACCACCAAATAGCACATAGTAGGGTGTGATGAGGCGATACTGGTGGCTTTATTTTTCTTTTTTTGTCTGTATTTGTTATGTCACTACTGACCTTAAACATGAGGGATTTGGTGTGTATTAATATATGCAGTACAACAAGATGAGAGATTTCAGTCAAGAGGGCTATTTTTGAATTACTGTTCTGAAATATGAAACTCAGCAACCATGCTTATTAAATCAAAACTTTAGAAAGCATAAAACCAGCATGCCATACAGATGAGGAATATTTTTTCCAAGGTGTGAATTCTTCAGATTTGAAAATCAGTGCAATCTGTATAATCACTCCTGTATCGTGCTCATCAAGGTATTTTTTTTTTAGAACAAAATGATCATACAAATTGCATATTACCTTTGTTGCTGATTTAAATTAGAATTGTTGGTACACAATGAGTATTTAAACCCCCAAAGCACTTAATTTCCTACTTCGCCGAGCAGGAATGGGTAGCTAAAGCTCGATGGAGTTTGCGATTTTGTTAGCCTCTCAGAATTAGATTCCTAAATCCTGTTTTCAAACGAGATTTAGGAGTATAATTTCCATTGATTTTTCATTGAGATTTAAGCTTCTAAATCACTTAAGAGCTTTGGAAAATTTAATCTCTCATCTTGTATTTGAAAAACTAATTTGAGTTAACAAACAGTACATTCCTCCTTGTAATTTTAAACCATGTGTGCTTTCTTTTCTAACACAGTTTGATTAAAAATATTTTTCTGTCTTGGGACAAGTGGATTTCTGTACAGGACATATATGCTGTATTTGTCTTTTGATTAGAATTCTCTTTTCCCCTCCCTGCTCCTTTTTCCTGAGGGAAACACAAAGCCAAAAGATTTGAATTTGAGTCAAACTTGCAAACCCACAAAACTTTAAATGGATTTGGAAGTGGGCAAAATTAGCTCAGTCATTTCTGTTACATAATTCCTATGAAGAGAAACTCTATCAGATGCAAGCTGTGAAGTCTAAGGGGCTGTGGAGGCAGGCAGGTCAGAGTAACTAAATAGATTATACTGAATTTAATTATGCTGTAAATGAAATCCTTTGAATTATTTTAAGACATTATATTGACAATCCTTTTCTCACATGTTATAGTTATGCTATAATCATATTACCTAAAGCCATAATTTATACTCTGAATTTTGTGGTGTCCAATTCAGTAGATTAGAAAAATAAAAACTAAAGGCAATGAATTAACTCTGTCACTTCCTTATTGCAAAGAGCTGCAGCTGCTACAGATGTCTCCATTGCACTCACTCTGCCTTTCTGTCTTAGGCATTTCCAGTGCACCTATCATAGCACTATCTGAGCATCTCAGTTGTGCCACTTCACTCACACACCACCTTCTAATCTAGTTAGCAAATGAAAATTGTTAGTCAGATGTCAGCCTTTTTGCCTTACATAACCTGAATTCAGGGTTCTGGGTTTCCCTTAGAAGTTGATAACTATGCAAACATCTAAGTGCAGAAAAAAATACTCTTCTTCAAGTGGTACTTCAAAGCGGTATTAAAATGGTCTGACTTCTAGAATGTGCTTATTTGTGTGTGTTAAATCTGCACATTTTCTCCTAGTGATTTAAAACTTTAAACTTTAGTATTTTTAAAATCATGTTACTTCACCTTTGAGTGTTTATGATGGGTATAATATGGCTATGATATCCTAAATGTAAATACTTTCTTAAATAGAGTCTAAATAGTGCTTTGTGAAAGTTGAAGGGTTTAATTTTCAGGGGTTTTCAACTTTTTTCTGGTTCAATTGAATTTAGTTTCAGATTTAAACCAAGAAACCAAACAAAAACTTAAAACAGAAGATCAGCAAAACCTGCCAACTTTCACCTAGTTTATGTAAAAATGTGATGTTACTTAGTTTCATAGTTTCAACATTACTGTAATGACATCTCCTTACTTTTTGATGTCTTTGGAGGTACAGTAGCCTATCCCCCACTAACTCTGCAATCCTGATGTCTTTCTGGGAAGTCTGGGATCCTCACAATCAGCAACAAGCATACAGGTCACACCCTGAGGATATGTCTACAGTACAAAATTATGTTGAATTTACAGAAGTCTATTTTTCAGAAGAGATTTTATATAGTTGATTGTGTGTGTCCCCACTAAGCGTGTTAAGTCGGTGGAGTGCATCCGCAGCACCGTGGCTACATCAACTCTCGGAGTGCCCATTGGAATTCTGGGTTAAGCTCCCAGTGCATGACAGGGCAAACACATTGTCGTGAGCGGTTTTGGGTGCATGTCATCAGTTGCCCCTCCCTCCATGAAAGCAATGGCAGACAATCGTTTCGTGCCTTTTTTCTGCAGCAGATGGTGCAATAGGACTACTAGCCGTCCTCATACACCACTACTTCTGCTGCAACTCTGCTGTCCTGCTCTCATGCAGGAGTTGGTGCAATACGACTGCTAGCCATCCACATAAATGGTGTACGGCTCCACCGCTTCCACTGCAACTCTGCTCTCCTGCTCTCTCCTGCTCTGCTGCAGAGGATGGTACAGTATGACTAGTAGCCACCCTCGTAGACCACTGCTTCCACTGCAACTCTGCCGTCTTGCTCTCATGCATCAGACGGTGCAGTACAACTGCTAGCCCTCCTTGTAAATGGTGTATGGCTCCACCGCTTCCACTGCAACTCTGCTCTCCTGCTCTGCTGCAGAAGATGGTACAGTACGACTAATAGCCACCCTCGTACACTACCACTTCCGCTGCAACTCTGCCGTCCTGCTCTTCTTTGTTTTACGCCAGGCCTGCACAACTCGGAAAGCAGCGAGGGCCATATTACTGCAAAAAACCCAGCTGCGGGCCGAAAAGCCCCGCCCATGCCCCGCCCCCATCTGCTTTCCCCCACCCCACCACTTGGCTTGCCCCACCCCTACTCACCCCCGTGGGCTGCCCAGTGAGCCTGTGCAGGCCGCATGTGGCCCCCGGGACACATGCTGTGCAGGCCTGTTTTACGCCTTTTTTCCTAGAGCCTTAGCACAGCGAGCATGGAGTCCATTCAGCTCACTGCTGTAGTTGTGACCATTGTAAACACCTCACACATTATCCAGCAGTACATGCAGAACCTGCAAAACCAGGCGAGGAAACGACGACAGCACAAACACGATAGTGATGAGGACATGGACACAAACGTTCCTAGAAGCACAGCATGTGGCAATTTGGACATCATGGTGGCATTGGGCCAGGTTCATGCCGTGGAACACCGATTCTGGGCCCAGGAAACAAGCACAGACTGGTGGGACCTCGTAGTGTTGCAAGTATGGGATGATTCCCAGTGGCTGAGAAACTTTCATATGCATAAAGCCACTTTCATGGAACTTTGTGAGTTGCTGTTCCCTGCCCTGAATCGCAAAGATACCAGAATGAGCGCAGCCCTCACACTTGAGAAGTGAGTGGCAATAGCCCTGTGGAAGCTTGCAACGCCTGACAGCTAGTGGTCAGTTGGGAATCAGTTTGGAGTGGGCAAATCTACTGTGGGGCTGCTGTGATCCAAGTAGCCAACGCAATCACTGACCAGCTGCTATCAAGGGTAGTGACTCTGGGAAATGTGCAGGCCATTGTGGATGGCTTTGCTGTGATGGGGTTCACTAACTGGTGGGGCAACAGACAGAACGCATATCCCTATCTTGGCACCGGACAGGGTGGCCAGTATGTAAACCACAAGGGGTACTTTTCAATGGTGCTGCAAGCACTGGTGGATTACAAGGGACGTTTCACTGACATCAATGTGGGTTGGCCGGGAAATGTGCATGACACTCATGTCTTCAGGAATTCTGGTCTGTTTGAACAGCTGCAGGAAGGGACTTACTTCCCAGACCTGAAAATTACTGTTGAGGATGTTGAAATGCCAATAGTTATCCTTGGGGACCCAGTCTACCCCTTAATGTCATGAACAGTAGTAAGGAGCAGTTCAGCTATAGTCTGAACAAGTCCAGAACAGTGGTAGAGTGTGCATTTGGATGTTTAAAAGCTCACTGGCGCTGTTTGCTGACTAAGATAGATCTCAACAAAACCAATATTCCCATTGTTATTGCTGCTTGCTGTGTGCTCCACAATATTTGTGAGAGTAAGGGGGAAATGTTTATGGCAGGGTGGGAGGTTGAGGCAAATCACCTGTCCACTGATTATGCGCAGTCAGACCCCAAGGCGATTAGAAGAGCAGAGCAGGATACGCTGCACATCAGAAAAGCTTTCAAAACCAGTTTCATGACTGGCCAGGCTACAGTGTGATAGTTGTTTGTTTGTCCTTGATGTTACCCACCCCCTTTGTTAACTCTAATCCAACAGCCCTCCCCCCGCTTCGATCACAGCTTGAAGAGGAAAGAAAGTCACTATTTTTTCAAAACCATTCTTTATTAGTTGATTAAAAACACAAGGAGATAAATTACAAGGTATCCCAGGTGGGGTGGGGTAAGAGGGAAGGAATGGTTGGGGTGGGAGAGGAGGGAAGGACAAGGCCACAATACAAATCAAAATTTTGGATATGCCAGCCTTCTGCTGCTTGGGCAACTCTCTGGGGTGGAGTGGGTGGGTCCCTGGAGCCTTCCACTGCCTCCCTCGCATTCTTGGGCATCTAAGCGAGGAAGCTATGGAACTTGGGGGCTGCAGCAGAAGTCTATGCTCTTGCTTCCTTTCCTGCATAAGATCCACCAGACAACAGAGCATGTCATTTTGCTCCCCCATGATCTTGAGCTCATTGCACTCCTGCCTTCTCTCATTGTGCGCCTCCCTCCTCTCATCGTGTTCATTGAATGCTTTCCAGGACTCTGCCATTGTTTACCTCCACACATTCAGCTGTGCCCTATCAGTGTGGGAGGACTGCATAAGCTCTGCAAACATTTCATCTTTTCCACCTTCTAATCTGGGCTAGCCTCTGGACGGAGATGATAGGGGAAGCGTTGAAACATTTGCACCTGCAGGAAGAGAAAAAGGGAGGGTAGAATTTTAAAAGATACATTTTAGAGAACAAATGGGAGACTTTCTCAGTGAAACAAGCAATTCATAGTACATAGCACATGTTCTTTCTGTACAAGGTCGCATTTTGCCTTTTATACTGAATGTCTGCCAGTCTGATGTGACTAAGGCATCACACGTGGCTGGGCAACAGAATTCAGCTTGGTAGGCAGCCATGGTAAACCCTAGGGGCACGCGGGGTTCTGCTTCTTCCTCATTCATTACAATGCTTTCAAACTCCAGCCCCCTCCTTTCCCATATCAAGCAATGCCTGGTGGGTTGGCCTTTTAAAAGGAGGACCTGCGGTCTCTCTGGGATGATCGCTACACACACACACTGTGTGGCCTTGATCAGGGATGCACCCAGGTTAAACGCCAACAGACCAATGTGAACAAGTTTCCCACCGCATGCCTCTGCTCAGGGCTGAGCCCATTAAGCCAAATGCAAACAGCCCAGCGTGGATGGGTTTCCCTTCACCCTCACCACATGGCTCTGATCAGGTTCAGCCCTGAAGCCAAATGTGAACAGCCCAGTGTGAACAGACACCTCTGATTGTCCCCTTAAACAAATTTCCCTCTTTCAACCAGGTGCCCATGAATGATATCACTCTCGTGAGGCTAACACAGAGAGATAAAGAATGAACATTTCATGAATGCACCCAAAACCCAGGAGCTTTCGCTGGCATGCTCTGTTCTGCAATGATTCCAGACTACTTGCTACTGGCCTGGTGGCATAAAGTGCCCTACCGTGGAGGACAGAATAAGACAGCCCTACCTGAAACCTATTGCAAAGGCTTTCAGAGTATCTCCAGGAGAGCTTCATGGAGATGTCCCTGGAGGATTGCTGTTTCATCCCCAGACATGTTAACAGACTTTTCCAGTAGCTGTACTGGATATGAATGCATCCCAAGTCTTCATGGCAAAGGAATAATTAAACACACTTTCTTTAAACCCCGTATCATATTTACAAAGGTACACTCACCAGAAGTGCCTTCTCCAGCATCATGATCTGGGACTCTGCCTTGGGAGGGGGTGGAGGGTATTGATGATGAACAGTTCCTGACTGCTGGGAAGAACAGATTCACCACTTGCTGCCTGTGCACTGTCCTCCTGCTCCTCCTCATCCAAAAAATTATCCTCCGTGACTCCCCCATTGCAGGACAGTGGTGGGGTAGTGGTGGCACCCTCCCACCCCCAGAATTGCATGCAATTCATCATAGAAATGGCATGTATGGGGCTGTGACCTGGAGCAACCGTTTCCCTCTTTTGGTAGGCTTGCCTGAGTGCCTTGATTTTCACACGGTACTGCTGTGTGTCCCTGGAGTAGCCTCTTTCCGTCATACCCCAGGAGATTTTTGCATATATGTTTGCGTTCCTTTTTTTTGAATGGAGTTCTGCCTGAACAGATTCTTCTCCCCATACAGCAGTGAGATCCAGTACCTCCCATTCGGTCCATGCTGGAGATCATTTGTGAATCTGGAATGGCATGGTCACCTGTGCTGGTGCGTTCTGCACAGTCACTTGTGGTGGTGGGCTCTGCATGGTCACCTGTGCTGATGAGCTTGCCACGCTGGCCAAACAGGAAATGAAATTCAAAAGTTCCTGGTTTTTTTACTGACTACCTGGCGAGCACATCTGAGTTGAAAGTGCTGTCCAGAGCAGTCACAATGGAGCATTCTGGGATAGCTCCTGGAAGCCAATACTGTCAAATTGCATCCACAATATCTCAAATTTGGAACAGCGATGTCAGTTTTACCGCTACTCTCCTTGCCCAGGAGGAGTACAGAAACAGGTTTTAAGAGCCCTTTTAATTGACAAAATGGGGTTGTTTGCTGGATGGATTTAGTTTTAATTCGACATAACGCAGCTAATTTCAACATAATTGCGTACTGTATCCCCATTAGCAGCTTCCACCAGTCCTGGTTACTACTTGCATGGTGACCCAAATACACTCCAAGCCTGAATTTCCCCAAAATTGTGTGCTCTGCAATGTCCAGCCCTGTCCTGGACAGTTCAGAGACATAATAACGTATGTTTATTCCTCTAAAAGCACAAAAGTACATTACAGCTTATTAACTTAACCAGGGTAAATATACCCTTCTATTTATACACAGCACTGAGTTGGTTTATAGTTAAAAATAAAACAAGTTTATTAACCCATGTCATATTGTTAAGTGATGCTAAATAAAAGTTACAGAAATAAAAATGATTAGAAGCAAATAAAAGTGAAAACACACATCTGTAAGTTTAAAACTTAATCTAGCGAGATACAGGCTTTATCCAAGATAGTTTCTTCCCCAAGTCTTTCCTTCTTCTCAGTCAGGCTGACTTTCCATCAGTCAAGATCTTCCCTTGTTTTCTTAGCTCAAGGATCATCAGCTAAGCAGGGTTTTCACCTATGGTCCCAGAGACTTCAAACACCTCCACTTTTCTTGAAGGATCCATCTTTCTCAGTTTGGCAGAGTTCTGTTCCCCCATGGCTGTCTAGTGATGAATGCCAAGGATAGCCTCCATCTTTGCTTATATTTCCCAAAATTCAGTGAATTTGCTTCAAGAGGTAGAATCACCTCCTGCTGTTTTTATTCACTTTCTGAGGGCTTCCCATCTCCCCACCCTGCTAATTTCTGTGTAAATAGGGCTTCCACTGTTTTTGCTCACACATTACTTAATTTCTTATGAAATGGATGGATATAGCTGTGATGTTACTTCCTGTCTAAGAGGGACCTCTTTCTCCCTTCGTTTGGGTCACAGACTGTAAAATACAATATTAATGAGTATTCATAATTCCTTATGCAGTGTTAATATATTAAATTCCTAATAATAATAATAATTGCTCAATACACTTTTATAATACAGTAATAGAACAGCAGAACATAAGAACAGCCATACTGGGTCAGACCAATAGTCAGTTTAACCCAGTATCCTGTCTTCCAACAGCGGCTGGTTCTAGAGACTTTAAAGGAAATGAAAAGAACAGGGCAATAATCAAGTGATACATCCCCCCTTGTCCAGTCCCAGCATCTGGCACTCAGAGTCTTAGGGACAACCAGAGCATGGGGTTGCATCCCTGACCATCTTGGCTAATGTTGATTGATGAAACTATCCTCCACAAACTTAATTCTTTTTTTAGCCATTTTATACTTTTCACCTTCACAACATTCCCTGGCAACAAGTTCCACAGGTTGGCAGTGCACTGTGTGAAGAAGTACTTCCTTTTGTTCGGTTCAAACTTGCTGCCTGCTAATTTAATTGAGTGACCCTTGGTTCTTATGTTACGTGAAAGAGTAAATAACACTTCCTTATTCATACTTTCCACACAATTCATTATTTTATAGACCTCTCTCATATCTCCCATAGTCATATCTTTTCCAAGCTGAACAGTCTCAGTCTTTTTAATCTCTCCTCATATGGAAACTGTTCCATACGAGTAATCATTTTTGTTGCCCTTCTCTGTACCTTTTCCATTTCTAATATATCTTTTCTGAGATGGGAGTGACCAGAACTGCATACAGTATTCAAAGTGCAGGTGTATCGTGGATTTATATAGTGGCATAATATTTCCTGGCCTATTAGCTCTCACTTTCATATTGGTTCCTAACATTCTGTTCACTTTTTTGACTACTGCTGAGTGGATGTTTTCAGAGAACCCTCCATAATGACTCCAAGATCTTATTCTCAAGAGGTGAAAGCTAATTTAGACCCCTTTATTTTATATGTGTAATTGGAATTATATTTTCCAATATGCTTTACTTTGCATTAACATTGAATTTCATCTGCCATTTTGTTATCCAGTCACCCAGTTTTGTGAGATCCATTTGTAACTCTTAGTTAAGTCCAAAGCTGACTGCCATCTTGAGTAATTTTGTATCATTTGCAGATTTTGCACCTGTTTACCCTCTTTTCCAGATTATTTATGAATATGTTGAACAGTTACTGGTCTCAGTATAGATCCCAAGGGATGACCTCCTGAGGTCCCTTCCAACCCTGGTATTCTATGATTCTATGTACCTCTCTCCATTCTGAAAACTGATAATTTATTCCTACCCTTTGTTTCCTGTCTTCTAACTAGTTACAGACCCATGAGAGGACTTTCCTTTTATTTCATGACTGCTTAGTTTGAGCCCTTAGTGAGGGACCTTGTCAAAGGCTTTCTGAAAGTCCAGGTACACTATATGCACTTGATCCACCCTTGTCCACATGCTTGTTGACACCCTCAAATAATTCTAATAGATTGGTGAGGCATGATTTCCCTCTGCAAAGTATGTTGATTCATCCCCATCAAATCATGTTTGATTGTGTCGGATGTGTGTTCTTTACTATAGTTTATTGAAGTTAGGCTCACTGGCCTTTAATTGCTATAATCACCTCTGGAGCCTTCTAAAAAAAATTGTGTCACATTAAGCTATTGTCTAGACATCTGGTCTAGAAGCTGATTTAGCTGATAGATTACATACCACACTTTGTAGTTTTACAATTTCATCTTTGAGCTGCTTCAGAAGTCTTGTGTGAATACCATTGGTCCTGGTGCTTTATTACTGTTTAATTTTTCAATTTATTCCAAAATCTCCTCTAATGACATCTCAGTCTGGGGCGCTTCCTGAGATTTGTCACCCAAAATGAATGGTCCAGGTGTGGGAATCTCCTTCACATCCTCTTCAGTGAAGACTGATGCAAAGAATTCATTTAGCCTCTCCATGATCTTGTCTTCCTTGAGTGCTTTCTTAACCCCTTAATCATCCCATGGCCCCACTGACTGTTTGGCAGGTTTTCTGCTTCTGATGTACTTTAAAAAAAATTACTGTTAGTTTTTCAGTCTATTGCTAGTTGCTCTTCTTTTTTGATCTGCCTAATTATACTTTTACATTTGACTTGATCTCATTTGTATACCTAAATAGAAAGGAGCATAATCAGCAGATCCAATTGCTTATCATTTGTCTGTTTTTATAAACCAGTAAACCTTTGTGATATATTCTTTGAAAAGTAAAACCCAGACCAAGCTTCTCTCTCCTGCTGGGCATAGACACCATGCAGTTTCCTCCCCTATTTGTTAGCTTAATAGCTTTGTTTACGTAGTATGTAAAAATGGATCTTCATTGTCTTTGTCTAAAAACTGGGCTGGTCAGAGAATTAAATACAGATTCCCTTCTCTAAGGCATGACAGGGCTTGACTCATTTAGAACACAGGTCATAATTCTAGCATATATCCATAACTTTTAATACACATAGTGTACATTTATCACTCAAGAGTATTAATGATCAGTGAGTTATTAGTTTTCAAATGATACCTCACAAGGCATATTTTGTATTAAAATTATTACAATAGTGTGTAGAATGTCAATACGGAGGTGCTTAGGGTCACAAAGCAGTGTATAGCAATTAAAAATATCCATCTGTCCATCAGTCCAGCTTTTCCAAATGAGCCCATCAACACAGTATGTGAGCACACTGGATGTATCCTAGATGTTAGTATTTTCACAATTACTCTTTTTCCAAGTGTTTGGATATTTTCTTTTTCCAAGTATTTGGGTATTTTCCTTCTTTTTTCTTTTTTTTTTTCTTCCTTTCTCTGCCAGTCACTTCAGTCTCCCTAGTTGTAGGCTGGTTCTGAAAGGATGCTGTTAACACGGGAAATCTTTATCACATTTAGAAACCAACATGGCCAAAGTCAAGTTCCAGCTGCTCTCTGGTAAGCTGTTCTGCTGATGGAAATAATCATTTTTTAAAAAATAATCTTGACTATGACTGGTAATATCTTCAGTAAAACTCAGCACATGACTAAACACTTTGCGATCAATTGTGCCTTTAAAGTACAGCCTCATATTGGAGGTGTTATTGAAAGGCAGCACACCAGGCGGAATACTGGCATGTGCTTTATCTGTCTAGTTATATGGCCTCAGTCGTCATAGTACCTGAGTGTCTCACAGATGGGCAGGCACAGAGAGATTAAGAGACATGCCCATGGTCAAATAATAAGTCTGATCCCGGAATTGAACTCAGATCCTATGACTGCCAATCCGCTGAATTTAACCACAAGCTCAATTTTCATAAAATTCCTTTCTGACTTCCCTGGTACAGAGGGAGACTGTGCCTACTTCTATGCTTCCACCTAATATGCAGTATTTTGTACTTCTCCTGGCATGTCTGATCAGCTCTGCATAAAGCGGGAACAGCTGGTGCACAGGACAGAGGGAAAATGGGGGCAGGAGGAGGTGAGAGAGAGCTTAGTGAAGTGCTGGGATTGAAGTTATGCCCAGCTATTGTAAAGTGATGTGAGGTGGCTTTTTACGCCCTGCCTTTTTGCACACCTATGGAACATCAGGGCATAGCCTGTCCCTTCACTATAATGTGTTAACCTGTTGCATTCATTTACAAGCAGATGTGCTGAGGAAAATGTTCCAGACCAGTATAAAAATAGATGTATGATTTTTGATGTAGTTTGTTTTTAATAAACTTCAGATTCAGTTATTTTCAATAGCTTGACAGCATGCAAGAAATCACAAAACATTGACTTTTTTGTGTATTTTGTCTGCCTGAGGCTTACGCCTGAGATTTATTAAAAATGCATGTAAATCTCAAGCCACAGACCAGTGAAAGTAGGGAACACAGAACACTGAATGTCCTTATTCTACCTTTTCCTTTTTCAGTGAGGTCTTATGAGTTCACTTTTAAAATCTATTTACCTAGGTTTGTATTCTGGAGCCTTCAGCATAATATCTAAATACCTTAAATTGGCACCTAAGTCCAAGATCTTAAATGAATATTTAGGCACATAAACAGAACCTTATTCTTAGATGCCTACATATGGATCTGGGGGGCGAACTTTTAGGTGCACAAATCTGATTTTTATTTTATTTTATTTTTTTTGCCAGAGTTCCTATATACTAAAAAATCTGCTATAGTGATCCTCAGGATTTTACGCTAGGACCCAGCTTAGAAGAAGATTGTACTTTGCCATTTATAGTAGAAGCACAGCATTCCTTCCAACTAACCCAATCCAAGGGTCATGGAATGTGACAACATTTTTAAGGTGGAATTACAGTACTGGCTACAGTTCCGTTTGAATTAGGGCACTGTCCCTTTCTGACATTCCCCTGCTGAGTGACAAAATATTAGGTGATCCTGAAGGACTTTGACTTTTACGCTGCATAATCCCATCCTTACAGGTCACTGAAAACGCTTGGTGATATTTTGTTATATTTCATCCACAGATAAATGAAGCAGAAAACCACTGCTTTAGATACTTGTCAATTTTTTAAAAAATTGTTTCTCCACTTCACCCCGGCTTTGACAGATTCATTTTGGTTTCTTTCACAGACAAATTTCCAGAATTTAAGGCACTGGATTGCCACAAAGAAAAAGCTTAAATGTTGAAACCTCTGTTTTGATCAACAAAATAGAATTTCTGTTCAGTGTTAGAATGTGAGATTTGTTAAAATTATATTTTCCAATCTCACAGAGGAGGTGTTTTATCTCTAAGTCTTGTTTTTGATTCATTAAGGAGTTAGGTATACATGCTCTGTGCAGGATCTTTGACATATCAGTCAGGGTTTTTTAAGAAATACACCTTGAGCCAATGAATAACATTCATTTATCAAGATGTGAACAGTGTTAGGTTACAATCCACATATGAATTTTAAATATGTATACTATTATATGGGGAGAAAACTCTTTGCTTCTTGTATATTATTAAGAATTGCTAATTTATCATGAGCATTTTAATCTATTTTTGGCCAGGGGTTGTGATCAGTAGAATTACTGCAATCATTCATGTCTCTTGTTTGTTTACATCTTATAAAAAACCTTCAAACTCTCAAATCAGTGAACTGTACACAACCACACCTCCCTGTCACTATCACCTTTGTTGTTCCATGTCTGTTCCTTCCACTTTGTCTGCATATTCTCTAAATCAGCAGTTGGGACTGCTCAGGGGGTCACAAGGGTATTACATGGAGCTGTCAGCCTCCACCCCAAACACTGCTTTGTCTCTAGCATTTATAAAACCAATAGTAAAAGGTTCTATAGCCATATAAATAAGAAGAAAACAAAGAAGAAGTGGGACCGCTAAACACTGGGGATGGAGTGGAGGTAAAGGATAATCTGGGCATGGTCCAATATCTAAACAAATACTTTGCCTCAGTCTTTAATGAGGCTAATGAGGAGCTTAGGGATAATGGCAGGATGACAAATGGGAACGAGAATATGGAGACAGATATTACCACATCTGAGGTAGAAGCCAAACTCGAACAGCTTAATGGGACTAAACCAGAGGGGCCCAGAAAATCTTCATCCAAGAATATTAAAAGAACTGGCTCATGAAATTGCAAGCCCATTAGCAAGAATTTGTAATGAATCTCTAAACTCAGGTGTTGTACCGTATGACTGGAGAATTGCTAACATAGTTCCTATTTTTAAGAAAGCAAAAGAAAAAGTGAGCCAGGTAACTACAGGCCTGATCTGGGTAACAATGCACTCCTTTGATATCTGTAGTATGCAAGGTCTTGGAAAAAATTTTGAAGAAGAAAGTAGTTATGGACATTGAGGTCAATGGTAATTGGGACAAAATATAATGTGGTTTTACAAAAGATAGATCATGCCAAACCAGCCTGATCTCTTTCTTTGAGAAGGTAACTGACTTTTTAGACAAAGGAAACACAATGGATCTAATTTACCTCGATTTCAGTAAGGCATGTGATAGGGTTCCACATGGGGAATTATTAGTTAAATTGAAAAAGATGGGGATCAATAAGAACATTGAAAGGTGGAAAAGGAACTGGTTGAAGAGGAGCCTACAACAAGTCATGCTGAAAGATGAACTGTCAGGCTGGAGGGAGGTTACTAGTGGAGTTCCTAAGGGATCGGTTTTGGGACCAATCTTATTTAATCTTATTATTATTCATCCTGGCACAAAGAGCAGGACTGTGCTAATAAAGTTTGCAGATGACACAAAGCTGGGAGGTATTGCCAATACAGACAAAGACCGGGATATCATACAGAAAGATCTGGACGAGCTTGTAAACTGAAGTAATAGTAATATGATGAAATTTAATAGTGAAAAGTGCAAGGTCATGCATTTAAGGATTAATAACTAGAATTTTTGTTATAATCTGGGGACGCATCAGTTGGAAGTAACAAAGGAGGAGAAGGACCTTGGAGTATTTGTTGATCACAGGATGACTATGATCCACCAATGTGATATGGCTGTGAAAAAAGCTAATGCACTCTTAGGATATATCAAGTGAGGTATTTTTAGTAGAGATAAGGAGGTGTTAGTACTGTTGTACAAGGTACTGATGAGATGTCATAGAATCATAGAATATCAGGGTTGGAAGGGACCTCAGGAGGTCATCTAGTCCAACCCCCTGCTCAAAGTAGGACCAATCCCCAACTAAATCATCCCAGCCAGGGCTTTGTCAAGCCTGACCTTAAAAACCTCTAAGGAAGGAGATTCCACCACCTCCCTAGATAACCCATCTAGTGAATTTTTATTTCTAATATCCAATCTAAACATCCCTCACTGCAACTTGAGACCATTACTCCTTGTTCTGTCATCTGGTACCACTGAGAACAGTCTAGATCCATCTTCTTTGGAACCCCCTTCCAGGTAGTTGAAAGCATCTATCAAATCCCCCCTCATTCTTCTCTTCTGCAGAGTAAAAATCCCAGTTCCTTCAACCTCTCCTTATAAATCCTGTGCTCCATTCCCCTAATAATTTTTATTGCCCTTGCTGGACTCTTCCCAGTTTTTCCACATCCTTCTTGTAGTGTGGGGCCCAAAACTGGACACAGTATTCCAGATGAGGCCTCATCAATACAAATGATCATGTCCCTTGATCTTCTGGCAATGCTCCTACTTATACAGCCCAAAATACGGTTTGCCTTTTTGGCAACAAGGACACACTGTTGACTCATATCCAGCATCTGATCCACTGTAAACCTTCAGGTCCTTTTCTGCAGAAGTATTGCCTACCCACTCGGTCCCTAATCTGCAGCAGTACATGGGATTCTTCTATCCTTAGTGCAGGACTCTGCACTGGTCTTTGTTGAACCTCATCAGATTTCTTTTGGCCCAATCCTCTAATTTGTCTAGGTCCCGCTGTATCCTGCGTATCTACACTCCTCCCAGTTTAGTATCATCTGCAAACTTGCTGAGGGTGCAGTTCATGCCATTCTCCAGATCATTAATGAATATATTGAACAAAACTGGCCCGAGGACCTACCCTTCGGGCACTCCACTTGATACCGGCTGCCAACTAGACATGGAGACATTGATCACTATCTGTTGAGCCCGATAATCTAGCCAGCTTTCTAGCCACCTTATAGTCCATTTATCCAGCCTCTACTTCTTTAACTTGCTGTCAAGAATACTGTGGGAGACCATATCAAAAGCTTTGATAAAGTCAAGGAATAACACATCCACTGCTTTCCCCTCATTCACAGAGTCAGTTATCTCATCATTAGCCTTATTCCAGTCATCCAGGACCTCCCCCGAGTCACCATAAGTTTTCAAAAATAATGCCCAGTGGCTCTGCAATCACATCCGCCAACTGCTTTAGCACTGTCAGATGCAGTACATTTGGCCCAATGGACCTGTGCTTGTCCAGATTTTCTAAATAGTCCTGAACCACTTCTTTCTCCACAGAGGGCTGGTTACCTCCTCCCCATGCTGTGCTGCCCAGTGCAGTGGTCTGGGAGCTGACCTTGTTCGTGAAGACAGAAGCAAAAAAAGCATTGAGTACATTAGCTTTTTCCACATCCTCTGTCACTAGGTTGCCTCCCTCATTCAGCAAGGGGCCCACATTTTCCTTGACTTTCTTCTTGTTGCTAACATACCTGAAGAAACTCTTCTTGTTACTCTTAACGTCTCTTGCTAGCTGCAACACCAACTGTGATTTGGCCTTCCTGATTTCACACCTGCATGCCTGAGCAATATTTTTATAGTCCTCCCTGGTCATTTGTCCAATTTTCCACTTCTTGTAAGCTTCTTTTTTGTGTTTTAGATCAGCAAGGATTTCACTGTTAAGCCAAGCTGATTGCCTGCCATATTTACTATTCTTTTTACACACCAGGATGGTTTGTTCTTGCAACCTCAATAAGGTTTCTTTAAATTACCGCCAGCTCTCCTGGACTCCTTTTCCCCTCATATTATTCTCCCAGGGGACCTTGCCCATCAGTTTCATGAGTATTCCCTCATCTGGAATACTGTGTACAGTTCTGGTCTCCCATGTTTAAGAAGGGTGAATTCAAACTGGTACAGGTACAGAGAAGGACTGCTAGGATGATCGAAGGAATGGAAAACCTGTCTTACGAAAGGAGACTCAAAGATCTGGACTTGTTCATCAAATGGAAGGAATAATTTGCAGCAGCACACAAGAGTTTCACAATGGTGGTCTTAGGCCAGGTCTACACTACCCGCCAGATCAGTGGGTAGCGATCGATTTTTCAGGGATTGATTATCGCATCTAGTCTAGATGTGATAAATCAATCCCAAATGCTTTCCCGTTGACTCCGGTACTCCACCACTGTGAGAGGCGCATGCGGAATCAATGGGGAGTGGCAGCAATCAACTCAGCGCCATGAAGATGCCATGGTAAGTTGACCTAAATACACTGACTTCAGCTACTCTATTCCCATAGCTGAAGTGGCGTATATTAGATCGATTTCCCCCCTCTCCCAGTGTAGACCAGGGCTTAGACTGTCAAATCCCACAGAAACTGGCTCCATCAGCCATCTGCCGTGAGGTGAAAGGGAATTCCCCTTTCTCCAATCATCATTACTTGCCATATCCGAAGCAGGACATTCCCGAAACAGATCCCTCCCACTCTCCTTCTTACTAGACAATATTTTTGTTATAAAGCCAAGGAGTTTTCTTTCTCCCTCCACTGGAACTACTATATACTCAGTTTTACCTGTTTTCCCATCTACTCTTCTTCCTATGAAGCATCCTGTGAGCAGCAAGAGCAATGTTGAATTTCCTGTGTCTTCTAGGTAATGGTAGCTGTTGTTTGATAGTAACAAATGCTCATATATAAGATGGCTGTGTATTGTTTGTGTACAGGTAATGCTTATGGAGAATGTGTGGTGTCTAAGGCTTAAAGGGCACCATCTCTCTTGAGAAATTCATGAGTTACACATGAGAGCTTTTTGTACATTGCAAAAAGGTTGGCTAACTAAAAAAGAGAAGAAAGACATGAATACTCTTTTTTCTCTTCAAAAATCAGCATTGCAAAAAAGAAACTAACTGCTACTCCTCACTTAAATCCATTGTATCCCCCAGATGTTTTGTAGGTGAATTATCTATATATAGTATGTTAAGAAATGTTTGCTCTGCATGTTCTTTTCCATTGTAGAGTATGGAAATCATTTAATAATACTGCCAAAAGTTTTTCATTTGCATTTTCATTGCACCTGGGAAAGCAACTACATGAATGAACATTGACTTTTCCAGATAAAAATAAACATATAGTGCTTAAATTTTTTGGCAAAGAGACAGCAGTTCCTAATTTAATCCTTATGGGCCATAACTCAACTTTAATGATCTGATTCACTGAACTGATAAAATCTCAGCTTTCAGTCGGCTTTTGCTTTTTAATAGCCAAGTATATTTGTACATACAGAAGCTTTCCCAGCTGCAAGGCAGATACTGTCACATTGCCATAACCAGGGTACGTGTTTGTTAGCTGGAGACATGCAAACACATGCAGTTCTGTATTTGAATTTCCAGCAAACCTATGATCCTATCTCTAGTGACACAGTAGAGTTTGGAGGTTTGAAGTTGTTGGCAGAAGACGACCATATGGGCACGCAACAGTTGTTTGTTAAACGTGCTGTCAACTGTATATACAGCATAGGGTTAAGTACCTTTACCTTAAGCTAAATTGACTGTCTGGAGACTCATGTGCATGTTACGTTGTAAGTAGCAGATGAATGCTTGTAAAGATATGACGAAGGCAGAGAAGGTAATGCGTAATTCAGTTCAGTATTGCAGCTGGCATTATCATTGTTGTGCAACTGCGTAAGAATCTAACCACCTATTTTTCTGAACTGAAAAAGGAAACTGTTGAAATCTCAGTCAGATAAATTAAGCAGTTAGGAGGAAGGTACATGTATGTCATTTTGCAGAAAGCTATTTTGCACTCAATTTTAAGTGGGAAAGATTAGTTAGCAAGAGTTTACCATCTCTGGCAGTGCTTGGTGTGTTTTTCCCCCTCATATTACAAAACACCAATGCTCTTAATTTTAATTCCTCCATAAGATAAGAGGGTACAGAAGCAGATGGGTCCAGTGACTGAGTTGACTGATAAACTATTACTGAAATAACAGGAAAAGTGACTTTCTATGTTAAGGTTTCTTATCTTTCCCGGAGAGGCTTCAGGAGTCAGTATTAGGAAGTATTGTGCATTTCTGTGCATTTTTGTGTTTACTTCTCTTGGGAGGAGCTCAGATACTAAAATGGGCAACCATATTAAAATTTAGTAGTTAAACAGATTTATCCACACATCAAAGGGTCTGAAGTGGGTGAAAGGTGGCAAAAAGGTCATTTAAATTCATAAGCACTGTCACCATGCTTCAGTGGGTCACATCTGAGAATGACAAATTCAGGACAAACAATTGAGAAATCGGGCAGACTCACCCCAAACTGGTGATTATTCTATCAGTAGATTATACCAAACCAATAACAAAAGTAAACTTCTGTCTCACCACCTTGGTTAACATGACATCAAAATTGCAGTTTCCTGGGGCATTGCAGTCCTTGACTCACCACCCAGACACTAGATTTTATGGTGAGTGGTTACTGAAAATCAATTCTATCAGATATAGGGTCATTCTAATCCCAAGAGACCAGCCAGATCAATATATAACTCAGATCTTACCCAATAGTCATGCTGATGCCTATCCTTAGTAACAAAATCTAAAGGTTTAATAATAACAGAAAAGAAGAGTTATAAGAATATAAGAATGGCCAGACCAAAGGCCCATCAAGCCCAGTATCCCGTCTTCTGACAGTGGCCAATGCCAGGTGCCCCAGAGGGACAGGTTACATCAAGTGATCCATGCTTTGTCACCCAATCCCACCTTCTGGCAAACAGAGGGAGGGACACCATTCCTACCCATCCTGGCTAATAGCCATTGATGGACCTATCTTCCACGAAGCAATCTAGCTCCCTTTTGAGCCCCATTATAGTACTGACCTTCACAACACCCTCTTGCAAGGAGTTCCAGAGGTTGACAGTGCGTTGCGTAAAAAATACTCTCTTGTGTTTGTTTTAAACTTCCTATTTGGTGGCCCCTTATTCTTGTATTATGAGAAGGAGTTAATAACACTTCCTTATTTACTTTCTCTGTACCACTCATGATTTTATAGACCTGTATCATATTCCCCCTTAGTCACCTCTTTTCCAAGCTGAAAAGTCCCCATTTTATTAATCTCTTCTCATATGGAAGCTGTTCCATACCCCTAATCATTTCTGTTGCCCTTTTCTGAACCTTTTCCAATTCCAGTATATCTTGTCTGAAATGGAGTGACCATATCTGCACGCAGTATTCAAGCTATGGGCGTACCATGGATTTATATAGAGGTAATATATTTTCTGTCTTATTATCTATCCCTTTCTTGATGACTCCCAACATTTTGTTCACTTTTTTGATTGCCGTTGCATACTGAGTGGATTATTTCAGGAAATATCCACAGTGACCCTAAGATCTCTTTCTTGAGTGGTAACAGCTAATTTACACTCCATCACTGTGTATGTATAGTTAGGATTATGTTTTCCTATGCGTATTACTTTGCATTTATCAGCATTAAATTTCATCGGCCATTTTGTTGCCCAGTCACCCAGGTTTGTGAGATCCTTTTGTAGCTCTTTGCAGTTTGCCTGGGACTTAACTATCTTGAATAGTTTTATATGATCTGCAAATTTTGCCACCTCACTATTTACCCCTTTTCCCAGATCATTTATGAATATTTTAAATAGGACTGGTCCAGGTACAGATCCCTGGGGGAACCTACTATTTTTCTCTCTCCATTCTGAAAACTGACTATTCCTACCCTTTGTTTCCTATCTTTTAACCAGTACCCAATCCATGAGAGAACCTGCCCTCTTATCCCATGACTGCTTATTTTGCTTAAGAGCCTTTGGTGAGAGACCTTATTAAAGGTTTTCTGAAAATCTAAATGTACTATATCCACTGGATCTCCTTTGTTCACAAGGTTGTTGACTCCCTCAAATAATTCTAGTAAATTGGTGAGGCATGATTTCCCCTTACAAAAACCATGTTGACTATTTCCCAACAAATTAGGTTCATCTATGAGTCTGACAATTTTGTTCTTTATGATAGTTTCAATCAATTTGCCTGGTACTGAAGTGAGGCTTACTGGCCTATAGTTGCCAGGGTCACCACTGGAGCCCTTTTTAAAAATTGGCGTCACATTTAGCTATCCTCCAGTATTTGGTACAGGAGCTGATTTAAATGATAGGTTACAGATGACAGTTAGTAGTTCTGCAATTTCACATTTGAGTTTCTTCAGAACTCTTGGGTGAACACCATCTGGTCCTGGAGACTTATTACTGTTTAGTTTATGAATTTGTTCCAAAATCTCCTCTAATGACACCTCAATCTGAGACAGTTCCTCAGATCAGTTATCCAAAAAGAATGGCTCAGGTTTGGGAATCGCCTTGCATCCTCAACTGTAAAGACTGATGCAAATAATCCATTTATTTTCTCTTCAGTGGCGTTATTGTCTTTGAGTGCTCCTTTAGCATCTCAATCGTCCAGTGGCCCTACTAGCTGTTTAGCAGGCTTCTTGCTTCTAATGTATTTAAAAAAAATTACTGTTACTTTTGGAGCATTTGGCTAGCTGTTCTTCAAAATCTTTTTTGGTCTTTCTAATTATATTTGTACACTTCATTTTCCAGAGTTTATGCTCTTCTCTATTTTCTTCTTTAGGATTTATCTTCCACTTTTTAAAGGATCCCTTTTTGCCTCACTGCTTTTTTTTTACTTTGTTGTTTAACCACGGTGTGTCTTTTTTGGTTTTCTTACTATGTTTTTTAAATTGGGGTATACATTTAAGTTGAGCCTCTATTACGGTCTCTTTAAAAAATTTCCACGCAGCTTGCAGGGATTTTACTTTTGGCACTGTACCTTTTAATTTCTCTTTCACTAACCTCCTCATTTTTGCGTAGTTCTCCTTTCTGAAATTAAATGTTACAGCATTGCAGATGCTGAGTTGCTTGGAGGGATATGAATAAAGGTCCTGGACTATGCCTGAATCTCCTAATTAATTTTATCATCTTGGTCCATCCACCATTATTTTCATGAGCCATAGTCAGTCAATTGCATTACTTTTCAAGGTAGTTCATGGCATGCCATGAATGCATGTCACACCTGCATAGGATGGACAAGTAAGAGAATGAGCAACAAGAGAGATTTTGCGGTGATTTAGAATCCTGTTTCAGAGCAAGAACTTTTTTTCATGAGGTTTTATTCCATCTTATAGTTTCATAATATCTTTTTATTGATAGCATATTAAACTTTAAGGTGTTTTTTTTTTGGACCTGTAAGTTCCCTCTTCCAGCGAACTTGACCGCAGAAACAAATATGGTGCCCTGTCAAGTATATCCAGTCTGCAAAAGATGGATTTAAATTCTGGAATCCATCTTTCTCAAGCCAGTTGCAGCATATAATCAGCTGCTGTAGTCAGACTCAAGAAGTTAGAAGGTAGAAAACGTTTTGAGCTGTGAAGGTAGAAAACCATTTATATTTTTTAAGGATTTCATTCAAAGATGAAGTATTCTTTGTAGAAAATATTATTTCAGCTCCTAAGTGGTCATGATGCCTACAAGCCCCACATATACCTTTCTTGTCATTTGGATGGGAACAGGAAATAATCACATCAGTGAGAACGTTTTCCAGTAACGAGCTTTCATAGGTCAGACTATCTGGCATTGCCAGCTTTTGTTCATAGAGAATTCTTGTCTCATTTTGGGAATGTGTGAGAGTTTTCTTCAGATTTGCCTCTGTGTTTTCTTGCATGCATGTTCTCTGAAAAAGGAGTAGTCTTAGGCTTTCTGGGAACCCATTTAATGGATTCATATCATATCTGGGGAGCCAGCCATTTCAAGATAGAATGGTTGACAAGTTTAATTTCCATTTCAAATTCAAACTGAGCTTCATTCTTATTAAGTAATTATTGACTTTATGCAAAAGAATTCTGATCAGAAGGTTGCACACAATTAAAAGAAATTTAAGTGATTGAAGAGAGGCTGCATGAAAGCTCATCATATGCTTATTGCTTTATCTATTTCTAGAGAGCATCCACTGCCAGTAGCTTTAGGTCCTTGGATCATCAGGCTCTGGGCCAGTCTGGTCCTGAAAAAAAAATCTTATCAAATTTTCATGGCTATAAAAAAAATAACGTTAAACTCTCTTGCACCTTTTTAAACTATACTGGTTCTCAGTTTTTTCTGTTATCCCCAAAAAGGTCACTTATTTTGAAAAAGATATTGTAGATGTTTGTATTCTGGTTCATTGTAAACCAGGGATCGGCAATGTTGGCAAGCGGGATCACAGGGTAAGCACCCTTAGTGGGCCCTGCTGCTTTATTTACCTGGCGGTTCGCCGATCGCAGCTACCACTGGCCCCAGCTCACCGTCCTGGTCCAGTGGGGGCTGCGGGAAGCGGTGGCCAGCACCGCACCGCTTCCCGCAGCCCCCCATTGGACTAGGACGGCAAACCGTGGCCAGTGGGAGCCGCGATCGGCGAACCACCAGGTAAATAAAGCAGCGGGGCCCGCTAAGGGTGCTTACCCTGCGGTCCCGCATGCCAACATTGCCAATCCCTGTTCTAAACTCTAACATGAAGTGAAGCCTAATTCTGTATTTCTAAATCAGACAACATTTCTGTTCCCATCAATTGGGAGTTTTGCCTGAATAAGGTCGGGATGATTCAGCCCAACTTTGTTATTTTGGAGGAAGACATAGACAACTGATAGATTCATAGTTCATGCCAGAAGGTACCATTATGATCATCTAGTCTCTCCTTGGAATTCAGGATAATTCTAATTGCCTTTTGTTTTAGAACTCTTTCATGTATTGTTCTTTGATCAATGAAAGTCCAAAGGTCTGATTGGAAGTATAGTGCTCAAATTATTTAGTTGACTTTTTCCTAATGTACAAGGTATTCAGAGCTGCTGTTTCACAACTAGGGGGTGTCGTCTCTGGAGTAAATATGGCCATACAGGGTTTGTTCTCATACTCCCTACCAAAGAGTCTAGACTATCAATTCACAATCAATATAGCATCATCAGATGCCTCTTATTAATGGTATACCTTTTAACATCTTATTTTAAAAAATGGACGAGCTGAAGCAACTTCTTGGCAAAACTCTAACAGTAGGATATTTGAAGACCTGGAGGAGGGTTGGATAATGAATCATGAGGAACATTATGAACACTCTTTGGTTATATTCCAAGTTCCTCCTAAAATACAAAATAGTGTCACAAATCACTGACTGGCTGGGGCTGTGATATTCACAGAAGAATTGCTTTCTAAGTGCAGTACAGTATGGCTATGGCTATACTGCACACCCGTGGCAGCACCATGTAGGGTATGTGTAGCGACACCCTGCAGTGAAAAGAAGGCTTCATCCACAGTGTGGTATGTAGCTATACATTTGTGTGAAAGGCTCAGGCAGCAGGAAAGGCTCCACTCCAGCAGTGGGACACCATACTGCAAAAAATAGCAGTGTAAATGAGAAGGCACTGCTTGGGCAAGTAGAGAGCCATGTGGGTTACATACCTGGGTATGTAGCCACTGGCCTGAGGCATGTTTTTACTCTACTCGCGTGAGCAGCATCTCACCATTTACACTGCTATTTATACCCATGCTAAGAGGTGCATTCTACACTCTGCCAAAATAAGTGTGCAGTGCAGGCGTTTCTTGTAGTGGAAGAACATTAAATTATGTTTGCTCCCCAAAAGTGATTGTGTAAAATAGCACAGTCTTATTCAGCAAACAATCATACCTTTTCTACCAAGGAATGGAGATAAGATTTCATTACTATTTACTTTTGTCATCCCTGAAGAACCTACACAGTGCTAGGATAGTAAATTGGATTCTCTTTGAGCTTTCACAACAGAATTATTTTTGTGCTAATTGAGCTTTCACAATAGAATTATCATCCACAGAGCCACCTGTGCAACCCAGATACCTTCAGACAATAGAATCATAGATGTATAAGGTTGGAAGGAACCTTGAGAGGTCACCTAGTCCAGCCCCCTGCGCTGTGTTGCACCTGTGCAACCTCATTTAACACAGTAGGCCCACACGAGTGTAACTGAGGGCAGACTTTGGGAATAGTGGGCTTGCCTTTCTACAGTTGTAACTGAGCAAATGAGTTGGAAATTCATTGAGACCCAGCATATGTAGAATCCCATGCTGTCATTTTTACAAAGTCACTTTTGAGGGTAGAACTGCATTTTAAATCATTCAATATCTTGTACTCTTGACTGTGGGGACAGTATTTCAGGATAGAGATTGTGCAAAACTCAGTGGAAATAACAAGATATATTTTTAAATCAAATTTATGTTTCCACAGCAGCCAGTAGGTTTCCGAGGTATTATGATTAACAGCAAATGCTCATGCAGTGTTAAAACTAATGACATGGTATTGTAAATAACTACAAAAATGCTATTGACCTACTGTCCAACTTCTTAACTGGCTCATGGCAAACTTAGGATCATTCCAAGATTTTAAAAAAAACCAGTCTGACAGACAAGTTTAAAATGAAACTCAGCCATGCACATTTTCATGGATAAATGAGCCTAAATTCAGAACATTCATATGCAGAACATTCTGTAATGAAATATTGGCTGCGTATGGGCAAGAAATACAGGCTGTAACTTCAAGTGTCTGTTTTAAAATGCAAGCCTCCTGCAGAAAAAAGATTATTTAGTTAGCTGAATAAAGTACTTGTTGAAAATCCAAATAAATCATTTGTGTGATAAATAAGGTTGCTTATTACTGGGCTAGGATGATTATAGGTATTTTATGAAATTTTAATTACATTTTGTGGTTGCTCAAATGTTGGTTTTGAACATTAATCAAGTCACTTAAGAAGCATTTCATGGAAGGGAAAATAAAAATGAAATGGCTTATTTACTTATCCCAATATATTAAAAAAAATTCAGCAGGGAAATCATGAAAAAGTCATCAGGGAGGAAGCACTGCATAGAAGTTTTCACATTTAATAGAAATTGCAGACAAGTTTTCACTTGAATGATTCACCTGAGCTGATTGGGTAGCATCGTAGCTCTCCAAACAACACAAGATGGTTAAAATGCTACATGTATAATTTAGAGAGAAGTTATAGCCTGAAGTTGTCGGCCTCATTACAAGTTTTGGAGACCACAGGATATTTTCTTGTTATTAGGTAAACAAGATGTGTCTCAGTTCTGTTATTCAAAACACAGAACTATTTATGGCTTCCAAAAATCAATGCAAAATGTTAGCGAGAAAGAGGAGGGGAATGAGAGAGAGAGACTAGTGAATGAATGAAGGAGGAATATAAGAAGTCTGCATTAACTAGATGGATACGGACTGACACTGAATTGATGTGACAGGTCTCCTGTTTTGCCATTGCATATGTTTTCCATCTCAGTGATTTCTTTCCTGTTGTAAATTACACAGGACAGGAACTTCACCAAAACTCAGATACTGGATGGCTGCATTATTTCATTTTAAGTTTTTATTAGTCCTCAGAAACATTCCCGGTTCACATTAACATTTCTATCTGGAATATAGATTCCAGTGGAATAACTAAATGTACAACTTCTTTACAGAATGGTCTTTTAGGCCCACAGGCTGTCAGAAGCATTTTGATATTGACATCATTTGTATCTGTGGATTCACAGTCAAAATTAAAATAAATTAATTTAAATAGAAATACAGGGGCACACCTCTGTTTTGTTTAGTGATGTACTGTTAGCAATGGCTTAGATTCTGCTTCACCCATATCCATGAGTCCAGTGATGGGGAGGGAGTAAGAAGTTTCCCTTTCTTCCTTGGACAACCCACATAAGGGCCAGGGAAAATTTCAGTTCCTCAGATCTGGAAACATAGGTACTGATGCCTCACAATTCCCAAAGTCCCAAAAAGGGGCGGGGAATAAACAGAGCCATGGCTCCAGGCCTGTCCCCCCATGTACTAGCCTACATATCTGTCCAGTTACATGGAAGAGGACATACTGCATCCCTTGAAGGGACTAGCAGTGTGCATGCTCCCCTGCACATCAAGTAGCTCTGTAAGGCAGTGTCTCCCAATTCTGCCTTTGGGGCAATTGGCTTTGCATCACCCTCAATGGACGGCTGTGCCACTATGGTACAGTCTAGCTGTACATTTAAAGTGAGAAAGCAGGATAATAGAAGGATAATAGCAAAGTATGTACAGGGGGACATAACTAGTCATATACACATATAAATTAAAATGCTAATGTGACTATGCAATTTCCACCTTGTAAGTGAAGGTGATGAGAAAAATTGTAATAAGAAAGGTATCAGAAATTTTGCCTGCATGATGACTTCTAAGTTTCAAGCCTATGAAAGTTCTTTCCTAGAGCGGTTTCAGAAGCATCCATTCAGGTTTAAGTTTAAACTAGATGTTACTTGTATGCAAATGGTATATTTAATGAATAGATTATAACACTTCATTAAATTATTAGGAATGAGAATATCTCTCTACTTATAAATACATTTTTCATGCTGTTTAGGAGTATGGTGACTTTCTTATTAAAATTAGTCTGATCACAATATTTAATATACTTTATATTCAGTATGCATATTAATGGGAAATACTGCAATTTATTAGCATTAATTTCAGGGGGTAACTTCTAGTTAGATACATGTATCCTTTCTTAAGTAAGTATAGATGTCCACTTTAAATCTTAAATTTGGATTTCTGTAGTAGGGAAGCAGTTAAAAAATAAGAGTATATTAGGGTTCTGGATCAAACTCTTTGAACATTCTTCACCATGGAATATAACTGCGTTTGTTCAGCCTACCTGCCTGCCTGATGCACAGAGAGTCAACCCCACCCAGTTTCTGAGTTTTGGCAGAGAAATAATCTTATTTCCCAGAAGCCAAATCAAGTCACACAAAATCCCTACTATCTCTATTTCTCCACTAATAAGAGTTTCCTCGTGTCCCTTTCCAACTTTGTCTGTCTGTGTTGTGAATCTTCTAGTGTCAGCATCCTCCTATGTCCCTCAAACCCTAAACGCTTTAAAACCTCTGAATACAAGCGAAGGATCATAAAATGGTTTATACTGATTGGCTTTTAAATAGTCCCTTCAAGTTTTCCTTCAAATTCACTTTCTTACCTTGCCTTGTATTTATTTTACCCCAAATTTCACAGAAAATGCTCTCTAATTCACCTATAATTAGATATTATAATTATATAGGAAAAGAGAGAAAAAATGTCACTCACACAACTTTAGATTAACATAACCACATATAATTGGTATAAAATAGATACAATTTCTACAGATGGTCCTGAACCAGAAGCTCTTATCTAACCTGCTCTCCAAATATTACAGAGAAGAGAATTAGATTAATCCCAAATCTGAACATACTGCTTTTGTGTTGATTGAATCAATACCAGAAGTGGTTATTTTAGGGCTCCAGGCTGGAAGCAGCAAGCATGAATTGGATGCTGACAGACCTGAACCCTAAATTAAACCTCATCTGGATTTTTGTCTAGGTCTGAAGTCTGTCTTCTCACCCATCTTGAATAGTAATCCTAAATTGTTGACAAGGGCTGCATTTTCCAATAAAACAAAACACAGCTTCTCGATAGCACCATCCAGTGACATTCAGAATTGGACAATGGAATCACTATGCTTCCAAAGCATTCATAATACATTAAAACGGTGTAGAGCCTAATTTTTAGACACCTTTCTCTAGCTACCGCCTAACATCCAAGCTAAACAAACAATCTTCACATAGCTGAACATATTAAAAAAGTGAATAAACACCGCATGTACACTCATGTCCATATATCCTCCTCCCTTTGTGGAGTTTTAAGCAACCTGAGTGAAATGTTGGCCCCAGTGGCGAGTTGTGTAATTGACTTAATTGGGGCCATGCCTTCACCTCCATTTCTTCAATCACCTGTAGGAAGATACTTAAGGCAAATATGGCATTTGGTTCTATCAATGTCCAACATTTTAAAGGGTTCCATGAACAGAGAAAGCAGTTTCTTTTATATAGTGTTGTAAACTACTTATGTAGTCAGAATGAGATATGATTTTAAAAAGGGGACATTGTAAAATAGATCCACTTAGAGAGTTGTAGGAATGAATGTTTTTCGTGGAGTTTAAGGCCAGAAGGGACAATTAGATCATCTAGTCTGACTTTCTATATATCACAGGCCATTAACTTTTACCCAGTTACCCCTGAGAGTTGGGAGTGAGAAGGTACAAACCATTTGGAGCCACTGGAAAATATGAGGGGGAAAGAAAAACAGTTGAAGAATGAGGTCTGTAGAATATAAGCTCTTCAGGGCAGAGACCATGTGTCTCTCTCTGTTTTTTTCTTTTAAGCTCCTACTATACTTCCGGCACTAAATGAGTAACAATATTTTATGTTTACATAATAAAACCTTTCATCCTGAAGAGTCCCAATGCACATAAAGCAGAATACTGCACACAACAGGAATTGGAGGCAGAGGTGAATTAAGATTTGTTGAGGTCCTGGGCACAAAGAACCTTTTGCCCCCTCACATTCACCCCCTGCTTCTCTCCTTCCCCTAAGGCCCAACCCCCTGGCCTGGCAGGAGGTTGTGGCATGGTAAGAGCTGCCCAGAGAGCCTGGGCCATTGTTGGGAGCCCTGGACCCTCTCACCTGCCCTGGGAAGGGACAAAGGCCATGGACTGCTTTTGGGCCCCCTGGCCCCCTGTCAGGGTCAGGAGGAGTGCCTGGGGCTCCCCTCAGCTGCCCAGACTCCCTGGGTGGCTCTTATCACAGCCTAGAGAAGTGATCCCCAAACTGTGGTGTGCACCTTATGGGGGAGCCTCAAGGAATATTCGGGGGGTGGGGAGGGAGAGGGGCTCCATGTCGGGGAGGGTGTGGGGGAATATGTTCCCCTTTCCACAGGCTCTGTCTTCCAGCCTGGCCAGGGACGGTGCCTCGGGGAGAAGAGGAGGAGCAGGGTGAAAGGGGTTCAGGGGGCAAGAGGAGGAGCAGGGGGTGGAGCCTTACCAAGTCCAATTATAACAAGCCAATTTCTGCTTGGTTTAAGTGGGCTTGGCTTAATTTACCTTGAGTCACTTCTTGCTTTTTGAGTCTTTTCCAGGAGGTGGCTCCTGGTTCTTTTTTGAATTTCCTGCCAGAGAGCATGACTGGCCCCCACTTGCACAATCCCTCTCACAACATGAAAAGAAAGGGGATGGGAAGAAATCCAGGCTCTGGAGACTGACAGTCCCCAAGGCCAATGAGGAGAGGCCAATGCTCCTGGTCAGTCCAATTGAGAGAGCAGTGCAGGACAATGAGGGACCTGCCCGTGCTCCATCCTCCTGTCCGTCTGTCAGCTTGGGTTCCTCCCTCTGGCCTTTATCAGTGCGTCCTCATGAGATTGCTGCATGCGCTTGCTTGTGCCCAGCAGTGCCTACTCTCTCTCCACAGGCTGCCTCCTCCCTGGACTACTAGGTCAAGGGGAGTGTGGGTTGTGGTTTGGGTGGAGCGGAGGATACTGATAGCAGTAGGCTGGCAGGCTGCAGTAGCAGCAGCCTGCAATTTGCCTGGCTGCTGGTTCTGCAATGCTTGTTTGTTTTTAATTATTATTAAAAGCTCAGCTGTGGCCAGTGATCTTTCTGTTGGTGCATCTCCGGTGGTGGTGTTGCACATGCACTGTCTGGGGAATGTCTGTTGGGGGGAGCTGCAAATGCAGACTGGAGGGGTTTGTGTGAGTGAGGGGACAAGGGGTGGCAAATCTGGGGGGCTGCAGCATAGCTTGGGGCGAGTCACGGGGGGAGGATTGGGGAATGACACGCTGGGCTGGGTCTCGGGGCTGTGGGGGGGCTCCATGGGGCTGTGAGGGGTGAGTGGAATGCCCCGTGCCACTGTTGCTGGTCAGTTACTATTGGAACATTTCTGAGGGTGTTGTGCACCACTGTGGTGGTCTTTTTGCGGTCTGGTGATATTATGGCTGTACTGATGGTCAGCCGGTGGCATTGTGGACATGGACCATCACCAACCGAAATGGGAATGGCTTGTTTTGGGCAGCTTGAACTTATTTTGAAAGGCAGTGTACCTTCATTATCTTGTGAGACTTGGCAGTCTTCTAGCGCTCTTGCCCCCAAATTGTGCCCGTGTGGTAATCCGCCACTAATTGGAGGAGATATTTGGTGCAAAGATACCAGAGCAAATTCCTGCTCTTCTGAAAAGTTCCATGTGAATTAGAAATAACCCTTTTTTAAAAAAACTAAGATTTCATCCAAAAGAATCACACAAATAAATTGTGAAAGGACAAAACTGCTCATCTGACTGCATAGATTTAAACCTGTAGTTCCAAAGGATCTAGAATTTTCCAGACCTGTAGTCTGTGATGTCATCTCACTTATTTTACATCCTGCAGTTGAATTTCATAAGTAGGCATTAATAAAGGAGAACAATGAGTGAAGGTGACGAGAACAACAATAAATTGAAAACATACATTTAAATAAATAGGTTGATGATTTTTACCAAGATGTTTTGAACATCTCTCTTCCCTTTGTTATGTATTACTACACTTCTATTTTATTAGTCTGTATTGCGCAAGATGGATATTATCAACATGTTCATTTAATGGGAGTGTTGAAAAAGAGAATATTTGTAAAGAAATAAAAAGGCAAGAAAAATCTTCCCTGGTGATCAGAGAGCTTAGAAAGGTTATGAAGGGAATGTATAGTAACTTAGAAGTGATCACCACATGTATAAATGAAGCTGGTGGAAACAGCATTTCAGAGGAAGAAATTGCTGGCTATGTGAGGAGAGATTATATGCTTAATAATGACCTAAATTGAAATTAAAATTGAAGGACCTATAGTAGCATTCAGATTTAGCAAAATCAAATTTATATCTGCTAGCTGTGCCTGGAGATTTAGAAGCCAGAGCAGATCCACTATTGTAAAGCTGGTGAGAGAGAGAAATATGCAAAGAGTATATACAATTATTTAAAAGCAGAATCAACAACATGACACCAGAGCAGGAATCCTGGTCTACTTCCATTCACAACTTGGTCCCTTTCTCTTCCTCTCATAACATATCTCTCACCTTCCCTTTCAGGATCTACCTTCTGCCTCTGACTTTGTCACCTTGGTCTTTCCCTCTGTTCCTCACAGCCTTACCTTACCACTGAATGGTGTAGTAATACAAAGGCCCTCTGGGAAAGGTCTTCTATCCTTAGCAAACAACTCTCATCACAGACCTGACAAACTCACTACATGAAATACATTGCTTTCAGGGTACTTGTCCATGAACTGTAATATGTACTGAATATGTTTCTGTACTGAAAGCTTGTTACTTACCAATGTTCATAATCGTGATGTGATGTGTGTACAGGCAACATTTAAGGAATAATGTAACTATAATGATATTTATGCTCTTAAGAGCCAAAGGAGCCACCTGGGAATGGTACTACTCGGTGATGGCCTATTCATGCAGGAGGGACCCGCTATCCTTCTCTGGTTAGCGGGTGACATAATGCACGGTGAAATTGTCTACCATTGACCCCTTCACAGAACAGTCAATGGGAAACCACCAGAGACAACTACAGACAATCAGAACTACTTGTAGTGTTTTTTTAAACTTCCAACTGACAGAGGATGGCTCCATGTATGAATTTTTTTAAAAAACTCTTTCAGAATAGGACAGAGTAGGGCGAGGCACTCTGTATCTATGCACTGAGGAGATATCTTGTTGAGCAAAGCAGGCTTTTCATGAAAAAACAGATCCTGGTTTCTGTGAAGCCAGCCAGGTCTTCAAAAGACTGAACTTTGGGAAGAAAACCTACTTTATTAGATAGGAAAGGTAATTATTAATAAGTGTAGGCTCTAGTTTGTGTTTTATGATTTTGTTTTGTGTTGTAGTCATTTGTTTCCATTTTTGTCTTGTTTTTAGAGAAATCTTTCTATTCTTTATTAAATAAACTTCTGTGCACCATATAGGGGTGGTAAAATTGGTAAACTGGAGTACACTGCACCTTTGGTTTGCAGAATCTTGGAGGATCTGGGATTTCTGTGTGTACCCAGTATTAGGGACTGGTTGTCACAGGGGAACGCTTCTAAGTGATTCAAGGATTTGGGTGCACTTTTTGTTACCTGCAAGGCAAAAACAGGGCTACTTTAACCCGGAGAAGATTGCTTGAGTGGCTGAAAGGCTGGTGGTTGTTGTAAGAGAGCTAATATCCAGTTAGCACAAGTATAACTCCCTCATTCTGGAGGTAGGGAGTAACAAATGACTTCCAGTCCTGGATACCTCAAAAACTGTCACATAGACCATCTTCTTTCAGTTACACAGATACGTAAACCATAATGAGAAGGAGCTCTGTGTGGCCGCTTCAAATCATACCCTGGAGCTAAAAAAAAAGTATGTCTAGGACCCTTTCCCACAACGTTCATTTCCTTGAATTTTCCCTCCTTTGAATCCAATCCATTTTTTGTTAAGAATTCTTGTTCTCTTGGTCTATCTCCTTTCTGAACCATAGATAAGATTTTTACAAGCCTCCAAGTCATTTGGAAAACATGTGCCATTGAAAATGAATAGGATAGACTTTTTTAAAATGTCCCTGTGATGGGTTTGGTACAGAGACTATCACCTGATGTTCTGAGACTACCTCTGAGCCTATTTTCTCTGCAAGTTTGGGGCTCCAGAACCCTGCTTTGTTGACCTAGACACACCTGTCGCTCTAACACAGATCCAGGGTCTGAACCACATGCCCCAAAGCTGCAGAATTAACTGAAAACAGCTTAAGAAATGCTCCTGTCTCTAGCATCTAGATACCCAGGTCCCAATGGGATCCAAATCCCAAATAAATCTGTTTTACTCTGTATAAAGCTTATACGAGGTAAACTCATAAATTGTCTGCCCTCTATAACACTGATAGAGCGATATGTACAGTTGTTTGCTCTCCCAGGTATTGGGGGAGACATTGGGAGCTCAGCCAATAATGTAGCAGGCAAAAGAACAGTGAGAATTACTTCAGATTTACTCTATGATGAATTTTGGTGAGCATAGGTTAGAAAAGAGAAAAAGGAACTGCAAAATGGTACTCCAGATGGCCAGGATGGTGAGGCTTTTTCATAGGGCCTTTCTTCCCACAGTTAGAAAGATAGTATAAATATGGATCTGGGGTACAAACCCTCCTGCTTCAGGGCATAAGCCAAGCATGAACTGACTAATGATGTTGGGAAGAAACCTACACTATAGGCAGGTAATTTTTCATCCTAGAGAGGAGAGGGGGCACGGTTACACCTTTCTCTGAAGCATCTGATACTGCTGAAGACAGGATACTGTGCCAGAAGGACCACTGACCTGGGAAGGTTAGGGCATTTCTTATTTTCCTACATGCAATGTCACAAATCTATGGGAGCCAGCAAGTGAAACTATATTTTAAAGCCAATGGAGGACAAAACTTTAAAATTATGAAAGACAGTGTTATGAGTCCATTGACCTAGAAGGGAAATGGGCCATACTCCAATGAACTGAAGCCTTAAATATTCATTGTAACATGAATCTGAACCAAAATGTCAGAAGTGCTAAACTACTGGACAGATCTAATGCAGATATTTCTGAGATTCTCCAGCAGACCAGTGAGTAGTTCTTATTAAGCTTTCTATAGATTTGTGGATATCTGAATGATTGTTGAAGCAGTAAAAACATCAACTCCTTACACATGACTACATAAGGAAATACTGTGGGCATTAAACCAAAGCTTCTCTCATCCTCTGGGGTGTCTGCTCTCGCAGACATACCAGTGTTGACTAAGATTTACAGCACAGAGTGCATACACAGAATTTATCTAAAAGGAAACCTTAGTCCGAAACAATTTAGAGGCTATTGTCTGAGTCTAGAAAATTTACTCCTGAGAGCAGGTAATGCCTGATTTGCAGAGATTGATTGATTGATTTGTTGGTACATCAAAGGGGTTTTTCCAATCTTGAAAGGCCCTGAGAAATTATTCAAGATATAATTGGTATACACTAGCAGATTTCTCAACTGACAGTTCTTAAAACTAGCCCTGGGAAAGATGGGGAAACAAATCCAGATTTTCTGCAGAAATGGGCCCTTTTCTTATTTACAAACTGTGTTCCAAATTATATGTTTCAAGAGGATAATAGTACTTTGCACTTTTTTAAGACAGTGCCTCTGGGGATCTCAAAGCCCCTTACAAATATTTATGAGTGAAGCCTCGTGATTAATAATTCAGAATATTGCCATATTTAGTCTGGGAAGTTGAACTAAAGAGTTCTTCAGGGCTTGGACCTGAGAAGTGCCGAAACACCTCCCCAAGTCTGCTCAAATATCTCCTCCAACCAGATTCTTCAGTAAAGGGTACTGAACACAGCTTAAATTCTCTCCAAACGTTTCTCAGAGCCCTTGGGCTTGAGGCTTCAGCCCAGTGGGGTGTGCCAGGGCTCCTGCAGGTCAGCTCTCCTTGGCTCCAGCTGAATTTAAGTGCTGATACTGAGGTGGTAGAAAAACCCCAAATCAATTTTGGGGGGCTTTTGACATATTTGAACTGGCACTAACAATAATAATTAATAATTCTTATCAAAGCAGGTCAGAACACTTTTAAATAAGGGAAATTTAGGTAAAATTTGTTCAAAATGTTTGGTTTTGATGAAGTCTTTATTGAAACAGGTTGATGAATAGATTCCATGACAGAAGGGATCATTGTGATCATCCAGTCTGACCTCAGTAAAACACAGGCAATTAATCTTCCCCCAAATAACTGTGAGGCCATATCTTTTATCTTTTAGAAAACCATCCAATCTTGCTTTAAAAATTGTCAGTGATGGAGACTCCACCATGATCCTTGGTAAATTGTTCTAATGGTTAATTACTGTCGCTGTTAGTGATCTATGCCTTGTTTCCAGGCTGAATTTCTCAAGCTTCAATTTTCAGCCATTGGATCATGTTATGTCTTTCTCTGCTAGATTGAAGAGCTCATTATTAGTAGTAGTAGTAGTAGTACCCCATGTAAGTACTTATAAACTGTAATCAAGTCATACCTTCATCTTCTCTTTGTTAAACTAAATAGATTGAGCTCTTTGAGTCTATCAACGTAAGGAATATTTTTTAATCTTTTAATCATTCTGACAGGTCTTCTCTGAACACTATCTAATTTATCAACATCCTTCATAAATTGTAGGCACCAAAACCGGATAAAGTATTCCCACAGAGGTAGCAATGCCAAATATAGAGGTAAAATCTTGCTACTCCTACTCAAGAATCCTGTTTCTGCATCCTCAGATGTTTATTCATTCACTCTTTTGGCTACAGTGAGAGCTCATGGTCAATTGATTACCCACCATGAACCCCAAATCTTTTTCAGTGTCACTAATTACCAGGATAGAGCCCCCCATTCCTAATTATGGCCTAAATTATTTTTTCTAGATGTATACATTTACATTAACTGTATTAAAATGCATATTGTTTGCTTATGTCCAGTTTACCAAGTGGCGCAGATAGCTCTGAATCAAAGACTTGTCTCTTCATTATTTACCTCTTCTTCAATTTTTGTGTCATCTGCGACCTTTAATCAGGAATAATTTTATGTTTTCTTCCAGGTAATTGATTAAAAATATTAAATAGCATAGTCCAAGAACCAATCCTTGTGGGACCCTACTTGATGACAATTTCACGTTTACAAATACATTTTCAGACTTATGAGTAAGCCAGTTTTTAATCAATTTAATGTGTGCCATATTAATTTTATACCATTGTTTGTTTTTAATCAAAATATCATATGCTTTGCAGAATTATTGTCAACACTTTATCAACCAAACTTGTAGCATCATCAAAAAATATATCAAGCGTGAGATAGAGAGGTTTTGTCTCACACTTTGTTGCCTGGTAGCCATGACACTGACTTGGGAAATAGGAGACCTAGACCAGATCTACACTAGCGGGAAGGGGGTTGACCTAAGATGCGCAACTTCAGCTACGTGAATAGCGTAGCTGAAGTCGGCGCATCTTAGATCAACTTACCTGGCATCCTCACAGCAGCAGTGGGCTCCACTGTCAACTCCGCTTGTGCCTCTCGGGGAGCTGGAGTACCAGAGTCGATAGGGAGTGCCTTTGGGGGTCAATTTATCGCGTATAGATGAGACGCAATAAATCGATCCCTGATAGTTCGATTAGTACCCGCCGTATCGGCGGGTAGTGAAGACCAACCCCTAGGTTTGAGATGCTGAATCACAGTAATCTGGGATGAAAAACTCTTCTCCACATCATTTGGAGTAGAGATTTGAACGTCTCTCAGATCCACCAGCCAGTGCCCTAACCACCACATACATTAGTGTGAAAGTGTTTGAAAGCTTTTGTTTTCATTCTAACTCAGAAAGAATGCATCTGTATTTTCTGTTTGGTTGCATAAAGATTCAAAGACAGGCAAAGACAAAATATTAAAATTCTTGGGAACCAGAAAAAAAAGCAAAGAAGAATAAACAAGAGTACTGAATTTAAGAGAGTTTTGAATTAAACCTGACATGCTTTGCTTTTAGAAACTCTGAGCTCATGATGTCTAATATCGTATGAAAGAATCAACTGCAGTGACAAAACTGCTGGATATTGCAAGTCAATTGGACTTTTGACAGGTGCCAAGAATCAGTGCTTATTAGAGAATGTCACAGTTGCAACTTAATGGAAAATGGACAGACAAATACTGAACATGTATTTGATGAATCAGAGGGGTAGCCGTGTTAGTCCGGAATTGCAGAAGTGACAAAGAGTCCTGTGGCACCTTAAAGACTAACTAAAATTTTAGAGCATAAGCTTTGGTGGGCTAATACCCACTTCGTCAGATGCATGCAGTGGAAGTAACCAGAGGCAGGTATAAATAGGTAGGCAAGAACCAGGTGGGAGATAACAAGGTTAGTCCAATCAGGCTGAACCAGCTTGTTATCTCTAATCAGGGAGGGTGAGGTGTTCCTCTAGCAGCTGAACTGGAGGTGTGAATAGCGAGAGAAGAGAAGCTGCTTTTGTAGTTAGCTAGCCACTCATAACCTTTGTTCAATCCTTGATTGATTGTATCAAATTTGCAAATGAATTGCAGCTCTGCAGTCTCTCTTTGCAGTCTGGACTTGAAGTTTTTTTGCTGCAAAATGCTGACCTTTAAATCTTTTATGGTGTGTCCAGTGAGGTTGAAGTGCTCTCCTACAGGTTTCTGAATATTGCCATTCCTGACATCTGATTTGTGTCCATTTATCCTTTTTCATAGCGACTGTCCAGTTTGGCCGATGTACATAGCAGAGGGACATTGCTGGCACATAATGGCGTATATTACACTGGTAGATGTCCAGGTGAATGAACCAGTGATGGTGTGGCTGATCTGGTTTGGTCCTGTGATGGTGTTGCTGGTGTAGATGGGTGGGCAGAGTTGGCATCGAGGTTTGTTGCATGGATTGGTTCCTGAGTTAGAGTTATTATGGCGCGGTGTGCTGTTGCTGGTGAGAATATGCTTGAGGTTGGCAGGTTGTCTGTAGGCCAGGACTGGCCTGCCTCCCAAGGCCTGTGAAAGTGAGGGATTGTTGTCCAGGATGGGTTGTAGATCACTGATGATGCATTGGAGAGGCTTTAACTGAGGACTGTAGGTGATGGCCAGTGGTGGTCTGTTGTTTTCTTTCTTGGGCTTGTCTTGCAGCAGCAGGCTTCTGGGTACACGTCTGACTCTGTTGATCTGTGTCCTTATTTCCTTGTGCAGGTATTGTAGTTTTGAGAAAGCTTGGTGGAGATCTTGTAGGTGTTGGTCTCTGTCTGAGGGGTTGGAGCAAATACGATTGTACCTCAGTGCTTGGCTGTAGACAATAGATCGTGTGGTGTGTCCGGGATGGAAGCTGGTGGCATGAAGGTAGGCATAGCTGTCGGTAGGTTTTCGGTATAGGGTGGTGTTCATGTGGCCGTCATTAATTTGCACTGTGGTGTCCAGGAAGTGGACCTCCCGTGTAGACTGGTCCAGGCTGAGGTGGATGGTGGGGTGGAAGCTGTTGAAATCATGGTGGAATTCCTCCAGAGTTTCTTTCCCATGGGTCCAAATGATGAAGATGTCATCAATGTAGCGTAGATAGAGGAGGAGCGTGAGTGAACGATATTTGAGGAAGCGTTGTTCCAGGTCAGCCATAAAGAAGTTGGCATACTGTGGGGCCATGTGGGTGCCCATAGCGGTGCCACTGGTCTGGAGGTATATATTGTCACCAAATTTGAAATAATTGTGTGTGAGGATAAAGTCACAGAGCTCAGCAACCACTTGTGCTGTGGCATCATCAGGGATACTATTCCTGACAGCTTGTATTCCACCTTTGTGTGGGGTGTTTGTGTAGAGAGCCTCTACATCCATGGTGGCTAGGATGGTGTTTTCTGGAAGGTCACCAATGCATTGTAGTTTTCTCAGGAAGTCGGTGGTGTCACAGAGATAGCTGGGAGTGCTGGTGGCGTAGGATCTGAGTACAGTGTCCACATATCCAGACAGTCCTTCAGGGAGAGTGCCAATGCCCAAGATGACGGGGCGTCCAGGATTTCCAGGTTTGTGGATCTTGGGTAAAAGATAGAATAGCCCCGGCTGGGGTTCTAAGGGTATGTTAATTTGTTCCTGTGTTAGTGTAGGGAGTGTCCTGAGTAGACGGTGCAGTTTCTTAGTATATTCTTCAGTGGGATCTGAGGGAAGTGGCCTGTAGAAATTGGTGTTGGAGAGTTGTCTGGTAGCCTCCTTTTGGTAGTCAGACCTGTCCATGATGACAACAGCACCTCCTTTATCAGCCTCTTTGATTATGATGTCAGGGTTGTTTCTGAGGCTGTGGATAGCATTGTGTTCTGCTCGACTTAGGTTGTGAGGCAGGCGATGTTGTTTTTCCACAATTTCTGCCTGTGCACGTCGGCGGAAGCATTCTATGTATAGGTCCAGACTGTCATTTCGACCCTCAGGAGGAGTCCATGTGGAGTTCTTCTTCTTGTGCTGCTGGTGGGATGGTGTCTGTGTATCAGTGCGCTGTTCTATGTAGTCTTGAAAGTATTCTTTGAGTCGGAGACGACGAAAGTAGGCTTCCAGATCACCGCAGAATTGTATCATGTTTGTGGGGGTGGTGGGGCAGAATGAGAGTCCTCGAGATAGGACAGACTCTTCTGCCGGGCTGAGTGTGTAGCTGGATAGATTGACGATACTGCTGGGTGAGTTAGGGGTACCACCGCTGTGGCCCCATGTGGCAGGCAGGATTTTAGATAGCTTGCAGTCCTTTTTCTTTTGTAGAGAGGTGAAGTGTGTAATATAGATCTCCTGTCTTATTTTAGTAAAGTCTGTTTGTGTGGAGGGTTGGTTGTTTATCAAGGTCTCCAGGTTGGAAATCTCTTTTTTGATGTTTTCCTGTTTGCTGTACAGGATGCTGATCAGGTGGTTCCTCAGTTTCTTAGATAGTGTCTGGATACTATGCATGCAGTGTCTAGATACTTCCACTGCATGCATCCGACAAAGTGAGTATTAGCCCACGAAAGCTTATGCTCTAAAATTTTAGTTAGTCTTTAAGGTGCCACAGGACTCTTTGTCACTTCATGTATTTTATGGTACGCTCTGCCTTCCAGCCACCTTCCAAAACTTTATTCACAATGGATTAAATTGTTTAAGGATGACAACCTGTGGCTTATTTCTGTTTTCTGGCACTGGGCTAGTGAATGGATGAAAGAGCTATATGCTCAATAAACCTGGAGTTATGTATTCTGTTTCAACAGCTCTATTCTGACTGCCCTCGAGTGGGAAGTTGTTCTGATCATCAAAGAAAAAGAGCAAGTATTCTGCCCACCCACTCAAATGGAGAGATACCTGCTCTGTTTAAATTCTCTGATCCCCAGTCTCATGGTGGGATGAAAGTACACACCGTTCAGCTCTAAGAGCTCCGACATCAAATACTTCAAATATTGTTGCTGAGTAAGCACATACACACCGTTTTATTAATCCAATTTGGCACTCTTGTAGCATTTAGATGTTTCAGACCAGTATCACATCTTAATCTGTCACAACAGCATGAGAACATGGCATTTTACATGTGGTGTTATATACATTAGTGTGATTGAAAGGATAATTTTTTTATACGTAGAAACGGTGAATCGTTAGAAACAGCTCACAGTCATGGCTTCTTCTGAGTGTTCTTTTGTTCCTTTCACTTCACTTCACTTCAGTGTGTCCATAGCAGGGACCTCAAACTCAAATCACCACGAGGGCTGCATGAGAACTAGTACATTGGCCCGAGGGCTGCATTATTGAAACCTTTTCATACGATGATACAGAAGTATAGTCAAAAATGAAGAGTAATATAGTATGCTATTAAAAGCCAATGTATTAACTTTTTAAAAACTGTAATTCAAAGAGGGTTTTTAATAAAATATAAAGATTCAGTAATGTTTGGAGCTTGGCTGCCAGTGGAGTCGGCGCCTATGGCGGGCCGCAGGAAATAACTCTGCGGGCCGCATGTGGCTCACAGGCCGTGCATTTGAGACCCCTGGTCTATAGTAAAAAAGCAGATGATTTCAATAATCCTTTTAGTTTATGAAGGAAATGTGTTTTACACAGTCTTATCAAGAACAGAGAAAATGACCGCCCTTTAGAAGATTACTTACCGCTAGTTCTCCTTCTATGCTATGCTGAAGAAAATATCAGACCATCTATCATTCCTTCAAAATAGAAGAGATGTTGGGTAAAACCACCAGGAGCAAACTGTCCTTAGCAGAATTACCTTGACGAGTACTGACTGAAAGGATTTGTTGATTTTATTTTTGGTGGGAAATGCAGTCTGAACACATAGTGCTGGAGGTTAGAAGGTCAGATCACATGTGGCTATCTCTAGCATTTCAATTTCCTTTGTTGTATTTCAATTGAAATAGCTTGCTTAATTCCAGACTCCTCATTATTTTTGGTTTGATTGTGTTCTGAGTTGTAACTTGTAGGGTATTTTACTCCTAATAAGGACATATTTCAAGTAAGAAGCAATACAGTAAGTCATTAGTTACTTGATTATAGACCAAACCAGAATTAACTGGATGTTGATTTTTACAATAACAGTTTGCTCACCCCTTCCTCCAAAGTAAGATTTATTGTCAAGATAACAGGACAACCACATTATGAGACTAGAATTTTTACAGCATACCAAAAACTGCAAACGACCACCCACACAATGAGGGGTTAGTTTTGTTTTCCCTGCAATTTGTTCTTTACCTTTTCCTTTTGTTCTTTTTTATTCATTTATTTTAAATTTCAGTCTTTCATCTTACATATAGTAGGAACCATAACCAATGGATGTCAAAATAGATTGATTTAATATTTTCTTTTGTAGTAGCTTCACTAATTCATATACCTCACTTTAGGGATATGTTCTTTATTTGTAGCTTAATTCCTGATATGTTAAATTCAAATGCATTGCTCCATAGTCTCTCACTCTTTCTGTAAGTGTTCAGGTAGCTTCCAGGCATGTGTTCAGGTTTGCTGATAGAAATGTTCTTACTGTGTTGGGTAAAAGTTTCAGTGCATATTGCTGCCCTAAAAATATGTGGGCAGACTTTCAAAAGCGCTGTGCACCTGCAGTTCCCATTTACTTCAAGGAGAGTGTCATTTATTCAGCATCTCAAAGAAAGTCAATATACTTTAGTAAAGAAGGCTAATTATCATGTATATGTCATTTAATGTTTCAAGATAATTATAATGTCTGGCTGCTAAGGTATTAAAACAATAACTTTATGAGAGTATACAAAGCAGTAACTGTCTACTGTAACTCTGGCAAATAACTGAACTGGCATGTTGTTTTAGTCTGGAGAGGTTTTTACAGTTTAGGGACACTTCTAAAATAGGTTAATGTTATTGATAGACTTGCTTTTGACATGATTTTTGTTTTGTTTCTTCCTCATTTTGTGGTGGCTATTGACAACCAAAATTAGTTTTCTCTCAACCATCCTTCACACCAAAGAAATAAAATACAAAACAGTGACATGGTTCATCTATGGGATATAACTCTTACTTCATTCTGAGTTGTCATTTTCATTGATTCTATACCCATCTTCCTTCACAATAAAGAGGTACTCATAAAGCAATACATCCATTAACTGCAGGAAGGAAACTAAGGTTCCTCCTAAGATGACATCAGGTACCTCTATCTATATAGGGATTTCCACTAACTGTGAAAACACAATCTGAACTTTCTTTTAAAACAGTGTTCTTCTAAATCAGTTTCAGATGTAATTTGGCTGCTTATGCACCACTCAGTCCTGAGTAGGAGATTAATTTTTGTCCCTATAGTGACTCCAAATTATTACCACCTGAAGGGCTGCACTTTCAAAGTGGATAGATGCAGTGGTGTGTATATGGTACATATATGCATGTCTAACATGTCTATGATCAATGTGTACATGCAGGTCAAGTATCTGCATGTGTATATGGTGAGTGGCATCCAACTCACCATTTATAGGTTCAACCCCCTGATTTGCAGGGTACATCACTATGGTTTTGCATGGCTAAATGTGTCATGTGTATGCAGTTGCCTCAATTTGAAAATCTGGCCTTAAGCAATTTATCAGTATATGACATGAGCTAATTTTTTGATCCTATTTCCAGGCAGTAGAGATCCATTTCACATATGCTACCTCTACAGCCCATTTGGTACCCTTAGCCCTCTTTTCCGAGGGGTCCCTGGAGGTGCTGGGTGCTTGATACTTAGATAGGTGCTAGTAATATAGATGTAAGGAGCTGGGGGTTCTGTTTACTGCAGGTTGTATCTCCCTTTATACAGTTTTATGTTTGAGAATTTCAGCATACTCTGTTCTGGAAATAAGTGTTAGTTTCAATTTCCTGTACAACAGATTGCATAGATTTCTGAAAGAAAGAAAGAAAGAGAAAAGCACATTTCTTGGCATTTTCAAAAAAGGAGAAAAAAATGAGAACATAATTAAAGAAACCACATGTATAACATAGAAATAGGTTCACTGAAACTTTTCAGTCCCTCATTTTATGTACACAAATGTCTGCTTTTGTTTAAATGCAAGAGTTGCAATGGTTAAATCAAATATTGATTATTGTACAGACATTAGCTCCTCTTGGGATTTTTACTGACGGATGAAGCCTTTTAGTTCTACAAGTGCTTATCTCTACAGAAATTACATTTTACCTTACAAAGCCCAGTAAAAAAAATAGGTACTCAATCTAAATATTTGTTAAGTAGATAAAGCAGATGTCTGTGCTTTTAATGTTATTTCATTTGGTCTGTTCTGATTATATATATCCCATATTTTTGCAAACCATGTCAACTAAATATTATATGATGCAAAGCCATTTTTAATTTGACATTTAAAGAGACTGAACACCAAATACTTATTTTTCATTAGACTTTGTTTTTGAAAGATCTTGATGATATAAGTGAAAGCAGCATATAAGGCAATAATCTTGAAGCCAGCATCGTATTGATTGTATTTACTCTTCACTTATTTTATTAATCAACCAGCTGTCAGCATTAATCAAGACTAAGTAAGGTATACTGAAAAACAATCCCCACAAATAGCATTCGAGTCATTGTTGCTATCTCTGTAGGATTTAATGCTACACATATGTATATGGCATAACAGATTTCCTTATCTCTTTGAGTCTTGTTTTACCAAGTTTTGGCACTATTATAGTGAATGTACCAAACCATTGTTATAGTTCAGGGGTCAGCAGCCTTTCAGAAGTGGTGTGCCAAGTCTTCATTTATTCACTCTAATTAAGGTTTTGCGTGCCGGTAATACATTTTAACCTTTTTAGAAGGTCTCTTTCTAGAAGTCTATAATATAGAACTAAACTATTGTTGTATGTAAAGTAAATAAGATTTTTAAAATGTTTAAGAAGCTACATTTCAAATTAAATGAAAATGCAGAGCCCCTGGACTGGTGGCCAGGACCCGGGCAGTGTGAGTGCCACTGAAAATCAGCTTGTGTGCCATCTTTGGCACCCGTGCCATAGGTTGCCTATCCCTGTTATAGTGTATTACCACCATCTAAACATGTGTCATGAGGTCCCTCCTACTCAAATAATAACTACTCAGCTGTGACAAATATTTCAGACTAAAACTTACTATAGTTTAGGAACAGGAAGCCTTCTGTGTTCAGTCTTTAAATTCTGATAGTTATCTCCATAATCTGTACATTATGTGACTAAAAAGACAGCCACCCAGACTACCAGTGAAGTGGTAGTCATCTAGGATTCCTGGACTTGCCTGGTTGTGGTCAATATTCAGTGTCACTCTACAAGCAGAGCCTGCATTTTTTTTAAAAAAAGTGAATGCAATGGAAGTATTGTAGTCCCCAAAGGCTAGTTTCTGTACACACCAGGTAGGGGCACCAGGTGATGGAAATATCTTCCACAGTTTCAAATGTCAAGTGCTCCCCAGACAGGAAGCTTAAATAAACTCATCTATAGTTTTAGCAGATGTTGAGAGCACAAAAAATAAGACTAATTGCAAATTTACATTATCTGCATGTTTAACAACATTTTAGGAAAGAGGCACAGAGATACAATGTACATCTATGTACATATATCTGTATTAACTAGTACCAATCTGGTGAATTGCATGTTCAGAAAGATGTGTGTTTGCCTTTGGAACATCTCCCTTAAACAGATGGTATCTGTGTGATTGTTGTGACACTTCATTCTTGCTCCTGGCTGATGACTCATCAGGGGGAAATCCAGCACACTCAATATTAGAAAATAAGATTGTTTGGTGTTCTTTGCTAGATCTAATTTTCTCACAGAATTTTGGCAGATGTGACAATTTCACTGAAATGTTGTCAGAATAACAGCAACAAGCTGACAAATCAAATCTGGCTCACATTCAGCGCCTTGGTATCATACTGGTTCATCTGCAATAACAGGGGATTTCATATCAATGTCAGCCTTGACAACTTGATCATTCTAGATGGCACATTATCAATTTTTTGTCTTCCTGATGCCTCACTTTGCAGGCTCTGTCCTATGTTCTCCGGTATCTTTTACAAATAATTATTGCCAAAGGAACAATGGCTGGAACTGATCCTCAGCTGGTAGGCAATAAAAGGAAGCCATAAGCACAGGAATTCTCTGTTAGAGGTCACAAAGTACGACTGTTTCAACATAAAGATAACTAAGCTGCAGTAAAGAATTGTATCTATTGTGTTGTTTTCCTAATTTAGACCAGAGACAGCAGGATTAAAAAGCTAACTCCCTTAAGCAATTGAGCATCATTACATTTGAAAATGCAAGTGACCTTGGTGAGTATTGTCTGGCTGCAGCACATAATGATATATGGTAAGTATCCAGTTGTACCACATGTGGTGTTTCACTTATCATGAACTACTCTACCCTAGAAGTGTTCTTGTGCTTCATTGTCACTGCATCGTAATAATGTTAAAATAATGGTTTCCAGTTACTTTAAAGTGAAACAACACAGTAGTCAAAATCACTCTGTCGATTTAGTAGGGAACTTTTCAGATAGCAATACCATGATGTCTAGTATAGTAGACTTAAGAGTGACATGTAGGTTTTCGATGATATTGCCATAAGAGCCTGGATGCATCCGACGAAGTGGGTATCAGCCCATGAAAGCTTATGCTCCAATATGTTTGTTAGTCTATACTCTATAAGGTGCCACAGGACTCTTTGTCGCTTTTGCAGATCCAGACTAATACGGCTACCTCTCTGATTAATAAAGATGTTAAACAGCACCAGACCCAGAACAGATCCCTGTGGAACCCCACTTGAGGCCTCTCTCTACCCCGGCTGCATTCCTTTAATAGTTGCTCGTTGTTTGTGGTTGTTTAACTAATTACATATCCATTTCATGGTAGTTCTGTCAAGCCCACACTTCTCCAGCTTACTTATCAGAATGTCATGTGGAATTGTGTCTAAAGCCTTGCTGAAGTCCAGATATATTATGTTCACCGCATTCCCCTAGCCACCAAATCAGTTACCCTGTCAAAGAAGGAAATCAAGCTGGTTTATCATGATTTGTTCTTGGTAAATCCATGCTGTCTGCTAGTGATTTCTACTTCATCCTCCAGGTATTCACAGATAGAATGTTTTATATATTTCTCTAGTAGCTTCCCAGGTAGCGAGGTCAGACTGATTGGTCTGTAGTTCCCTAGATCCTCCTTTTTCCCTTTTTGAAAGATGAGGCCCTTCTCCAGTCTTCCAGGACTTCTCCTGTCACCCAGGAGTTTGCAAATATTATTGGCAGTGGCTCTGAGATTTCTTCAGCCAATTCCTTTGGTACCCAGGGTGAATAGCGTCTGGCCCCACCGCTTTGAATGCATTCAAATTGGTCAGAAGATCTCTGACGTATTCTCTCCTTATCCTGATCTGAATCCCTTTTCCATTATTATCTATGGTAACTTTGCTAGTCATTCTGTCATGTTATTTTTTTGTGAGAAGACTGAAACAATGTTGGTATTGAGTAGCTGTGCCTTCCTGTCATCTTCTGTTACCAGCTCACCTTCTCTATTGAGCAGCAGATTCACACCATCCTTGATCTTTCTTTTTTCTCTGATATATTTCAAGAACCCCTTTCTGTTGTCTCTAACATTTCTTGCCAGCTGTAATTCATTCTTTACCTTGGCTTTCCTGATTTTTTTGGTGTATTTCCTGCTCACAGAAGCCTGAAAGGCAAAATGCTGTGGGCTCTCCCCCTAGCAAACTCCCTCTGTTTGCTTCTCCCCTGTTTGCAGCTCATGGGGTTTGCAACTGGCTGCCTTTTTAGAAGGCAGCTGGCTTAAAGCAGTTGCCCCTCACCAGTAACATACTTCAATCAACCACTCCAGGCACATCCGAAACAAAGCACCCCAATTCACATGTTTCAAACAAACATACACACAGTCAAACAGTTCCTGTGACTAGCACCAGTCAAATATTGCCCAAACAAATTATCACAACAGACAGACACTAAGATGATCACAGCACAGCCACCCCTGATACAACACCTACTTCAAGAGCATTCACCGTAGCTCCTCTCAGATGGTTTCCAGGCAAACTCCCTCTGTTTGCCTCTCCTCTGTCTGCCGCTCACAGGGTTCGCAACTGGGTGCCTTTTTAGAAGGCTGCTGTAGTGCTGTTCTGTAATTCTGAATAACGCCCACAAACCAGTCAGGTGCTAAAGAGCCATCACCTGCTTAACTGGAAAAGCCCCAGCAGGGAGGGAGGTATAAACAGAAAAATCATATTTCATGCCAGTGGTTTGAGCTAAACCCAGGGTTGTAAATTCAATCCTTGAGGAAGTCATTTAGGGATATAGGACAAAAATCTGTTGGGGATTGGTCCTGCTTTGAGCAGGGGGTTGGACTAGATGACCTCCTGAGGTCCCTTCCAACCCTGATATTCTATGATTGTATGAAATGCTACAAACCTCACCTACATGGGAGACTGTCCGCCTCTTGGAGGAGTGGGGGGTAATCCTCAAAGAAAGGAGGAGGGCATAAAAATAAGAGACACATCACCTTTCCCCCTCCATCTCTACTCATGGCAGCAAGATCACTTCAAAAACAAAAGAAACATAATTGATTTGGGGAATGGTCCTGGCCTGGAGGTTTTCCACACAGTATAGATTACAGTAGGCTTTTGGTGTGGAAAACCTCCTTTATTGCTTTTAAACCTATAAACCTTGGTAAAGTTTAGGAATTAGCTTGCATGTTTATCCTTGTATTTCTTTTGTAACCAAACCTGACTTATATGCATCTATACTTGTTACCACTTAAAATCTATCTATCTTCAGTTAATAAACTTGCTTTATTGTTTTATCTAACCCAGCATGTTTTGGTAGAAGAGCTTGGCAATCTCTCCTTACATCAGCAAGCCTGGTGCATAATCAGTACCCTTTGTTGCAATGACTATCTATCCATGAGCTTGTTCTATCCAGTGAGTTACTAAGCAGTACAAGATGCACATTTCTGGGGAGCAAAGCTAGGGCTGAGGGATATGCGGGTGCTGTCCTGTATATAACTCATGGATGGCTGGATGTATGTATTCAGCTGGGAGTGACTTTGCATGCTGGTGGCTGGGAATAAGCAGAACTGCTGTCATCAACAAAGCAGTGTAAAAAGGATCCCAAGCTAGAGAGTTAAGCGGACACAGCAGTTCAGATTGCACCCTGGGGAATGTCACAACTCCCAGGCCTGGGTTCAAAATCCATGATATTACACGCCTAAGCTTTATATGAAACATCAGTATGAAATTTGTTCTTTGTAATAAAAAAACAATTCAAACATTCAGCTTGATTAAAATTGATCATTGATGTGTGCTTTTTTAAAAAAAATGTAAAGCATTTACAGCAGAAATATACAAACTTGTAAACTCATAGAGTACATATACAAAATGTTGTGTCAGGATGGCAGGAATTGTTTTGCACTCCAGTGCACAAGCATCAAGAGCAGAAATGACATTAAATGGTACCCTTTTTGTTACTCTCAGCAGATAAGTCAAGGACTAAATGGGTATTCTTACCTCTCGTCTCTAGAAGTAGTCCGATTTTAAAAGCATTTTGTAAGATTTGTCTTTCTGTAGAAGTCTGCCAGTAATAGAAATGCTACAGTAATGAGAAAGAAAACAGTAAAGAGAGTTGGTGAAGCTAAAAGAAAGGGAAAGAGTAAATTCTGCAATGGGGAATGCTAGGTGAAGCTTAATGACTGTGTTCAGCACTCAGATACTATGGTGAAGGGAACACTAGAAAAATTCTAGGCAGATAGACTGGATCAGGGGTAGAAAAGCTTACACAGTTGCTGCCTATGTTGTAACTCTTTCGAAAACAAAGAGAACCTGCAATTCCACAGCTAACAATTTACTACCTTATATAAACACTAAATGTATACACAAATATTACTGTGGATTTAAAAATAATGTGGTACTCAAATATACTACTGTCTGACTATAGGCCCCTTTATACAATATATTGGGTTAGCTGGCAAAAATGTTACTCAGAAAGTTCTGGCCATTTTTCATTAGCACTTTTCAGTTTTATCACAGTGTAAACATTCTGCTACGTAACATCATCTTAATATTAACACTGAGCTCAATGGGATTATTCATGTGTGTGTGGACACCTAGCATCCCCTTAGGCACAGGTACCAGTAATAAAAGATTGGAATGAGAATTTAATCCTCAACACAGGATTAGAGGATCAGCTGTTGCTTGTGACCAGTATCCCCTGTAGTAGGCTGATTGCTAAACCTGTGTGCAGTGTCATGCTTCATGCTTGCACAATATTTCCAGGAACAGAAGAGAAGCAACAGCACTATTCTTTCCTGCTATTTTCCCTTCCACTCACCATGCTGGTGAGGAAGTTACACTGGGAGGGACCCACTTTACATTGTGAACATTTTATTCCAAGTGAATTAGGTTTTTAAGTCACTTGGGCACTATTGAAAAATTCCCCATTGTGCCTTCTTTCCCACATTGCCTGACTGCACAGGATGATCACTGTTGATCCTGTAATAGCAATTTAATAGGTGCTGTAATAAGGTCTCATGTTAGTAAGATTTTGTGGATCAGAACCTCAGCTGATGCCAATCAGCATAGTTTCATTGAAATCACCAATTTATACCCCCCCTAAATTTCTGGACCCATTAATTTTGCAAAATAGCCTATGCTACATTGGCTAGTGCACTGTGAAATTAAAATGAAATGGTTGCCAAATTTAATTATGTACATTTATTTTCCTTTTTTATGTTATTTATTCACAAAATCAGGAAACTTGCAAAGGGCTTCCTACTTATTAGTATGGCATAATATAGTTCTGGTTGCATATAGAGTTTTCTGATGCTTTGCCTGACATATATTATATAACAAACATTATTTGATTGCATCCAGCAGGTGGATGTTGGCCTGAAATGGTTAGTAGGAGGAGTCATACATTTTCAACAGTCAAAATCCATTACATGGATAAGAGACATTTCCATATATGTAGCAAGGTAGATGATGTGATGTCAAAACAATGGATTCTGGCTTTTTGGAAAGTTTGCTCAAAAGAAAGAAAGAAAGAAAGAGAGAGAGAGAATGAATCACACCAACCCCCAGATCTTGCTGTTCTCTGGCTATTAGGTTTTAAGATTTATCTAGTATTAAAACACACACACACAAGGACAAAAGTAAATTTCAGAAACAGGAACAAGAACAAAACTGAATTGCAAGTGCTTTATGCTGTAAATATTTGTAACACTTTTATTTGGGGCTCTTTGAATTATAATATTTTAACCTTTCATTTCTTATTAGCAATCATTACTGGTGAAATGATTGTTTGCACTGAAATGTGATGTGATAATATGGAACTAGAGAGCTTAGACAACCAACATACTGTTTAAATTTCATTAGTGTTAGTATGAAATTTTTCATAGTGGAGATCAAGGCTCTGGATTCTTATTCTCCATATGTCAGATTGGGAGGCGAGAGGGAGTATAATACATAGATCATGACTTGGTGTCCTCTGGGTGCTGACTAAGTGAAAGTAGAAGTCTACACTTGTTGATTTATTCTTGAAGTGACTATGATTGCTCAGAATAAAATGAGACAGGTCACAGTAGTGGTGAGATTGACAGTGAATTTTTGATTGATTTTTAATTGACCTTCCTGTCCTCCCATACTTTTGAGCTCAAGTCTGCCTTCCAGGAGTTTTCCTATCTGTTGCCATACACCTAAAATGCAAAGTTGACTTATTATAACAACATTTCAATCAATAAATGGATTAAAAGAGCATATTTGCCAAGTCCTGGGGCTGTGAACTTACCTGCCTTCCACTAGTCCTTTATTAATCTGTACCTATGTAGTCAGTGCAGGCAGATCCACTGAGACTCACCATCTCATTTGCAAGGAAACCTTGTCTGCAGCACCATATGATCAGTAACACTCCACTTGACAATAAAAAGAATTCTAAAGAAATTGAGATTAAAAGTAGTTAAAAGCAAGTGTACAGAAAGTATTTTGTAGCTGTACTGACTGATAGTTTAAAAAACAGAAACTTAGTTTTAGCTCAGAATGCTAGTTATTGCTGGACTGTTTTTATTATTATTATTTTACCGCATCCAAAATGTGCTAGAAATATCCTGGTACAGATTATAAATCATTATACCTGCCCTATAAAGCTTGCCAAACTAGTTTCAGATATAATTCAATGAAAGGAAGGGTGAGATGTTGCAAATCAATAGGAAGGGGTTATTTAATAAAAAGTTAATAGGAAAAAATAATGTAGGGAGAGGTTAGGAGAGGAAGGATAATGCAAATATGTAACTGTCAATTTTTCAAAGCCTCTAGCTAAACATAGGAATTCCTAAAAATCAAAGGCAGGAATCGTTCTACCTCTGATGTGTCTACTCTTTGGGGCACCATGCCTCTCAGAAAATGCTTTGTTGCTTTCACAGTAATAAGTTCTGGATCTACAAAAACTTAATACGTGGAGTTAATTTACTCACTCCGAGTTGTGCCATTGACTTCAGTGGGGCTACTCCCAGTACATAAAGTTTAGCATGTACATAAACTTTTGTAGAATTGAGTCCATAGTGTTTCCTCCAGAGGAAGGATAAAATATGGGGTACAGCTGTTTTGGGGAATATCGCATTAGGGCAGGGGCCCCAAAGTAACAGAAGAACTTCAGTTTAGTTCCTCAAACCACTTGACATTTTAGCTCTAGTCAAGTCCTGCTCTTAGGAAGATAAATTAGGAAGTTATGCTCTTAGGAATGAAAAGAGATGTTATACAAATAATATATTTACAACAAAACCGAGATAATGGTCACCTCTCCAGCAAGCAGACCCTTCTATCCCTGTAACGATCACTACAAATAGACACTGCAACCACCCGCAGTATGTGTGAGAGAGAAGGAATTGAACACCTCCCCATATATCACTGAGGCAGGACTCTACTGTATATGAATCTTTTATAATGAGAGCATACCATGTGATGATTTCAGTTACTAAGTGTGACCCTATGAACCCATCAATGCCAACTGGCAAAGGATTCCCTGTTCTTTAACAGTGACTCCTACTAGGCCTGACAAAATGCTTTTGTGGCATTTAATATATAAAGAATGTCATGTGAGGTCTTCAGTAAAAGTTGGGATCACAATGATCATTAATAATATTGAGAAATGTATGTACAAATATCATGTAAGGTGTGGTACGTGTGTGTGTATTTCATATATATTATATATATATATATATATAATGAAAATATGTTCCCTAAAGTCAGACTCATAGAAGATTAGGGTTGGAAGAGCCCTCAGGAAGTCATCTAGTCCAGCTAAATCATCTTGGCAAAGGCTTTGTCAAGCTGGGCCCTAAAAATCTCTAAGGATGGATATTCCACCTCCTCTCTAGATAACCCATTCCAGTGCTTCAGCATCCTCCTAGTGAAATAGTGTCTCCTAAACCTCCCGCACTGCAAGATGAGACTATTGCTCCTTGTTCTGTCATCTGCCACCACTAAGAACAGCTGGGCTCCATCCTCTTTGGAACCCTCCTTGAGGTAGTTGAAGGCTGCTATCAAATCCCCATTCACTCTTCTGTAGACTAAACAAACCCAGTTCTTTCAATCTCTCCTTGTAAGTCATGTGCCCCAGCCCCTTGATCATTTTCATTTCCCTCCACTGAACTCTTTCCAATTTGTTCACATTCCTTCTAAAGTGAGGGGGGCGGGGGACTGGATACAGTACTCCAGATGTGGTCTCACCAGTGCCAAATAGAGCGGAATAGTCAAGGCAGTATTGACAGACAGGTTTTTTCCAAACAAAGGATGTAACACAGCAGAAGACCCCTTTGCATACAAAATAAGTGATAGCATGGATTCAGCGCACCAGAGAATAAATCACTTGAGGGGTCTTGACTCTGTGGACAAGACAGCAGCTTTTGGAATATAAGGGGAAACCAAAACTTCTTTTTACACCTGAGGAAGTAATGTGGCAGCGTGATTGCATTCCTAAAAATGGGATCCCAATCTTCTCTGGTTGGGAACATTGCAGAAGACATTGGGGATGAGCGAAACTTCCTTAATCAGGCAGTTAGCCTATTAAATTCAATCTCTAGAAAGTATGTTATGATTTTCTTTTATATATCATCTTTCCATGTCCATTATCCTTACTTGCTCTCTCTTAAATATTAATCTTTGTTTTATAAAACAATGTTTATTTTCAATCTCAGTGCTGTGATGTTACGTAGGAGCTGATCCTCCCTTGAATCAAACAAGCTGCTGTATACACTATTGCCTTGAAGACAGTAAACCTGGTATTTCTGTGAGTAGTCAGTAACAGGGGCTGTGTCTCAGGGTAGCTGATCTCTGTGGATAGACTGGGTCCAGTGCTCCCTGACTGGAGCAGATGAGTCTAATTCAGCTAATTAAATGGCTACACCTGCATCTATAAAGAGCTGCAAGTAGGCTGAGCCCTGGGTAGTAAAGGCCATATTGAAGCTAACTGCTATGGTGAGTCCTGGAGCAAGGGGACTCAGGGAAGCAAACCTGTGACTGCTGCTCAAGAGGGGAGCAGAGTTGGCTGTGGTTAGGAAACTGCCAGGAGCTGGAATGTCAGAGACCCCCACTAGGAAGGGTGGCCCTGAAACCTGGGAGCCAGGTAGTGACTTAAGACTGCGTTGTTTGTTTAACCTTTGTTATAAAAGAATAAAACTCCTTAACTGAGCCTAAATGTGGCAGTGCTGGGAGCTGGGGTGCAGCGGTGGCTGTGCCCCAGGGTCAGGCTGGTTATGCCAGGGGAACACTTTCCAGGGGCTCAGTGAGTATTGTGCACCTATTGGTAGCCAGCAAAGCAAGGTGAGGACTAGCATTGTCCTGAGGAGGTTGTGTAGCTAACAGACTGGGGATGTCAGGGAGCTGGCACCCAGGCAGACACAAGCAATTTGCCACCTTGCTGGAGGTGGGCCAGGTAACACAGGGACTTTCAGTCCTAGGCACCCCAAGAAAGTGTTGCCCTAAGCACTAGCTTGAGTTAGTCCCTCATAACTCTGACTATAAACATTAGTATTTTTCCCATCACTACAGGAATCCTCCCCTCTTTTTTTACCCCCACAAGTACTGTTTTTTCATGAATGTGGGTGATTTTTAGCGCTGTGAAAGTGGGAGACCGAGAGCCACAGGTTAGGCAAGTTACAAAATTTTAACAGAGGACCCAAAGATAGCACAGTTTGAGACATGTCCAGCAGGTAGTAAAATAAGACTGTTTCACATGTGCTTTAAAACAATTTATAAAATCCCATTTGCAATACAAAGGCCCAAACTAATCATTTATGAACATGGGAACAAGTTGTGAGGTGCAGATACAGAGCAGGTCAGGGATAAAATACACTGAACCACTCTGTATTCTCTCTAGACACTGAGCATCATGAACCTTTAGAATATACTGTATACCATCCTAGAGAAATGATTTCTATTGCTCAGCATATTTATTCTGTTCTAGTCAAGTTCTCGTACCACACTTATCACCAGAGTATCCGAGTACCTTCCTGTAGTACAATTAGCAATGTGACACACATCTGTTGCATGTGTTCTTAAGAAGCGACAGAAAATTTCCTTGTAGACTTTATGTCCCGAAGGGGCCATCACAATTATCTAATCTGACCTCCTGAACATTGCAGGCCACAAAACCTCACCCACCCACTCCTGTAATAGATCCCATAACTTTATTCATTCTTTTACAATATCATGTGTAAGGGAGAGGGGAAATCTAACAATTAAGAAGGGTATAGTGTTATCTTGTAAACCCATTTTTTTTCTGAAAATGGAGGCACAACAGTGGGTGTTGAAGTAATGACCATGGCTAAGAGCGATTTTTCCACTTGTGCTTAGCAAGATTACTGTGACATTTTCCAAACAATATTGACCTTGCAACAGTGTTGTATATTAATCATCTGAAAAATAAGCAATACAATTATAATATGTGTCTACACTTTGACATTACTCAGAGGGTCAAACTCCCAGGCAGTCTCCACTCTTTTTACATCCTATAGGCAGTACAAAGGGAGTGAAAACTGTGTCTAATCTCTCTGCTGGAGAAAACCCTGTGCATCAGGGAACAACAGCAGGTGTAGAGTCAGGAATGCTAGCTCCTACACCTCGCTCTCTGTAGCCCCTGATGTATGGGGTAGGGATAAGCAAGGGTAATGACAGTTTGATGTGATCCTGTAATCCTCAAATAGTATATGGTTCTTTGAGGACCACACCCAGTTAGATTTGTTGTAGTTAGAGCAGTTACTAGGCTGCTCCAGCCTGCACCTGAAAACAGGCAGCCAACCAGGGAGCTATGACTTGTTCCTTGACAGTCAACCCTCTGATTTGTACCCATCATAAGTGAAGAAGCTGGAGGTAGTGCAGGATGCTATGGCCCACTTATTAAAGGGATTTTCAATGCTACGACCATATTACAGCAGCAAGTGCTCCAGGAACTGCACCAGATGCAATAAGTTTCTGGGTCTGATTCAAACTTTGAATGCCTTTGTAAAGCTCTACTCTGGCTAAGTGAGAGACATCCTCTCCCCCTTGCCATGCTGCTGCTGTTGAGCTCAGCACAGAGAAATGAGCTGGAACTCACTCAGTAAAAGAGAGTTGTGCGGTTCTCAACTTTAGAACGTGCTCTGCTTTGCCTTCCAGAATTTGGACTTGTTAACTGCTGCAAGGTCCATCCTTTCTCCCAATGTTTGGGGGAGGTTGAGAGCTGAGACCTTAATCTCTAGGAAGTGTGATTTCAATGGGGCTGATTGTGCAAAATGCTGCTACTCAAAGTGAGCAAGGGAGCCAAAATCCTGGCCTTTATTACTGGTTTCTGGTTCATATTTGTATGTTGTTGGAGTGAAATAATCAGCCTGTTGAAGTACTAGTTCTGAAAATGAAAGTTTATAAGGCTGTCCAGAACATTGATGTGAATTCAGTTGTTTTAGAAATCTAAACAAATACAATAATAAACATACAGTGGAGGAAAGAAATTGCATATTTTGATCTAAAAATTTGGCCTTTCACATGTTCAAAGACAGAATGTGGTGTCATAGTCTATTGTATCACCAAATACGGTAATTGGAGATGCTGTTTTTAAACTTTTGCCTTACAATACCTCATCCATATGCAAACAATGCACTCCATTAGACAGTATCACCTGACTTTCTGATGTCTTCCTCATTCCTAACTAGAAATGAGGGATCCAGATGTGAAAGGTCATTGCACATGTTCTCTATAACACCTATCATAGCTTATCTGTGTCACCTAGATTTTATTAGAGATGCACTGAACAAGCCCAACTCTCTGTGCCATATGGTTACTGCTGTGTTCAAGGACCTGCAGGTAAAATGAATATTTTGTCTACAGATGGTGATTGCCACCAGTAGGTTAACTTTTAACAGTTAGCATGTCACAGTGCTAATTGATTCACACTTTGATAGGAATTTACGGATAAATTACTTTCAGTAATGACATCCTTATAATAATTCCTCTGCAGGTTTGAGGGGCTCAGAATGAGGACAGTTTTTTAGGGAGTTTCCCGAGCACATGCCCAGGTCAGATTTCTTAAACCTTGATTCATGGTTACTGTTTCCTGAATATACCCTTATTTTAGAAATCACAATTAATTTTTTTTTTCATTTTACTCTTCTAGTTCTTGGAGAGCCACTCAATACAAGTTCATTAATGTTCAAAAGAAAGAGACAGTAAAATAACAAAAAAAGCTTCCTTTGCATAAAAAATGTATTCTGTGTAAAGGAGCTTGATGCTGTGCCTTAGCATGTAGGAAGCGTGTAATGGATGTGCTTCTAGAATAGTAACCATCTCTTAGTTTTATTTGTGCAGGGTCAGATTCTGTCTCCCTCATTCAGACTTATGACAGGGTGCTATCAGCAGCACCCTGATAGCAGACATTGCTGCAGCTTGGACAAGGCTGTACGCCCAGCTGAGGGCAATTATATGCTTTCCAGTGCTGGGGGGGATTGTCACTCAGATGCTCACAAGTGCTAGGTTAAGGAGGTAATTGGGGAGACACTGGAAGCAAGGAGCACCTTGTGAGGAGCTCAGAAGGAAATTCAGAGGCTGAGGAGTAAGGGCTGCAGAGAAATTGTCCTTGCTATAAGCCCATAATGCATGCTACTATGATATAAGAGGGATATAAATGCACGAGAGAGGACTTGCATGAAGGCAAGAGATGCAGGCACCATGGCTGAGATGCTGCACTAGCTAGTGGAGCAATAAAAGGAGATGCAACAGACATCTGTTGGCAGAGAGGCAAGCACTGTTTTATTAGCAGGCAGAGCAACAATAAATGCTGAAGGAATTCATCAAACAACAGCAGGTACAGCAACAGCTCCTGCAGTGGCTGGTGAGTACCAGTGAGGAGACTGGGGATTGAACAGATGGCCCTGGGGGATGACCTGCTCTTTCCCTCCTACATCTAAGTGATGGAGCATAGATATTATGTGCCCTCCCAGAGCTTTGAGCCTCTTATTTTGTCTGTCAATGAGAGGGAACACCTGGGGCAACAGGCGTCTACCCCTAAGTCAAGGGATGTTAAAAAGCTGGACTTGTTCAGTATACAAATGTATTCAGTGGTAGGGTTATAGCTAAGAATTGCAACCCGCAGGCTTCATTAAGACGATATGACTTTAATATCTAGAACTCTATTCTGAAACATAAGGACAAGTTACCTGAAGATGCTGTGCAGGAGTTCATTTTGCTTGTAGATAAAATAAGTTGGTGGTGAGAACATTATTAAGGCTGGTTTGGATTGAGATACTAGGATGTTGGCTTCTGCAGTCACTGTGCACAGGAGCTTCTGGCTATAGCCTTCAGAGTTGCTCAAAGAGGTTCCACAGGCGATGCGGGACCTGCCATTTAAAGAGTCTTCCCTCTTTTCATCTCAGATGGATGATAAGCTTCATAGCATATAGGACTCCAGGGTAACTCTGAAATCATGGAGAAAATATACACTCCTGCCATGTCCAGGAAGCACTTTCCTCCTCAGCTGCCCCACCAATACCCCATTTTTGCACTTTTCCAAGACCTATCAAGGAAAAAGAATAGGAATTATAGACACATACTGACTCTTTCTGCTTCTTCAGCACCTCCTGGTTCATCTAAGTGCCCTGGGGGTACTAAGCAGCCATGCTGATGGTTTGATCGAGGACACCAGACTTGTCTCCATGATTGCAGTCTCTCCTTCCCCTGTGTTCACAAACCATCTATTCCATTTCCTCAGTGTTTGACCTCAGATTACTTCAGTCCAATGGGTCCTACGCACTGTGGAAGTGGAATACACCCTTCTGTTTATTTGTTCTCCTTCCCAACCTCCCTCCACAGTCCTCTTCAGGGACCTCTCTTTCAAGGAACATGATCTCTCATCTGGGTTGGAGCCATAGACAAGTTTCCTCAGTGTCACAAAGGAATAAGGTTTTACCCACTGTTCTCTAATACCAAAGTAAAGGGAGGTCTCAGGCCAATTTTGGACCTACGTCAAATCTACAAATATCGAAAAACGATAGTTTAATATGATCACCCTGGATACTAGTATCCCCTCCCTGGATTCTTGAGACTGGTATTCTGCCCTCAACTTAAAAGATGCCTATTTCCATATGCAATTTATCAAGACCACAGGAAGTATCTCGGATTCCTGGTAAATCAATATCCTTACCAGTTCATGGGGCTGCCTTTTGGCCTGTTGGCAGCTTCACCAGTTTTTTACAAAATGTATGGTAGTAGTAGCAGCATTCCTGAGCAAGTTAGGAATACAAATATATCCCTACCTGGACAGCTGGCTGGTGAGGGACAGTTCCAGAGTTCTGGTCCTGTCCAGTGTAACTCTTACCCAGTAAATTTACAAGGCATTAAGACAGCTAATTAACTCAGAAGAGGCTATCCTTCTGCTGGTTCAGAGGATAGAATTTATAGGGGAGGTATTGAACTCAACTCAAGTCAAGGTTTCAGACAATTCAGTCCATTGTTTCAGATCTCAGGACTTACCCAATCACAATTGCACTGAATTGTCTGAGACTTCCAGGACATATAAACTCTTGCATGTATGTAGTCAGATTGTGTAGCCAGATTCTAATGAAGTTAGTGCTAGGATCACCTCCAGAGTCATTGTTGTATGTTAACTGATGTCTTAGTAGGGCTGGAGCATGCTTACTACACACAGAATGTCAAAAAAATTTAGCCGTATGGCTTTAGCAAGTTCTATGGAGTACAACACAGAAGCTAAATAGTGATTTTGAAAATTTATAACTCAGCCAAATCTGAACATACTTTCCCATGGACAGCAAAAGGCACTCTTCTGGTCTATACCCCCTTGCCAAATTACAGACTCCTACTGCAAACTATGGTGGTGTTAAAGTGCTTCAAAAATGGTTGGAAACATTTTTATAATAGCAGGGGTTACACAACTTAAACAAAGGGTCATTACTGCTTCACTTGTGATGATAAATAACCATTTGTCCCTAAAAAGGATGCCAGCCTGGGCAGTGGGAATGCAAGCTTCTCCACACCATCCTGCAACGTGGTATCTTACATAGGGCACTTCTAGCAGCATGAGATTAATTGATTCACTTTGCCCATTCAGTCATTGGCATGTCTTTTGAAACAGTCAGCAAGAGTGCCAGTTAGTCTCAAAGGAAAGCAGAAATTTGTACGCATGGTGACATGGGATGCAGATCTATGTTGAAGAATGAGTACTATTAGATTCTTTCATGCTTGAGTGTAGATGGAGAGCTGGAACTACGGGTGCTGGTGACATCCATCACATACGGGATTTCCGGCACCACTACTATAAAACTGTTCCAGCGTCCCTATAATGCAGATTTCTGTGTCCACTATTAAATGAACCCATGCTTTCAATATTGTATGTATTAAAAAATAAGAGACAATGCAAGTTAGGCTAAAAAAATGATTCACTGGAGATGAAAATAAGATGGCTTAGTACAGCGGAAATTCTCTCTGGTATTGAAATGACTTGTCTCCAGACACTTAATTGATAGCTTTATAATTTGAAGGAAAACCTGTAATCCGTGGCCTTTGTGAAGTGAAGTTTTAAACTCTGCATGAACTATAAAAGACATAACTGTGGTGTAGAAATAAGAATGGTCTGTAGTCTCAGTTAGCAACTCGGGGTATAGCTACAGAGACTGATATTGTTATGCTGACATAGCCCCGAAGTGTAGGATCAGACTACTGTGAGTTAAGGGGCTCTTCTGTCAGTTTAGGAATACCACCTCCCCAAATGACATTAGCTACATCAATGGAAGCTCTCTTCTGTTGATGTGGCTGTGTTTACACTGGTGGTTATATCAATGTGACTACACTATTCCTGGTGTGCTTTTTTTCATACCCCTCACTGACGTAACTATGCTGATATAACTTTCCTTTGTAGTCCAAGCCTAGTGCCTTATGAATGGCATTTGGATGTGAATGGAAAGAATCCCATTGATTTTAATGAGTTTTAGAACAGACCCTTTTTTAATAAAAAGGAATATGCTAGAGAGGTTGTAATATTGATAATTAGTGACAAACTGAGTTTAACTATAAATGTAAAATGTAGCCCTTTCTTTGCTTGAGTAAACACAGTTCATGTTAGTCTAATTTCCGAACCTGAGATTTCTCTCATCTCTGGTCATTTTAAAACAATTCATTTATTTTTTAACAACGCGTGTTTAAGAAATCCCTTAGATGTTCAAAGAACATCTGTATAAATTTCAAGTTATCAAAGTAGCTTCAGTTTCTTCATTTATTTTCATGTATCAGTGGGCTAGTCTAAGGACATCAAAATGTTGGCCATTCTGACTGAAATTTTCCTTTGTATTCCTAGTCCATTATGCTTTGAAAAAGGGTGAACATTATTTTGCAGATGTACTAGGGTCAAAAATAATTTAAGTATGGATACTACCAGAGCAGTTTTGGGTTAGAAGCAACCTGACCTGTCTGATGCACTTCTAACAAAACGTTTGTTAGGTGTTCATTATCTGTATGTAACATTTATAATACTACCGTAGTAAAGAAAAGAGGGAGAGAAAATTACTTTTATATTAATGTACTCATAGCTTACAGATAATTAAGGAGAGGAATAGCTACTATTAAAAAGCCAGTTTCATTTTTGATGTTGCTGAATATACCAGATATGTCTGGCAAAGCTGTGCTTCTTGTGATGCAGACCAAGCAGTATATGTGCTACACTCATGAAAGTAAATGCATAGCCTTCTTGAGGAGGTTAACAATGAACTATGAAGTGGAAGAACAGAAGAGGTAAGCAGTCAGTCAGTTCATGTATGAAAGAAGACAGGACCATTCCAAAGTGTATGTAACTTGGAAACATTTTTTTAAAATTATAAAGTCCCTCTTCTGCTCTACTACCCTTCATCTTAATTTAAAAGAGAATTTTGTTAGGGTTGGAATTGGAATGTACTATGAATTACTTGATCCAGAAGTACCATGAAAGTAAGTGGTCTCTGTATTGGCAAATGTCTGATCTGATCTTTTTGTTTTTTTGTTTTTTAGCTTATCATATCGTACATATTCTCTATCTGGAGGTGTAGCTATGGGTCCTTTTTACCTCTTTGCTATATTTAAACTATTGTCTCACATTGTAAGATGGTGCTTGAAGGAGACTGGCTCCTGGATGATGAAGAGTTGACTTAAACTGATTCTAGGAAAGGTTACAGTAATGCTAATTGGCAGTGGTAAATGCTATAAAGGATCTGGTAAGAACTGTCGTATCACATTTAGTTGAGGGCACATACCTTCCAGCAACTAAGGGTATGTCTTCACTACCTATCAGATTGGTGGGTAGTGATTGATCGCCAAAGGCGCTCCTGTCGACTCCGGAACTCCAGCTCGCCGAGAGGCGCAAGCTGGAGTCGACAGAGGAGCCCGTGGCCGACCGCTGCTGTTCTGAGGATGACAGGTAAGTTGGCCAAAGATGCGCTGACTTCAGCTACGTTATTCACGTAGCTGAAGTTGTGTATCTTCAGTCGACCCTTCTTTCTAGTGTAAACCAGCCCTAAGACAGCCTTCCCTTTTATCCACATTAGACTTCGGGGGGGAAATCTCTTCCATCATTGCATTAGTACCGGATTGAAATAATAGAAATGCTAGCATAGATGGAGCACTGGCATTTTTACCTGATGAAGTGAGTCTTAGCCTATGAAAGTTCATGATCCCTAAGATCTATTAGTCTATAAGGTGCTACAAGACTCTCTGTCGCTTTTGCAGATCCAGACTAGCATGGCTACCCCTCTGATACCAGACACTCATTTATTAGGGTTATTTTTTGGGGAGATGGGCGGTTCTATAATTCTATCAATATACTGCTTATGTCACTTGTGTTCTCATATGGAACTCTACTTCTCCCTTCTCCAAGTTTCTTCTCAAGGGAGCTATCCTGCAGGACCTAGGTTCCCCAGAGCTGGGTTCCTCCAGAATCAGATAAACACACAGAGTGTCTGAGAGGAACAGGTTAATCAGCACTTCCAAGCTGACCCCTTATATGTCCCTGGACCCAGTAGGCTGGGGAGAGCAGCACTTCCAAGCTGTCACCCTCATAGGCCTTTGGATTCACCACATCCCGGTTCCCACTTCCACATTACAATTGTTCTGGTAGTAGCCCACTTGGTGAACAAACCCCACAGGATTTTGGGGCTCTGCAGGGATCTTTAACTAAAGTACAAGGAACATTACTGCAGAATGAATGGGGAAGCCAAAAATCGCCCACGGGTGGGGGAGGGGGGAAGAAGCGGGAGAGAGGTGAGACACGCAACCAGCTTAACCATGAAAGTTATTTATTGTAATAACCATACAAGGGGAGTCAAACAAAACAGTTATAATATTAAATCTAACTTAAATTTGATTATAAAAGTCAGGTTTAGAAAACTATAACTGATCACACAAGTCAGGGTCAGAAGGCTATCCCAAGAGAGAAAGAGCTGGGTTCTCACCCACTCAGTGAAGCTTGAATCGATCGGGGTTCCCAGGTGCTGGTGGTATCTGAGAGTCCAGAGTGCAGGTGACAGGAAGAGCCCCTTGCACGATCAGTCAGGAAAAGATGATGTCTCAGTGGAACTGATGCAGATTTTGGATTCAGGCATCGGAACACTTGAGCATGTGTAGTGGTTTTCGGAGGAAAAGAAAAATGGTTGAAGGGAGAACTCTATATTTGTTTATGGGTAAACTGATGGCTCAAGGGAGTATACCAAAGTTGTTTTGTTCTTCCTTCCAGGGAGCTCACAATGCAATTAGGTAGCTTCCATTGTATACCAGTAAAGGATTTATCACTAGAATTGGTCTAATAATTACTAAGCTAGGTGGGTGCAGGCGTTGGTTCACTAACATCTGGAGCAGAGATTCCCCCATCATGCAGTGCTTTTCTGGGCCCATAGCTCAGTTCGGTTCTTGCCTTGGAATCTCTGTTCTCCATTCTCTGTGCTAATGGAGATGCCTCCCTGTCCCATCTTTGATGCAAATAAGGCTAGGGGAGTTTCCTTAATCCTGTCACCCCTATCCCAGGGGTTAAGTGTGTCTCCCACTGCCTTTTCATTGCTTTTTGAAAGTCTTTCTTCTTATTGGCTTTGGTTCAAGCAGAGGCTGTGGGGGTAGTGAGGAAGGGGAAGGTCTTTCATGAGTCAGACGGGCTGGGTCCTGTGCCCTGGTTCTTCAAGAACACAGAGCTGACAGGTAACAGTAGTGGGAATTCAGTCTCTTCCTATTCAAATACTAATTTTAAAAGTTTTCTTCTAGTTCTAATAAAAAATAATTTCACTCTCTTTTCTTTTTGGAGTGGAATATTTTAATATTTAATTACTGTTAACAAGACCTTTATGGGCAGAATAGAAAATTTCATGTACTGTAATAGTATTAGCATATTAAATGTAATTGGCAGGTGGCCCTCTTAGGATTCCAGTACTCCTGACTGTTGGAGTCTATTCAATAACTCTTTTCTTCATTGTCATTTTAACTTCATTAAGTGTAGAAATTCAATCCATCTGTTTCTTTCCATGATAGAGTTAGTACTTTCTTGTCAGAGTGTATTAGTAAAAGGATTCTATTTTGATCCATTGTTTGAATTTGAAATATTATTTTATGACTGCTCATGATCTGATTTTCAGTAGTATGACAGGGACTTTTTTCGAAGTTGTCACAGGGTGTGCACAGGTCTCTGTCCTTCCCCTGTGCCCTGTGTTCTGGCTGGTCAAAATAAAGGTCTTCACACCTTCTCTCAGTGTTTCACTCAAGTGTCCTTTATTTACAGTGCTTAGTTCATGGCTCCAGTGCAACAAAAAGTGCTCTCCCAATCCCCCGACAGTTACCCCACTGTCCTGGTTCCTGGGTCTACACGCCCCTGAGGCACTTTTCCTGCTGCAAGGAGACAGTGTAGCAGCCCCCTATTCCCTGCCTGGTCTCCCCAACTGAGTATGAGTCAGGGCTTTTCTAGCCTTCCCAGCTCCCAGCCTCATCTGCGGCCATTTAGCCCAGTCTGGCGCTGTGAGCTAGCCCTCATTAGGGCTTCCAGCTGGACTCCCTGCTGGCTACTGCCCGCCCCTGCCCCTCCTGCCAGCAAGCAAGGTTTAACCTGCAGAGGCAGGGCATTCTAGGGGTTTTACCTCTGCCCTGCCACAGAAGTCCATTACTATCACAAAATAAGCACATAAATAGCTACTCTCTGTATAAAAGTAATTGTTACAATCCACTCTTCTCCCCCCCTCCCCCCGGGATGTTCAAACTGACAGACATCTGCCCTGAGGAGGCTACAGTTTAATACTGCTTAAGATTTCTAATAGTTGGCAGTTCTTTGGAAAGTGCACTCATGAGTAAATTAGAGACAAGCTTCTAAATGGAAGCTATTAGAAATTGAAAGCGTGAACAAAGGTGAAGGACAACAATGTAGGACTGCAGATGCATTAAGTACCAGGTGTCCCGGACACCGTGACTAAGTAGACACATTTCTGCTCCGTTGCAGTGGTGTACAATTTGATCATTTCTCTCTGTGACCATAAATGGCAGAAGTTAAAATCAATGACCGACAGAATTTTCTTAGAATAGCATCTGATGTTTATTAGGCTGTTGTACTCTCAGGCTGCTTTTGACACTTATGAGAAGAGAGGGACAAAACATTTGCAGCATTAAAACTGGCCCACAAGAGATTACTTTTGAGTTGAGCTCTAACTAATTAGCCAAGATTAACATTTGAATATTATTTGTTTTTTGATTGGCAGTTATAGAAGAATTTGTAAAGGAAACCAAACAATGCCCACTAAAAAATGCAGTTGTTCAGCTACTATTTTCGTCACTCTCATTTGCTTTCTTGAAATGTAAGAAATAGGAATCCTTGGCCCTCTGCTATCCATGTGTAGATACTTTTAACAGTGTACAACAGATGTTAGTTTATAGCAATGAAATACATGTATCTCTCTTACATCTGATTCAGTTGGCACCTGCTTCGTGCTGATCCTTAAGGAAACAATGGATGTTTAGTTTTCAGTAGATGCAGGATTTAGAGCACAAGGTCATATCTGTATCAGTGTGGTATTCATAGGGGGCAGTGATAATGCATCAGTCTGCAAAAGCATTGCATACACAAACAAAAGGTCTTGGCTTCCCTGTCAGAAAGAGAGACCCAAACATGGTACTTTGTATTACTTAATAATAAGCTTTCCATTTTCTTCAGCCTCAGTGATTTATTATTCAAGTGTATGGTTGTTAGTAGTGACCTCTAATTTATGTGATTATCTGTGGTGGGATTTTTGTTGTTGTTCCTTGACACTGGAAATGAGAAATGTTCTGTTGGGAGTATATGTGTGTATATATATATATATGAGTATGTGTAGAACAGTTTTATTATTCTTTTTTAAATTTTACATGACCTGTCAGTTTGGAGAGCTGGATTATAATGACACAGGCTCTTGCAGATATGATAAGTTACCTTAATTATATTTAAGACAGTATATTGATAGCTTATGGCAGAACATGAAGAGAAGATGATCACTGTGAAAATAATAATTTCTATTATATAGAGGAGAGATTTAGATTTATTTTTTGGCTTGGAGTTTCTCATTATGTACCATCAAAACATGGCAAAATTATTCCCCTCTGGTGACTTGGACTGTGTCTGCAGCATGCTAATGAACACTGGCTTACAAACTGGACCTCTGCTCAGTGGCTATACTTGGAATCTGAGTTTTGTTGCTGATACCAGGATGGATATAGTGAGGTTTCATATCTTAATTGTATTGAACCTTAGAGCTGTTCACAGAGTAGGGAAAATGGAAGTAATGATTTGGGTTCACACATCTCTGTCTAGGCTAAGAATACTAGACATAACAGTGATTTACACCATTCCACTCTACTCACATTTTTCATCTTGGAAATATCCAGAACTCATTTGGAGATTCAGTTAACATTTTACCCCTGTACAATACAGAGCCACAACTTAGTTATTTCCATGTAAGAGAGACAGGATGGTGCAAGTGCAGTAGCTGAAACCCAGTTTTCAGCCTCCTGGGAATTCTTGGGGAACTGCTAGGCCCCACAGCCTTCTTGACACAAGGTAAAACTTGTTGCACCACTTCCCACTGGAACAATAGGGAGGAACTCAGTTGCTATGGAAATTGTTGAAAAACGTCCTCACCCTACAGCTCCCTCATACAGATTTCACCAGTGAAGGTAGGGTAACTAGATGTCCTGATTTTTTATAAGGACAGTCCCGATTTTTGGGTGGTCTTATATAGGCTCCTATTACCTCTCACCCCCATCCCGATTTTGCATACTTGCTGTCTGGTCATCCTAACTGAAGGGGCACTCTGAGCCCTTAAGAAGAAGTATTAAACTTCATTAGTTAGAAATATAGGGAACCCTACAAACATTATAATTAAGACATCATAGAATAAAGTTCCTCTGAAGGTTGGAGTGCAAGAACAGGAAGCAAAAAATGAGGCTTTCCATGAGATTATTTTTTTAAACCTCAGATATGAACAATCTTGTACTGAAAATGTAAAAGGAGATGGGCATGTAGACAAAAAACTACCATGTTTTGAATGTAGCAATGAAGTGTTCATGCACGGAGTTGAGAGGATGCCTTCTAGAAGATCAGCTCAGAAATATCAGTTTTTGCCAATATATTTTATAGATTTGTAGATTTTAAAGCCAGAAGAGGCCATTATGATAATCCAGTCTGAGCTTTTGCAAAATATCACCCTAAGTGATATCTCAGGTGGTGTTAACGGCACATCAGTGAAATTTCTAGATGCTACTAGGCTGAGAGGAATTGCAAATGCTAGTGTGGACAGAGAAATAATACAAAGTGACCTACAGGGATTGAAAACATGAGGAGAAAAGAGATCTTTTTTAAAGTTTAGAAAAATTCAGGTTAAAATATCTGGAGCAAAATAATCCCAGACTATAAATACAAAATATTTATTGGGTAGAAGGAACCTGGAGACCAACAGTAATAGAAGCATGGTTGGGCAATAATATTAGAAGGACATAGAAAGAATCTACAAATATTTAAAGGGTATAAAATTCAAGGAGAGGAAGGAATTATTCAGAATTTCATGGGGGGTGGGGTATAACTAAATGTAAAGAAATGGAATTAAGAAAAAAAGATTTGAGTTACATATCAAGAAAATCTTCCTATCCAGACTAGGTATGAGTGTCCTCAAAGTCAGTTGCTTGGGTCATTCAGTGCTGGAAATGAACTAGATGACATTAAATACATTAAAGATCTTCTCCATCTTTAATGTATTTAATTTTATTATTTTAAATGACAATTTTCACAACTTACTGATGTGTGAATATGTTATCAGTTCTTGCTGTAGGGTAAATGCAGCAATATAGTTCATCTGTGTCTTAGTACAAACTCTACTTAGAGTTGAGCAAAACCTTTTTTTTTTCATTGTCCATGTAAAGATATGCACAAGACTTGAAGTAGAAGATTCATCTCATCATCCCAAAGTCCATTACAATTTTATTTTTTGACAAATTCAGTTGTAAGTCATTTTCAAATGGTTTCTTTTATAAATTTAGGCCAAGTGCATTTTTACTTAGTGCAATTCAGTCTTCTATTCCTGCTGTGAGAAAGTTCATTGGTCTGTTTTCCTGAACTGAAAGGCAAAAACCTTGAGAATTATGTAGTATCAGTAATAATTTCTTTACAATGTAATATAACCTTTGTCTCCGAATAATATGTATCTAGTGCACATTTCTATTTGTTGCCAAAACAATGTCAGCTTAACAAAAATAAGGCCATAGAACTTCCCCAAAATAATTCCTAGATCATGTCTTTTAGAAAAAAAATCCAATCTCAATTTAAAAATTGTCAGTAATGAAGAATCCATTGTTCCAGTGGTAAGAGTAATTTACCATTAAAAATTGGCACATTATTTTTAGTCTGAATTTGTTTAGCTTAAAGTTCCAACTATTGAATCGTGTAATGTATGTCTATTCTAAATTATTAAAAAATAGTTTCCTGAGTAGGTTCTTATAGACTGCAATCTAGTCCCTCCCTTAGCCCTCTCCTTCTTAGACTCAAAAAGCTCAACCTATGGGTATGTCTATACTACCCGCCAGCTTGGCGAGTAGCGATCAATCCATCAGGGGTCAATTTATTGTGTCTAGTCTAGATGCAATAAATTGATCCCCAAGCACTCTCCCGTCGACTTCTGTACTCCACAGCCACAAGAGGTGCAGGCAGAATCAATGGGGGAGTGGCAGTAATGGATTCACCACTGTGCAGATGCCATGTTAAATGGATCTAAGTACATCGACTTCAGCTATGTTGTTCTTGTAGATGAAGTTGCATATCTTAGATCAATCCCCCCTCCCCAGTGTAGACCAGGACTATTTAGTTTATCACTAAAGGTATGTTTCCTAATCCACTAGTCAATACTGGATACAATATTCTGGAAGTGATCGTACCAGGACCAAATACAGACATAAAATCTCTCTCCTCTTGAGTCCCCTGTTCATGCATCCCAGGATTGCATTAGCTTTTTTGGCCACAGCGTCACATCAGGAGCTCATGTTCAGCTGATAATCCACCACAACCCCCAAATATTTTCCAGAGTCACTGCTTCCCAGGGCAGAGTTCCCCATCATGTAAATGTGGCCCACATTCTTTGTTCCTAGATATATACCTTCACCTGTAGTTCAATTCTGATTTATGGATTAGATTTCCTTTCCAATGGACAAAATTGACTTGCATTATTATGGAAAACATACTGCCAAGGTTTTCAAGAATAGGAGCCTAAAGTTAGGATCCTAAATCCATATTTAGACTCTTATGGAAGTCATCTGATTTTCAAAAGTGCTGAGCATCCCATATCTCCTGTGGGGACTCTTGAGTGCTTGGCAGTTTTGAAAATCAGGCCATTTACGTGGGAGGCTAAATAACAATTTACAATTCTAACTCTATAGCATGTTTCTATTTTTGCAAACCCTTGCCCTGGATGTTTAGTTGGGCTTTTTTATATACATCAGGAGTTGAAATTTCATGGGTAACTTATTATAATTCACCATCTGTTTCTGGTAGCTAATCCTTTTACAGGCAAACAAAAGAAAGTCATGAAACCTGGCCTGAAGCGTAAAGGCAAACATTTTAAAATTTCAATAACACTAGAGGAAAGCTGGTATAATGTCAGAATTCAAAGAGATCTGAACTCTTTCGTGAGATCAATGAAATATGTACAAGTAGCATGCTTCCAACAAAGCTGAATATTTCTAAATCCTTTTACTGAACATTAAAGTACAAGTGTAATTTCCAGTGAAGACAAGGCATTTGGTATGATGTTTAAGCTTTAATATTCTTACCATTCTATGAAAATGTATGTATATGTGTCAAAAAAAATCATGTATAGTAGAATTATACAATATGGGTCCTCAATAATTCCCCTTTTCCACAGTTTTTGTTTATAAAATACAAATAGAACATGGTATCAGCTATAAACTATAATATAAATGAATACAGGGAATTAATATTATGGGTTAGGTTAAATCTCTTTGCAACTGGGACTGTAACTACCTCCCTTTATTTAAGATACTTGTAGGAAGCCATTATACACCTTTATGCTACCAGGCAGTGTCAAAATTAGCAGCCTGCAACCCAAACGCAGGCACAAGTCAACTCCCAAACAAAAGGACATGGAAGGGACCTGTGGACAGAGGTGTTTTGCTGGTTATTGTTTGGTGAAAGTTTGGCTCTGCGAAAATACCAGCAGAAACACCACGGTAGTTGAGAGAGAAGACAGTGAGGTAGAAAAGTCTAAGATAAAGCCTATATAAGCACTGGAGTGTGGCTCATAGAAAAGCTTAATGAGAGCTTTCGGAGTGAGTGCTGATTGAAAGAGTCTTGTGGCTGTAAGCAAAGAAAGTATCTCTTGTTTGATGCCTCATATGATCAAGGAAACAGAACTTTGTACATTTTTGTAAATACACTAGATAACAAAGAAATACCTGACTCCATCACCAATTTCTCTTCTTCCTAACTAGAAGAACCCGCAAGATCCTGAATACTGGCAAATTTCTCAGGTCAAAAGGGGTAACAATACAAGGAGAGATGTTTAGAACAGAGGTGAGAATAGACAACCTGAATCCCCTTTATTACTAATTTTGTCTCCTATTAAACATGCATCAGTAACTACTATGTTTGCACCTGAATAGCTTTCTGATCATAGAGATACTCTCAAATTATTATTTTCTGGCGTGGCTTATTCAGCAGCTGAGGTGGATTCTCTACCTGGGTGAAATCCCAGTCCTATTGAAATCAAAGGGAGTGTTTTATTGACTTCAATGGAGCCAGGATTTCACTCCAGTTTACGTGACCCTTGGAGTAAGTTTGCTGTCTGTAGTGTTTGTTTGTGTTTAGTGCTTGTGTTTATTGTGTGCTGCCTGCCTGCCTGAAATGTATTGTGTTGTCTGTTTGGGGGACCATGCGCCAAACTTAGCAGCCTGCTAGGCAAGGCTGAGAGCTTCTTAATGAGGCTTTGATCCCTAAGCTCTTTAGCATTCATCAGTCCTTATCCAGGACCGCTATAGTAGCAGTCTCTGAAATGCTTCCAGTTCAAAGCACAGGGTCAGTTAGACAGGCAGAACTTTGGAGTTTTTATGCATGGATGAGACAGTGGTGTAGGGAGGAAGGGTTTAGATTTATTTAGGAACTGGGGAAACTTTTGGGAATGGGGGAGCCTATACAGGAAGGACGTGTTCCACCTGAACCAAAATGGACCCAAACAGCTGGCACTTAAAATTAAAAAGGTCATAGAGCAGTTTTTAAACTAAGTGCTGGGGAGGAGCACATGGTTTGGACAGCGACATCCCTTAGAGGAAAATCTATCTCTACACCCTAATAAGGAGGAGAGGATGGAAGATGATAAAATATTGATAGGATCTCATGAGAAAGAGTCAAATGAAAGGGTCCCATTCAATTACATTATGTAAAGGCAGACAGCTTAAAAGTGACAATTTCAAGAGCTTATGTACAAATGCTAGTAATCTAAATAATAAGATGGGTGAACTAGAGTACTTCATTTTAAATGAGGATTTCAATATAATAGGCATCACAGAAACTTGATGGAATGAGGATAATCAGTGGGACTCAGTAATACGGTACAAAATATGTCAGAAGGGCAGAACAGGTTGTGGTGGCGGAAGAGTGGCATATGTGAAAGAGCATAGAATCAAATGAAGTAAAAATCTTAATTGACCCAAACTGTATCACAGAATCCCTATGGATAGTAATTTCTTGCTTGAATAATACGAATTATAGCAGTAGGGATATACTACCGACCACCTGACCTGGATCATGATGGTTTCTGTGAAATGCTCAGGGAGATTAGATAGTCAATAAAAAGCTTCATAATAATGGATATTAACTATCCATGTATTGACTGGGTAAAGGCACCTCAGGTTGGGGTTCAGAGACAAAGTTTTTGGCACCTTAATTGACTGCTTTTTGGAGCAGCTAGTCCTTGAACCCACAAGACGAGAGGCAATTCTTGATAGAAAATAGAAAGGAGAATAAACTCTAGCAAGTGAAGTGTAAAAATATATTTAGGAAGGCCAAAAAAATGTTAAGAATATTTAGCCAAAGACTCACCAAGTAATTAAAAAAAAAAATTAAGTACATCAGAAGCAGGAAGCCTACTAAACAACCAGTGGGGCCACTAGACAATCAAGATGCTAAAGGACAACTCAATGACGATAAGGTCATTGTGGAGAAACTAAATGAATTCTTTGCATTGGTCTTCACAGCTGAGGATGTGAAGGAGATTCCCAAACCTGAGCTATTCTTTTTAGGTGACAAATCTGAGGAACTGTCCCAGATTGAAGTGATATTAGAAGAGGTTTTGGAACAAATTGATAAATTAAACAGTAATAAGTCACCAGGTCCAGACGGTATTTACCCAAGACTTCTGAAGGAACTCAAATGTGAAATTTCAGAACTACTAACTTTGCTTTGTAACCTGTCATTTAAATCAGCTTCTGTACCAAATGACTGGAGGATAGCTAATGTGATGCCAATTTTTAAAAAGGGCTCCAGAGTGATCCCGACAACTATGGACCAGTAAACATGACTTTAGTACTGGGCAAACTGATGGAAATTGTAGTAAAGGACAGAATTGAGAGACAATTAGCTGAACATAATTTGTTTGGAAAGACTCAACATAGTTTTTGCAAAGGGAAATCATGCCTCGCCAATCTACTCAAAGTCTTTGAGGAGAGGAGGGGACCAGTGTACTTAGATTTTCAGAAAGCCTTTGAAAAGTTCCTTCACCAAAGGCTCTTAAGCAAATTAAGCTATCATGGGAGAAGAGGGAAGGTCCTCTCATGAACTGGTAACTAGTTAAGAGATAGGAAACAAAGGGTAGGTATAATAAATGATCAGTTTTCAGACTGGAGAGAGGTAAATAGTGGTGTCCCCCAGGTATCTGTACTGGGACCAGTCCTATTCAACATATTCATAAATGATCTCGCAAAAGGGGTAAATAGTGATATGACAAAATTTGCAGATCATACAAAACTACTCAAGATAGTTAAGTCCAAAGCAGATTGTGAAGAGCTACAAAGGGATCTCACAAAACTGTGTGACTGGGCAATAAATGGCAGATAAAATTCATTGTTGATGTGCAAAGCAATGCACACTGAAAAACATAATACCAACTATACATATACAATGATGGGGTCTAAATTAGCTGTTACCACTTAAGAAAGAGATCTTGGAGTCATTGTGAACCATTCTCTGAAAAGATGCACTCAGTGTGAATGCAGCAATCAAAAAAAGCTAACAGAACGTAGGATATCATTTAGGAAGGGGTAGATAACAAGACAGAAAATATTACATTGCCTCTGTTTAAATCCTTGGTAGACTACATCTTGAATACTGCAGGCAGATATGGTCATCCCATCTCAAAAAAGTGCATTGGGATTTGGAAAGGTTCAGAAAAGGGCAACATAAATTATTAGGGGCATGGAACAGCTTCTGCATGTGGAGAGATTAATTAAAGTGGGATTTTTCAGTTTTGAATAAAGACGATTAAGGGGAGATATGATAGAGATCTATAAAATCATGTCAGGCATGGAGAAAGTAAATAAGAAATGTTGTTTATTCCTCCTCATAACACAAGAACTTAGGAGTCACCAAATTAAATTAATAGACAGCAGGTTTAAAACAAACAAAAGGAAGTATTTCTTCACACAACACACAGTCAACCTAGGGAACTCTTCCCCAGAGGGGAGGGATAGCTCAGTGGTTTGAGCATTTGCCTGCTAAACTTAGTATTGTGAGTTCAATCTCTGAGGGGGCTGTTTAGGGATTGGGGGCAAAAAATTTGTCAGGGGACAGTACTTGGTCCTGCTAGTGTAGGCAGGGGGCTGGATCTGAAGATCTTTCAAGGTCCTTCCAGTTCTATGAGATAGGATATTGCGAAGGGTTCAAAAAAGAACTAGATAAATTCAAGATGGGCAAGAATGGTGTCCACAGCCTCTTCCTGCCAGAAGCTGGGAATGGGCGACAGAGAATGGATTACCAGTTCTTTTCCTTCCCTCTGGGGCACCTGGCATTGGCCACTGTCAGAAGACAGGATATTAGGATTAAATGGACCTTTAGTTTGATTCAGGATTGTCGTTCTTATGTTCTTTGCTGCTCCTGGTGTTTTTCATTGTGATTTTGTAGCTTTATATCATTTTCATCAGCATGTGAGCACTAGCAACAGCATTCTGGGAGTCTTGACATCTCGCCATCTACTTTCTGTTTCAAATCTAACCTAATGGACTACATCTCCCATGATGCACTCCAGTAACTCAAACAGATCCTGATTAATGTTGAACTAAAGAGAATCATCAGTTTTCTCAGAAAATTTGAGTTTTGCAGAAGCCATATTATGCACTGAAAAAATATCTGGAAAATTCACACCCAGTTCTAGCAACAAGGTAGATATCTCATTGTAAAATCCTAGCAAACACAGGTAGTAGTTTTGCCTCAGTAAAGCTGGCCTCTGGCCTCAATTCATGGAAAGCATCAGTATTCAGAAAAGTACTTTAAAAGTAAGCTTAAATTCCATAGATTTAAGTTAAGCGTGCACTTTAATGCTCTTTCTGATCAGGGATGGACATGCACATGTTTAAGTTTTTCTAGAATGAGGATGTCTGTGCCCCAGTTTCCTTAGCTGTATAATAGGGTGAAACAATTCTTTATTGCATTGTTTCATTTATTAATATTTGTTGGGCACTTATTGTAGTGATGAGTTTCACAGAAATCTTTAGAAATAAGGTTATCCAAACAACAAAGTGATTCTACTAGTCAGTTCTGATTTTTATCTTCTGTGGAAATTATTTTGGTAGCTCAAAGTTTCCAAAGTGAGAGAACAGTTAATATCTGTTTACTAAAGTTTTTTTTCCACATATTTCATTTGGGAAAAGGAAAAGAGCCTTGTATAAAATTAAAGATGGATATCATGGAGCGCTTACAAAATTCTCTGTTCTAGTTTCTCTATGCAGAGCAAGTGATCAGATACATCACTGGGAAATAACAGACACCTATCAGTGATGATAATACAGCCATGTTTACATGAAAGCATATTAATTAAATTCTTACTTGTAATTCATAAAGAATTACAGCAACATATTTTACATAAATGAAAGTTTTATAATATGCATACTTCTATTTTATAGCAGTCTTCAATAGTAACATTTCTGGTAAAATTGATTTGCTTTAGTGGCCTAATTAGTATCTAAGCATGAAACTTGAATTAAGTGGCCACTTCAGACAAGACCAAACGTTCTGTATTAAAGTATGGTTCTACACTGAAAGTGCCTTTGTAAAAAGTGCTTTGGGGCTATAGGGCATGTAGATCAGGTGGTCGAGGACATCTATCTGCAATACCAGGAGGGATGAGCTGGAGTGCTGATGAGAAGTACTGTCGAGAAAGTAAGTGAAATATTTCCCTGATGGATTGTATTTTTTAAATAGACAACCTACCCTAGATTCTCAATTACTGAGGGACAATCATCACTCTGATATATTTGCTTTCCACCATCAAGTCTCTGTCTAACTTTTCAGGAGTGATGTACCCAAATACTTGGATGCTAATATCTAAACTGTATTAAATTTATTCACCTAAATTTGGGTTATTGCTGATAGTGCACTATATGTATCTTATGACTTTTAAAACAAACTTTGTATTTGTGAATAATCTAAGCATTATGCCCAGAGGTACTGTTATAAGTGTAAAGTAGCATAAAATTAGTGTTTACCTGTAAGGGGTTAAGCTAAAGGTAACCTGAGAGGTGGACAACTGACCAATAAGAAATTCCTCAAGAGACAAAGGATTTTAAATTTCAGTTTCTCTCTGGGTCTCTCTCTGTTCACCTCGGCTATGGGATGAACACAGCTATGTCTTTCACTATAACTATAAGATTCTTTTAAGTATTGTAGTCAGTAAGTTTACCTTCTCTTTATCACTTGGAGAGTTCTCAGTGGTAAGTGTTGGCTGGGTGCTTCTTAATATTGTAAGCTTCAGTAAAAATATCAACTGTGGAAAAAAATTGCCTCGGGGGAGAGGTTTGGTTTCTAAATCCTTTTGTTAATTATGGTAAATGCTGTTTTATTAATGGTTATAAGGAATTTATTCCTTTCTTTTTTCTTTTATTAAAATCTTTCTTTTAAAAAGCTAACTGCTTGTTTTTCATTGTGTAAAATCCTGGTTTTGGATCGGGCACATCTCGCAGAATCAGGCGAGGTTTGAGTTTTTTTCTCTCTCAAGCTTCCCAGGGAAGGAAGAAGTTTGGGGGGTTAGTGGAAAGGAAAAGAAGGGTCCCAAACTACCCTAGACTTAGTTTGGTGGTGGCAGCGTACCAGGTCCCAAATACAAAAGAATTTGTGTTCTGGGGAAAAACATTTTAACCCAAGCTGGTAAAATAAGCTTGTGGGGGTTATTTCTTTTTTCATGTGGGTCCCCACATCTGTACCCTAGAGTTCAAAGTGGGGAGGCAATCCTGACAGGTACATAACCTGTATATTATATAATTTTTCAACATTAGCTTTTAATAAAAAAAATTAATTTTCTCTCACTGGTTTTCAGAACAATTTTGCTCAGTTTGCAAGTAAAAGATGTTATTTTTTTCTAACTTCCAGCCACTCAAGGTAACTCTGGAGAAGAACTGCTTGAAAATGGAAATGAATTTTTTGTCTGATTATAGAAATTTTTTAAGCATTTGGGTGTTGTACGTTTTCAAAATTGGCAGGTTTTGTCAAAAATTTTCTGCAAAGTTTCAAAAATAAAAATACTGTTTAAAATCTATTTTCTAAAATATATTTTTTTAATTTTATATGAGAATTTCTACTTAACCTCCCCCCCTTGTGACTAATCTGATTTATCAAAACTAGCAATGCAAAATCAAAAGCTAAAAATGACAAACAAATGCAGAAGAAAGAACCACTGCCTCTATTGCCTACACAGACTGCATGATCCTCGTGGAGCATGCATACCACTTTTACATGGCTCACCTGCACAACTCCTGCTTAAGAAACTCAAAACGAAAAATGGGGAATGACAAACCTATCTGAAAATCAATAAGTCAAAGTGAAAATCAGCAGGTAGTGATCAATGGCTCCATGTCTAGCAGCCATTATCAAGGGGAGTGCCCCAAGGGTTGGTCCTGGGGCTGGTTTTGTTCAATATCTTCATTAATGATCTGGAGGATGGAATGGACTGCACCCTCAGCAAGTTTGCAGATGACACTAAACTGGGAGGAGTGGTAGATACACTGAAGAGTAGGGACAGGATACAGAGGAACCTAGACAAATCAGAGGATTGGGCTAAAAGAAATCTGATGAAGTTCAACAAGAACAAATGCAGAGTCCTGCACTTAGGATGGAAGAATCCCACGCACTGCTACAGACTAGGGACCGAATGGCTATGCAGCAGTTCTGCAGAAAAGGACCTACAGGTTACAGTGGATGAGAAACTGGATATGAGTCAACAGTGTGCTCTTGTTGTGAAGAAGGCTAACGGCATTTTAGGTTGTAAAGCAGGGTCATAGCCAGCAGATCAAGGGGCGTGATCATTCCCTTCTGTTCGGCATTGGTGAGTACTCTAGATGAGTACTGTGTCCAGTTTGGGGCCCCACAGTACAAGAAGGATGTGGAAAAATTGGAAAGAGTCCAGTGGAAGGCAACAAAAATGATTTGGAGGCTGGAATACCTAACATGGGGAGAGGCTGAAGGAACTGGCTTGTTTAGTCTGCAGAAGAGAAGACTGAGGGGGGATTTGATAGCTGCTTTCAACTACCTGAAAGGGGGTTCCAAAGAGAATGGATCTAGACTGTTCTCAGTGGTACCAGATGACAGAACAAGGACTAATGGTCTCAAGTTGCAGTGGGGGAGGTTTAGGTTGGATATTAGGAAAAAGTTTTTCACTAGGAGGGTGGTGAAGCACTGGAATGGGTTACTTAGGGAGGTGGTAGAATCTTCTTCCTTAGAAGTTTAAGGTCAGGCTTGACAAAGCCCTGGCTGGGATGATTTAGTTGGGGATTCATCCTGCTTTGCGCAGGGGGTTGGACTAGATGACCTCCTGAGGTCCCTTCCAACCCTGATATTCTATGATTTTAAGTCCTGCTGGGGGGAAGGCAGGTGCCACTATAAGGTTTGGGACCATGCTGTGGGGTGTGGTGGCAGGCAGTGGACGGACTCCTGTTGGTGCTGGAATGGAGTGTTGGCAGTGCTGGCAAGGCACCCTACTTGGCTCCTGCAGCTTCTAGGAGGATAGAAGGTCAGGGAGGCTCTGTGTTCTGCCCCCAACAGGAGCTCCATCTCTGCAGTTTTTATTGGCTGGGAACTGAAGCCAATGGGAGGGAGCTGTGAGGGTGCCACCTGTGTGCTGGGAGCAGCACTCAGTGGGGAGCCCCCTGACCCTTCCGCCTAAGAGTTGCAGGGAGATGCTGGCTGGTTCCGGGAGTCTCCCTGAGGTAAGCACTACCCCACATCCCAACCCCCTGCCCCAGCCCTGAGCCCCCTCCCACACCCAAACTGCCCCAGCAGCAGCCTGTGCAGCTGTCCCAGGAATTCCTGATCTGCTCGGGCAGCCCAAAGCCAGATGAATCAGCTGCATCAGAAATCATGGAGGTCATGGAAAGTCATGGAATCTGTGACCTCCGTGACACACATGAGCCTTACTTATAGGTAATAAATCATCCAGTAACCAGTATAATTTATCAAAATGGGAAATGAGTGCCTAGGAATGAGTACCGCAGAAAGGGTTCTGGGGGTCATAGTAGATCACAAGCTAAATATGAGTCAGCAGTGTAACACTGTTGCATGAAAAGCAAACATCAGTCTCGTGTGTATTAGCAGGAGTGTTGTAAACAAGATGCGAAGTAATTCTTCTGCTCTACTCTGCATTGATTAGGCCTCAGCTGGTGTATTGTGCCAGGTTACCAGCCAATGGGCACAGGCTGGCCTTCCTGCAGCTCCCATTGGCTGGGAACAGCAAACCGAGGTCACTGGGAGATGCAGGTGGCCATTCCTATGGACAGTCAATGTAAACAAACTGTCTCATGGCCCGCCAGTGGATTATCCTGACAGGCTGTGTGTGGGCCGCAGGTTGCCCATCACTGGTCTAGATAATACTTAGTCTTGCTATGAGTGCAGAAGACAGGACTCTCAAGGTCCCTTCCAGTCCTATGGTTCTATGATTCTAACACTATTTTCTTGCCCATGCTAGCCAAGGCACTAACCTATAAGCACATAGGCTAAGACTTTAGTATAAAACAATTTTGTGATGGTAACTGCTCTACAGGACAGGACAGGGATAGTGAAAATTAAGAATACTGTATATTTTGCTTTGGCATCTGCTTGGATCAGCTTATGAACCTTCTATTATATGTGATCTCTCCTAGTGCCATCAAGGAAGGTAAAGGAAAAGAAAACAAACAGATGGTTAATGAAGGAATAACGGTTACTAATGAGACCAAAAAAAGCTATTTAAACATGTAAATTATGTTGGCTGAGACATTACAACATTCAACAACTTTCATAGCACGTTTCTTCTACCCACAGGACTCAGTCCTATGAGGAGCTGAGCATCTCCCTTAACTCTCACTGACTGTAGGTCAGTTCAGAGTATTCAACACCTCACCCTTGCTAAGGTCCTATTTCTTTAGTTTTGCATCTCATTTAGATGTAGCAAGTTTAATAGCTGATAAATATTCCCCTAGACAATTCCACAAAGGGAGACAGAGATTTAGGAATTTTGCCATTAATATGACTTCAGCTGGTGTGAAATTACAGATCGATATTATCGTTACACTATCAAAGCTCACTGGAATAGGTTTTAGCCTTGACATGCCTCTGATGCTGTCCTCTTGAATCCTCTCAATAAATAAACATTTTAGCATGATGAATTTTTTTTAAATATAGTTGTTTCTGATATAGCTTAAATAAGAGCATTAATATAAGAAGGAAGAGCAAACAAAAAGTTCAGTAGAAGCCAAGCTGCAGTGAGTATAAATCTTCCTGTCAGATGCTTCATTAAGTTCTCTCATTCATTCACGGACGTTATGTGTAATGACACATACCTCTCATGGCCTAAACATATGAACAGAAAAATACCAATATCATGTAAAGAACAGGAAGAAAGTTAATTAACATTTTCCCTTTTCTTTGTTCTGTTGGAGTTTAATCCAAACACTTTGGAAGCCTGCAGTGTTCTCATAAGACACTATGTAGTTTTCAACAGCAGAGAGTAGCAAAGACTAGAATAGACCAGAAATAGACCCATCAGACTAATATCTGGGTACCCATTGTCCCTGTCCGTACCTGGCTCAAAACTCTCTCTCTCTCCAAGCAGCTGAGCCTGGACAGGCACTGGGGTCAAGATGGAGAGTGGGACCTATAGTTTCCATGGCCCACACTTTTATCAAAACTGAGTTAAAGATGAGGGTAAGCATATTCAATGTCATCTAACTCCATAGGCCACAGTTTATCCTGGCCTTTTGTGCAATACAAGAAGAAGCTATAACTTTGTTTGTTTTGTTTGTTTTTGAGTCAAATGATCCTCCTATTGTATTTATTTTCTTCAAAGGGAAGGGTTATCAATCTTCTGTGCTAAATTACATATGTTAAGTACTTGGAAAGGCTTGGAAGAACATGTTTAACATTTTAGAAATGATAAAGGCTCCCTTCATGTGGATTATTGTTCCTTCATAGGTTTCTTTATTCAATCCAGAAGTACCATCTACCAGTCTGGCAACACATTCAAATTACTTTAAAACTGTAAAAATGGCACTAAAAGGATTTTATTAATCAAAACTGTAGTGAGAGATGAGGAACGGAAAAATCTTCTCTATATAGGATCAAAGGTCTCACTCAGGAAACAAAAGCCAAGACAAAGTAGAAAATTTATCATCTCTCCAAGCATTCTTGCCATCAAGTTAAAGTAGTATGGATTGGATGAATGGACAGTAAGTTGGATAGAAAGCTGACTAGATTGTCAGGCTCAATGGGTAGTGATCAACAGCTCAATGTCTAATTGACAGCTAGTATCAAGCAGAATGCCCCAGGGCCGGTTTTGTTCAACATCTTTATTAATGATCTGGATGATGGGGTGGATTGCACACTCAGCAATTTCACAGATGACACTAAGATGGGGGAGAGGCAGATACGCTGGAGGATAGGTGACTTAGTGACTGAGACAAATTGGAGGATTGGACCAAAAGAAACCTGATGAGGTTCAACAAGGACAAGTGCAGAATCCTGCACTTAGGATGGAAGAATCCCATGCACCGCTATAGCTTGTGGTCCAACTGGCTAAGTAGCAAAAAAGGACCTGGGAATTACAGTGGATGAGAAGCTGGATATGAGTCAGCAGTATGCCTTTGTTGCCAAGAAGGGTAAGGGCTTATTGGGCTGCATTGGTAGGAGCATTGCCAGCAGATCAAAGGAAGTGATTATTCCCCTCTATTCGGCACTGGCAAGGCCACATCTGGAGTATTGGTTCCAATTTTGGGCCCCCCACTACAGAAAGGATGTGGACAAATTGGAGAGAGTCCAGCAGAGGGCAACAAAAATGATCAGGGGGCTGGGGCACATGACTTATGAGGAGAGGCTGAGGGAACTGGGTTTGTTTAGTCTGCAGAAGAGAAGAGTGAGAGGGGATTTGATAGCAGCCTTCATCTACCTGAAGGGAGATTCCAAAGAGGATGAAGCTAGGCTGTTCTCAGTGGTGGCAGATGACAGAACAAGAAGCAATGTTGCAATTCTCAAGTTGCAGTGGAGAAAGTCGAGATTGGATATTAGGAAACACTATTTCACTAGGAGAGTGGTGAAGCACTGGAATGGGTTACCTAAGGCAGTGGTGGAATCTCCTTCCTTAGAGGTTTTTAAGGTCAGGCTTGACAAAGCCCTGGCTGGGATGACTTAGTTGGGAATTGGTCGTGCTTTGAACAGGGGGCTGGACTAGATGACCTCCTGAGGTCCCTTCCAACCCTAATCTTCTATGATTCTATGATCCCTTGTACAAGACCCACAAAAGATGCACATGAACAGCAGGCTCAGGCTTATAAACAAGTTATTCGTATAACATGTATTTAACTTTGGTATTTGGATGTTATGTTCTGCCTTGTGTAATTTTTTACAAGTATACTGATTTATGACTGAAATCAAAATATAATAATTATTTATACATACAGGGTTTAAAAGGAAAGGAAATTGCTTTCTCAACAAAGTCTCAAATAGGCTAAGAATGTCTTTTTTTTTTTTCTCCGTTGTATCGTGGGAGACCTTTTTTTGGACAAGGATCATTACATTTTTAAAATGAAGATATGTTGTATACATGAATTCTGCTGAATAAAATTTATTTCATGGAACACTCGTGGAAGAGTACGGTGAAAGAAAAAGTTTTAGTGAACTGGAAAGACTTTCCAGGCTTCTATTTTAATTCTAAGGTTATGGTCAACGTTAATTCAGAATGTCAAGAAAGTGTGATTGTGACAAGATTTAGTGATGACGTTAGTACAAATTAATGCAAGATCAGTGGCATGATCATTGATTCTTATCATGGGATCCTACTAAAATGAAATTATTATTTAATTAGGCTCTTTCTTACACTATAAATGGTTCCTAGAATAGACTGCTCACATCGTGGATGTTTGCAGTTCCCTTTTCACTTTTCTTTTGCGTTCATAATTGAGTAGAAAGACTGTGGAGAAAAAGTTGAAAAATGATATAAGAAAAATTACATTTGTTAAACTTGACATGCTGTCATTTCTCTATATAACACAGGCAAACAGATATTTCTCTCCATTCCATTCTAAAGACCCCATGGTCTTTAAGATTGCCTTCTGTATTTTATAAAACATGACTTGAAATATTTTTAAAGATTTTCAGACCAGAATTTGGGTTTTTTTGGCTGAAACAAGTCAACACACAATTTTCCTGTTCTGTTTAGGTTAAATCATTAAAACATTGCTGCTTAAAACATTGTCTTCATTATGGGATCTCAGTCTCCTATGGCTAACATAGATAAATCAAGACAATTAATAACTGGAACTGTAGCAAGCCTGCTATTGAAAAGTCAACAGGAATATCCAAGCTTGCATGGTTACTCAGAGATATTCAAATGGTGGGATTAAAGACCTTCATCCACAGAATAGTTAAAATCATTGTGGTGATCTTGTTACATCTTTGTTTCACCTTATTCTAACTCAAGGTTTTATTGCACAAAGATGAGTGAGAATGTATTACATTATCAATCATTCAAGTTACCAGTTTGTAAAAAAGTTGAAGTGAAGTCAGCATTGCGTTGTAGATCAGAGAGCACTGTAAAGTCAAGAACACTGAAATTCAGATAGGCACAGATTTTAAAGTTAATGCTCTTATGCATTTCAGAGCTAAGGAGAACCCAGACCTTTGATATTTATAATTTTATTGTCTAGTATTTAACATGTAGAAATGGGCAGAAGTAGAACTTTTTACATCTGGATTAGGGTTTAGCTTTTCAGAGGCAGACAAACGTCACATCCTGTTTATTTGGTTATTGAGTACAATGGGACCCCAGTTCTGGTCAGGTTCTCTGGGTGCCACCCCAATATAAATATTAAATAATATTGTGTTCAAGGGCAAATCAGAAATAGGGTCAATGGCACTAAATCTCATGAAATGTTCTTGAGAGGTTTTGGCCACATCTAAACCAAAACAAGGAAAAGCAATTTTTTGCTTCAGATCAGACTCATAACCAGAATCCTAGCAGCACATTTGAATCCATATAGTTCAATCTGAATGTTACCCCAGTATATCCCACCCTATTTCAGCAAGGTTTACAGTTGCAGTTTCCATTTTGGCTCACATCTGTTTCTTTTATAGTGTTTGTGTCCAAAACAGATGCTAAACAAAAGCATGAGATTACACAGAATGTCAAAGTGCAGTAAATGTATTATTTGAAATAGACATTTACAATATGCAGACTAATGCATAATCCAAACAGAGAATCCAGTATTGTTTAATCCATGATATCCATTGCCCTTCTGTTTTCCTCATGTTTAGCTATAATTTCTATGCGACAGGGCCCTCTAAAAATCAGAATGGTAGAAGAGTTCTTAGATAGGCTTTTGTAATTCTGATAATGGCACTCTAATTCGCTAATGAGTATTTCCTTGAAAAATATGGAGTGAAAACCCAGTTCACAAGATTTTCATTTGTAGTTTAGTATCACTGATGAGTTGTTATTAATAGCACTTTTTTAGTAGCAATGGAAGATAGTGTCCCTACTCTTTTTTTACTACTGGGTTTGTATTTTATATATGACTATATATTTGAGCATGTATTTTCAATTAAGGCACAGTTTTAAAGATGGAACTTGTGCAGTAAAATTGCATAAATAATATGTAAACAATTATTGTAACTGTCTTTCACTGGCCATACAAGTTCAGGTTTAAAGGAATCATTTCTAGTTTATCTTTCAGAACGCTTGATAATTTCATGGGTTGCATTGTTTGTTTCTTTGGAGCTGCCCGCTGTGCCTTGAATTGTCAGTCTCTGCTCAGCATGCTTTTCTTCTGCCTTATATATCTCTCTCTCTATAGATAGATATGTATATATATGATGGGTTTTTAGTTCTCAAAACCACAAAAAGTTTTGTTTGTTTCCATATCTCAAGGATAAACAAAGTCATTGATTTCACAGCTTTTTAAGATGTGTAAAAGCATCCATTAAATAGTGGGTGTGATCACAACAGAAGCTGGCCAGATTGATTCAGGAAAGTAGATTATAATAGGGATCCATTATACAGTTGTATGGCAGAATGAAGTGTCTCTGTTTTTTTTCTTTTCCTGTTAACTTAAATTGATGTGGAGGTCAATCCTTTCTTCAATCTTTGCACATCCAGATCTCTGATTGGAATCAATGATAGTTTTAGATGTGCAAGGATTTCAGGATCAGGCCCATTGTGGATTCTGACAAGTAACAAAATGGAACTCTGGACCATATCATTCTCCTAAGAGATACATGCAGTAGGGCCCACTTTGAACAGAACCCATTCTTCTGTGAAGATGGGGTCAGTCACTTTGATGACTTCATTCTCTCTACTTCTTTAAGCCCCACTGAGGCTCGCCAAGCCCACATTAAACAAGGAAGTGAGGCCTGGGTGTGATAGATGTAAGAAAGGCCCTACATTGGATAGGAGAGTAGTGTGGGGTTGGAGCGTGAGGAATACACACAACATCCTCTTCCCATTCTGCCCCAAAGAGTTTACCCTAAAAGTTAATACAGCTCCAAGCTATTTATAAATGTCTATTTTTAGGGAAATATTTTGTTGATTGACTCTTACTATTTTACTTCTTTCCCTTTTCAACATGAGCGACTCCTGATATATGCATGTATATCTGTTTGCTCTGTGGGACTCTGCAGTGGGAATAAGGAGACAACTCAGCCTGTTGTAGTGACAGAATAAGTTCCACAATGAATTGCACACTAAAAAGCGAACACTCTGTGTAGGTTTGCTTATGTTCTGATTGCAGAAAACCGAACACCGTTGTCCCACCCCTGTCCTGCCCCGCCCCTTCTCTGAGACCCCAATCTCTGGCAATTCTCTCCTTCCCTCCTTCCATCACTTGCTCTCCCCCACCCTCCCTCACTCAGTCATTTTCACTGGGCTGGGGCAGGGGTTGAGGTGCGGGAAAGGGTGCTGGCTCTGGGGTGGGATCAGGATGAGGGGTTCAGGTGTGGGAAGGGCAAGGGGTGTGGACTCCAGGAGGGATTTAGGGTGCAGGATCAAGATCAGGCCTGTAGCAAGGGGTTGGAGGGTGGGTGAGGGTAAGGGGTGCAGGTTCTGGGAGGGAATTAGGGTGTGGGTGGGGGCTCCGGGCTGAGGCAGGAGGTTGAGGTGTGGGAGGAGGTGTGAGCTCTGGGTGGCTTACAGAAGTGGCCAGCTTCTTCCTCCAGCTCCTAGGCTGAGGCACAGCAAGGCAGCTACATGCAGCACCCCTGCCTGCCAGTGCCACCCCTGCAACTTCTTCCTCCAGCTCCTAGGCTGAGGCACGGCAAGGCAGCTACATGCAGCACGCCCGCAGCTCCTGTTAGCTGTGATTCCCAGGCAATGGGAGCTGCAGAACCAGCGTTTGGCTTGGGGACAGCACGCAGCCTCCCTGGCTTCCTCTGTGCCTAGGGCTCGCAGGGACCTGCAAGTCGCTTCTGAGAGCCACATGGAGCTGGGACAGGCAGGGAGCCTGCCTTACCTCTGCTGCACTGCCCAGTGGACTTTTAACAGCTTGGTCAGCAGTGCTGACCAGAGCCAGCAGCGTCCCTTTTTGACGGGACATTCTGGTTGAAAAATGGATGCCTGGCAACCCTAACTCTGTGTTGCTTTTTCTGTTTATCATTTGTCAGTTGCTTGGTGCTGTACGGGGCACAAGACATCTTCCCTGTGCCAAGGAGCTTACATATTACTATACTGATGTGCATGATGACATCTTTATTGAAAGTGATGTTATTACTTCACTGGTGTATACCTCTGTGGTTTTGAAGTGACTGAAACTTGTCTTCCCCTTAAAAGGTTTTGAAAGAGGTTGTAGCATTGTAGCTGACAGCCCATCTATAATGTAGACCCTAATGATAAGGTAGCTTTCAGCAAGCTTTATAAATAAATACACGCAGTGGAGAGTCCCTTTATGGTTTGACTGTGTTTATCTTGTGGTTCTGGAACTCAGATCTCTAGACAGATTATACTCTTAAATGGAATTTCAGCATATATTAATTTTGACTGATCATACAATGGTTTATAAAAGGAGTTAACAGAATAAAGACAAATAGCAATGGAATAACTTAAACACATATTTATTGCAAGTGTGCTACTGCACTTCTTCTATATCCCCAGCTTAACTTGTCCTACAGTTATCATATGCTTACTAGTGACTTAGACCCAGATTCTAAAATCAGTTACATTTGTGCAATCCTGTGAGCTACAGTAGTATTTGGCACTTAATAAGGTCTTAAATCTTATTGATTTAAATGAGCTGTGCCAGATATAACATCTTTCAATATTTTTAAGGAGAACTAGGAGAAGAAGGGCAAATACACACATGCCTCTCTGATCATGGGCACAGCTAGAAGCCAGCCCCCAGCATAATTAAGAGTAGCATCAAGGCTGCTCTAATTTACTTGGGCTTATTAAAGCTCCCTAGGGATAGTTAGACTGATGGGTATCACCAGAGCACTGAGTGTTCCAGTTTTACCCCTCTGCATGCTCATCGTAATTCTGATCTAGTTTTGCAGAGGACCATTGGGAGAACATGACATAGAGCAGGGGTCTCAAACTCAAATGACCATGAGGGCCGCATGAGGACTAGCACATTAGCCTGAGGGCTGAATCACTGACACCCTGCCCTCGACCCCACCTTCCTTTCCATGAGCCCCTCCCCTCGCCCCGTCTCTTCCCAGTCCCCATTCCAACCCCTTCTCTGAAACCCCCACCCCAACCTCACCCCCTCCCTACTCCCAGGGGGTGCAGGAGGAGTGTGGGGTGTGGCGGAGGTTCAGGGCAGGGAGTTGAGGTGCAGGAGATGTGCAGGATGCGGAAGGGAGCTCAAGGCAGGGAGTTGGGCTGCAGGAGGGGTATGGGATATGGCAGGGGTCAGGGCAGGGGGTTGGGGTGCAGCAGGGGGTTGGGGTGCAGGGTGTGGCAGGGGACTCAGGGCAGGGGGTTGGGGTGCAGGAGGGGTAATAGGGTTTCCATTTGTGTCTGGGAGGAATTTTTAAATGTGTTAAAAACCAGGATTTTAATAATTCAAAACAGTGAATGGTCAGACTTACCCCACTGCAGCCTGCTGCTGCTAAATCTGAATGCACTAAGGCTGGAGCTGCCCCCAGAGCTGTTGCCTGTGATGGCAGCAGCGCAGTCTCCGCATCAGGACAGCCCTGCCCTCAGCAGCGCCCCTGACTAAATGGGCCGCAGCCCACACCCCAGGGGAAAGGGGGCTTCAGCAGCCCGGTGAGCCGCCCACGCTCAGTGCGGGGGAAAAGCGGCTGCAGCCTCCCCTGCGAGCCGCCTGCCTGTGGCACGGGCATCTCCCCCCACTCAAGTCTCTCCAGTCACCTCAGGGCGGAAAGCTGTGGCAGGGGATGCCAGGCCTGGGAGCAGGGGGTCGCTCCCTCCCGCCCGGAGCCCGATGAGCGAGCTGGACATGCAGTGGTGGGGGGGGGAGGCGTGGGGAGCATGGCGGGCCGCAGAAAAGAGCCTCGTGGACCACCTGTTTGAGACCCCTGGCATAGAGCGAAGAGTCAAGATCCAATGAGGATGTAACACACTTCTGTCACCAAAACCTTGTTATCAATGGTGTCAAAGAACTAAATGGTTCTGCTCACAGAAACTTGATTTTTGTACCTGACAGAATTGGCTCATCACCCAATGAAACCAGTTGTGTCTGTACTCATAATTTGAATTATTTTGGTCTAAATAAATGTAGTAAAATGACAGAGTAGGAGAAAATAGAATCTGACAATATTTATTTTTGTATATCCCACTGTTCAATTTTCACTCTCAACTTCTTCATTTATAAATTTGTTGGCTGTTATTTGGTTTTGATCCTGGTCAACCCAACAATGAAGGGGTCTATTCTCTTTCTCAGATTAGGTTACAGATGAAATTTCACTCATCTTGTGAGGGTTTCTTTTGCATCAAAATCTCACAAGAATGGTTTGAATGCTAATGAATTAGAACCTGAACGCTACCTCAGATTAAGTCTTCAACCTGAACTTCGTATTGAGCATGATCCAAATTTCAATCTAACTACCTCCTCAATCCATTTCTAATAGACTATCCTGTGGATATTACATGTACAGCTGGTTTTCCTATTGCAAATATTTTCGAGAGTTCTGAATGTTTTCTCATTCCACGTTGGAATGAAACTGATACCTTTGTAAGTTTTCAATAAAAATGAGAGCAGCTATACCCCAGAATAGCCATTAACCCAGTAATTAAGCCACTTAAATGGGATGTGGGAGACCTGGATTCTGTTCCCAATCAGACAGCGCAGAAACTTAAACCCAGGTCCCCCTTCTGTTAGGCAAGCACTCTAACCACTAATATATTAGCCATTCTGAGATGTTTTCATTCTTTTTTGAACTTCCATTCTGGATCTAAGAGACCTTTCTCAATGAAACTTTCACTGAATCCAGAAGGTTCCTACAAACAGTTTTGGTTTCAATTAATTAACATTTTTCTGAAAAGAAAACATTTTGTCAAAACACTCCTGACCAGCTCTAATTATGCAGGGGCTTTCAACACTGCAATCATAAATGCTTGCAAGCTTCAGAAAGGTGTAATTGAAGTATATAACTTGACTGTCCAGAAATCTGGCTAGTGTTTTTCAACTTATCTATAAGTGAAAACAGAAATATTTTAGCGACTCTGTGTCATTGAAGTAGGTTTTGTAATGTAAGCTTAGGTCTGCTTTCCGTTATCAGAAATTAGCAGTAACTAGAATCGAATTTCAACTCAGAGAATTCATCACCATTGGAGACTACCCATATTGCAAACCAGTGATAAAATTTAAATTGGCTTTTACTTTTTATTAGCATTTATCCAAAAATGATAATAGCTGAGCTATTATTTCATAACGCTAGAAGTAACATAAGCATTTTGCTATTACAATCCTTTTCTCTGTTAACTGCTTATTATGCAGCATAGATGATTGTCTCTGAATTTTGATATGCTTAAGAGGCATGTTTTAAGTACATTTTTTTTCAGATTTTGCATATCGTGAAACACTTTTCAGTTTCATGACTTGGATCCAATAAAACATTCTCAGTAAAATCACATATCTACAGAAATATTAAGTTCTCTTTTGTGATAATGCACTGCACTTCACACTTTTCTTTGAATTAGAGAGGTAGCCATGTTAGTCTGGATCCGCAGAAGCAACAAAGAGTCCTGTGGCACCTTAAAGACTAACAAAAGTATTGAAGCATAAGCTTTCGTGGACTAATACCCACTTCGTCGGATGCATCATGCATCCAATGAAGTGGGTATTAGTCCACGAAAGCTTATGCTTCAATACTTTTGTTAGTCTTTAAGGTGCCACAGGACTCTTTGTCACACTTTTCTTTGCTGAACAGCAACTAAAAACTACTATAGACAAAGGTCTGATACAAAATTTGGTGTCCTCCTAATCTTTCGCAGCTAAGGCAAGGAAGCAACCTCCTCTGAGGACCCATCTTATGCTGTGTTGTGTATCAGCAAGGAGAAGGTGACCAGGTTGAGTTGGGATTTTTAAAAAGTTTATTTAAAAAATTAAAAGCTTAGATGAGAGAAAACAGATGCAAATTTACTTTGTACTCTGGAGTGCCCAAAACTGCAACTAAGTGCATTGCTCAGCAGCAATCTAAGCACATGTGTCATAAGCAGGTCATTCCAGACCATAGTCATCAACTTAAGGTGCACTTGTGCATCTGTTAAATATTTTATAATTGGTATTTATATTTACACACAGCTTTTGAGAGAGTTTGAGTGAACTTGAAAGACCCTGAAAGAGGAAATGTTAACTTAGAGCTTTAAGGTGATCCAACATAGGTAGGGTACTCACCAAAATAATGCAGTGGGCATTTGATGAGGCTATACATAGATGCTGAGCTATTTATAAAGTCCCTGGTTGGCAGTGTGGATGTATTAACAATATCAGTGTGGCCTAGGGGATAGAGCACAGAACATTCTTGAATGTCCCCAGCAGTCCCCTTGAACAGCCAAGTTACTTATGAATATAACACTAGGTGTCCAGCCTCCATCTGCACCTTTAAGTGCCTCAATAACCTTTAAAAATCTGTCACTCTCTGCCTCCGTTCCATCTGTAAAATGGGATAAATATTACTGCCCTTCCTCACAGGGCTGCTGTGAGGAGAAATGCATTAAAGATTGTGAACTGCTCAAATACCACAGGCGTGGGTGCCACGTAAGTATGATTGATTGATAGATAAGTAGTACTGAGGTTACTCTAAAGTCTTTTGAGAAATGCCTTTTATTTTAGTGAATGTCCAAGGGGAGACACAATCATACATTCTCATACCTGTCAACATGTGAAAATTATAAATGGAGACATTTGGGGAGAAAAGCAGGAAAATCCATTTTGATTCAATTGCAACTGGACCAGAAATTGTCCCTGTTTAACAAGGAAATTTGGTGTGGGTACTTGCACTTTCAAGCCAGGCAAACCATTTAATGCAGGCTACTTAATCTAAAGTAGTAGACACCACTGAACAATTATATCATTTCTTTTTACAGTGACCAGGCTTTAGAGATCAAAAGTCTGTGTGTCTAATAGCTTACAATAGCTAACATGAAAAGATTGAACTACCAATCATATTCTGTCCAGAGTGAAATTTCAATGGATTTAGAGATACTAAACTTAAGAGTAATAGATTTATGACCTTAAACTGGTTTGGGAAAGAAGTTATTATTTTAATGGTTGAGAGTTTGAAAGATATAGAAAAATAGTTTCTGGTATTCACTGCTTTATGCCACTTTTCCATTAGTGTATAACTCCAATGCAGTCAATGGAGTTATACCTGTATAAAGATGGAGAATTATAGTGCTTCAGTAATCTGAGATGGCATGTGTTCTTAAAAATGTGTAACTTTTTTTTGTCTGAAAGGTGGAGTTTGAATTGGACATATGGTTTGTGGAAGCAACTCTTTGCAGATTGGCTCTCTGTAATATTCTTACTTTAAACTGAATTTTCCTTCATTCCTATTTACATTATATCATCTTTACACTACATTGTCAGAACAATGTAAAGGACTTTAGTGTAACAAAGAATTAGATCCTGATATAGTGAAAAAGTGTGAAGCATTAAAATGTTTTCTAAATTGTTATACAGACTTCTAATTAAGTGTGTGTGTGTGTGTGTCTATTTCAGCTGGAAGTTATTCTGTTGGAAAGAGTTCTTGGTATACATATACATTATTAAATGAAATCAGCAATAACAGAATGACCATGAAAACAGCCAAAAAAAAAAACCCAAGGAGAAAGTGAATAATTTACATCCAGCAGTGCGCAAATTTACTTTGAAGGAAAGAATCAGAGAAGGGAAGAAAAATCTAGTTACTAGCTAAGCAGCATCTACTTCCTCCAATGTTTGCAAAATTCATCAATAGGGAGTAATTGCAGCTAACCAAGAAGATAATGTGTCAAAGATGGGTGACTTACAGTTGGATTGTGGCAACTTTAATGATGAACTTCGTAACGGGCCCAATTCTGATCTCCATTACATCTGTGTAAATATGTAGAAATCATCTTGACATTAAGTGGACTTACTATGGGTTTGCACTGGTGGAATGAGATCAAAATCGACCCATTGTATGTAGTAAAAATTTTATTTAATTGTGGTACAATGTATGTAGTAAATAGCAAATTTTGAAAATTAAATTATGTTAATTTAAAAAGAGGTGTCCCCTTCTTTTCTCTGATTTATTAACATGAACTTCCAGTAACTCCCATATCCCCATTTGGCTTTTAAATAATTTGGGGGGAAGGAAACAATTATTTTTCTGTGGGCCAGTCTGCATCAGTTGAATTGGTACTCTGGAAAGACTTAGTAGAGAATAAATATTTTTTTTCTGTAAGGAAGGGAATGGGAGAGCTATTGATCTCAGCAGATTTGCTATGAATTTACTTGAGAGTTACTCTGGATGGTTTTATGCCAGTTACGTGGGATCAGAATCTGGCCTAATATATCTGCATACTAAATAACTGTGATAGTGTATGTTACTTTTATGAGTTGCAGGAGGCCCTGAGGGGAGGCAGTTGGACTCTGAGCAACTATGTGGAACCCCATTTTTCCTTTCAGAACTACGGGTTGAAAAGGGATAAGTGATCTGGAGAACAGATGAAGCTGGAACTCCTGAATTTATCAGTCCAGCTTACGTGCATCAAAGGAGAAAGAGGAAAGGGTGGTATGTCCCAATAGCAAACCTGCATTGGCAGTTGCTTAAACAGACTTGGAAATCAAACAGAGCAGACACAGTGACAGAAGAGCCAGCCATGTCCTCTCCTGGAGGAGGAGCTAGGAAGCCCATGCAAGCACAGGTGTTATGTATTGATATGATCTGGCATCTACTGCTAGTCTGGAAACAATTTCCCTGCACAAATCCTTGGCCCTCATCATGAATATCCAGGTTATTAGGTTTTTACACTTTATGTACTCCATTAGCATCACTTCATGGAGGGGAGATGGCAGCAAATTTTCAGGGATGACAGAGCCGTCATTTGGTAGCTTCTTTGAGTGCTTATTCAAGTTCATTCCAATCAGGTGTGCGCATGCTGGGTGAAAGACAGCCAGAAGACTTTTCTCCTAGCAGCCTCTGTAGGGTCGGCCAGGGTTTGCACCTTCATGGCATCCAATATAGGGCCCAGCCAATCTGACCCCCCCCCCCCAGTTCCTTCTTACCGCCAGTGACAGCTAGCTGGAACGTCCCTCATTCTTGCTTCTGCAAGCGCCTTTAGCAGTGTCCCATTGTGATTTGTATATAGTTAGTTTTTTCTTAGTTAGCAGTTCTGGTCTCCCATGTTTAAGAAGAATTGATTCAAACTGGAACAGGTACAGAGGAGAGCTAGTAGGATGATCCAAGTTATAGAAAACCTGCCTTATGAAAGGAGACTCAAAGAGCTTGGCTTGTTTAGCTTAACCAAAAGAAGACTGAGGGGAGATATGATTGCTCTCCATAAATATATCAGATGGATAAATATCAGGGAGGGAGAGGAATTATTTAAGATCGGTACCAATGTGGATTTAGGAACAAATGGATATAAACTGGCCATTAGGAAGCTTAGATTTTAAATTAGATGAAGGTTTCTAACCATCAGAGGAGTGAAGTTCTGGAACAGCCTTTAAAGGGAAGCAGTGGGGGCAAAAGACTTATGTGGCTTCAAGATTAAGCTTGATAAGTTTATGGAGGGGATGGTATGATGGGATAGTCCAATTTTGACACTTGACTGATCTTTGACTATTAGTGGTAAATATGCCCAGTGGCCTGTGATGAGATGTTAGATGGAGTGGGATCTGAGTTACTACAGAGAATTCTTTCCAGGGTGTCTGACTGGTGAGTCTTGCCCACATCCTCAGGGTTTAGCTGATCTCCATATTTGGGGTTGGTTAGCAATTTTCCTCCAGGGAAGATTGCAGGGACCCTGGGTTTTTTTTGTCTTCCTCTGCAGCATGAGGCATAGTTCACTTGCTGGAGGATTCCCTGAATCTTGAAGTCTTTAAACCATGATTTGAGGACTTCAATAGCTCAGACATAGGTTAGGGGTTTGCAACAGGGGTGGGTGGGTGAGATTCTGTGGCCTGCATTGTGCAGGAGGCCAGACTGTATGATCATAGAGGTTTCTTCTGACCTTAAAGTCTCTGAGGCTAGTAGTAGTAGTGTTAGTAGTCGTTTCACTGAGTTTCTATTATGAGGGTGTTCCCCAAAACCGTGGGACTTGCCCTGGTCTCCGAGGTTCAAATCTTGTGAAGACTGCAGCAAATTTATACCAAAGAGTGACCTGCACACCTCTTGCTTAAAATACCGCAGTGAGAGTCACCAAAAGGACAAATGCTGCATTTGTAAAGGGTTTTAGCTGAGGACCCTTAAGGATCATGAGCAGAAATTATCCTCAAAGAGGCAGCCCTCCACCTGCAGTCTGACCCTGGGTCAGCAGAGCCCATGCCAAGTGTCTCCTCCTCAGAATGCAGCGTTCACCATGTCAAGTGCCCATGCTAAGTGCCTCCTCCTTTCCTGCTGTGTGAGTCAGCTCCAAGAAAGGAGATCAATGACTCCTGGCACCAGTGCTGAACATAAGACTTCTGGCAGGTGCTGATTTTTATCACCGGTATCCCAGAAAAAAAAGAGGCAGGAGAGAGGGCATGTTCCCCCTCCTAAGCCTAAGGAGCCAGTGGCAGGGAGACCTCAGCCCACCTAGCCTACTTCGGGCCCAGCGTCTCCCAGGGGTTCATCAACTCCTTCCTGGTCCACTGCTGGCTGTCGTGGCTGGGACATTCAACTCCCCTCCACTCCGGAGACCTTTGGAGGGACAGTGATAACCCGGCCACCTATTCTATCTACGGACAAGCCAGCAATGATGCCATGCCACTCCTCATCTCCGGTGTGCCACTCCCTGGCTCCAGCTGCCCATGTGGGGAAACTGTACCAGTCCCCAGAAGCTCGCACCAATCATTGGCACCACCAAGTTCTACTCCTCCATGACCTTCTTTTTCAAAAACCTCTGAGTCTGAGGTGGAGCCTTATCACTCAGATCTGTCCAGCAGCAGGAAGTCTAGATCCAGGTGACATCACCAGCCTCCTCTGGTACCGTGGCCACCTCAATGGCAGTGACCACTTCAGTGGCCCTTTTGGACTCCCTGGGCTTACCATCAGGCCCAAGGTCAGAGTCAGGCATGGAAATCTAGGTCAGCATCAGTCATGTCAGCACCCTTTGCTACTTTGGAGTAGCTTGCACTGGGACTATCTCCGGAGACGACACCTGTGCCTCCACCTGCCACTCTGACCTTAGCACCAGAGACCGCAGCACCGGCCATCGTGGCACTGGCGAGCCTCAGTGCTATTGGCTTGCTGGCCCCATGAACGAGGCAACCATCTCGGCGCCAAGGGCAATGACCAAGCCACATGTTGGTGCTCTCATCCTTCCCAGATGAGGCCATCGCAGGCACTTCAATGGCCCTAGCCTTGGAGGATAGTAGGGTTCTGCAACAGTTGCTGCACAGGGTGACCCAGAACCTGGGGATCCAGGCAGAGGAAGTGGTAGAGGATGCTGATATGGTGAACATCCTTGCCCCCTCTGGGCCCTCATGTATTGTGCTGCCACTCATTAAAACCATAAAACTTTGTGGCAGACCCTGGCCTCTTTGCCCTCTACAGTGAAGAGGTATGAGACATGCTATTTTTCCCTTCAAAGATATACAAGCACCTCTTCATTCATTCTCCACCTGACTTTTTGGTGGTGAATGTGACAAACCAAAGTGTGTGCTGGGGGTTTCAGGGACCCTCCCCTAAAAACCGGAGGGTGAGAAAGATAGGCTTGTTTGGCAGGAAAGTTTACTCCGTCGGTAGTCTGCAGCTCTGCATTGCAAACCAACAGGTCATCATTAGTAGATACTCCTTTAACACCTACAGAGCGATGGCCAAGTTTGCCGAGTTGCTACCACCAGACTTCAATGCTAAATTTACTGCCTTGGTGGAGAAAGACAAACTCATTGCTAGGACCTCCTTGCATGCGGCACTTGATGATGTGGGTGCCTGAACCATGGCTACAGGGGTGGGCATGAGAAGGAGCTCTTGGCTCTAGGTCTCTGGACTACCTCACAAAGTCCAACAGATCATTGAAGACCTACCTTTTGAAGGTCCGGCCCTGTTCTCTGAACAGACTGAGTCTTCCAGTTTCACATCAGTCAGACATCTTCCCTCATGTTTTCTATCCAAAGCTGCATTCAAGTGGCTTCACTTGTTGGATGTCCGCAGAGTGCTAGCCTTCTACATCAAGAGAACGAAGCTGTTCTGAAAGTCTATCCAGTTATTTGTGGCAGTGGTGGACGGAATGAAAGGTCTTCCTGTCTGTTCTCAGTGGATCTCATCATAGATCACGTCATAAATCCGAGAGTGCTACAATCTGGCAGGGGTGCCTGCCCCTCTGATCACTGCGCACTCCACTAGGGCGCAGTCATCTTCAACGGCATTCCTGGCTCAGGTTCCGACCTAGGAAATATGCAGAGCAGTGACGTGGTCCTCTGTAAACACTTTCACCATGCACTATGCAATCACCCCAGTAGACCAGAGATGACACAGCCTTTGGTAGAGCAGTGCTGCAATCAGTGGACAACTCTGACACCACATCCTGAACATGTGGTTTACCTGACTGGAATTGACATGAACAAGCACTCGAAGAAAAAAAAAACAGTTACTCACTTTTTCGTAACTGTTGTTCTTTGAGATGTATTGCTCATGTCCATTCCAATACGCTCCCTCCTACCCCTCTGTCAGAGTAGCTGTCAGGAAGGAACTGAGGAACGTCTAGTTGGCTGGGCCCTATATTGAACGCCATGAAGGTGCAACTCCAGGGGGCACCCAGTTCCCTATGGATACTGCTAGGGGAAAAATCTTCCCACTGTCATGCACATGGAGCATGCACACACCTGATTGGAATGGACATGAAGAACATATCTCAAAGAACAACAGTTACGAGAAGGTCAGTAACCATTTTTCTCTCTTTCATGATATTATATAGTAAGAGGAGGATATGGACTTATATATTGTTTAATATACTCTGCTTCTTTGCACTCGAATAAGGTTTGTAAAACGTTGCTTTTGAATTATTAATTTGTCGTCTGATGACACATTTAAAGTTCCAGATGGGGTATCAAAACTATCGAATACTCAAGTCAGAAATCGCCCATAAATGCCAGCCTAGAGAGAGATTTGTATACATTTGTGTTTAACATGACTAGTTGTCTCTAACAAAAGTGTACTAAGTTTTCTCTTGGGAAGATTGATTTAGATTTATGTACTTGACAGTGCAACAGCCTTTTGTTTTAAAAGGAGGTCAAGTACATAATATAGCAAGACACATTGCAAATGTGGTGGTATGCAGGAGAGTACAGTTTCATGGCTTTTACCCAGGTAGGTTTTTTTCTTCAGTTATGTATATTTGAAAGTCACTCACACAATCTGTGTTGCTTCTGGGTGAAATAATATTCAATCTAGAATTGCTGACGGGGGCGAAAGACAAGTGTTCAGTAATGAGGCCTTCGGGAATTTTACTTTATATTTTTGTGTGCCCATAGAAATACACATTTATCTAAAGTTAAGGTTATCAAAAAAGCTCACAAAATGAAATAAAACGCTTGGCTGCAAGCAGAAATGTAATGTGTCCTACATCTACTAGGCACAATCAAGACTCAGGGGTAATGTAGAGATGTGCCCTGGTTTGAGTTACTTATATTGAAATAGAATTGTCGTATTCAATACAGGAACATGGTATAATTACTGGCTCAGCTGTATGGTTATTGCTCAGTTATGCAAACCCATGCAATATGATTGAGAGGGTATGACTTACAGAATAACTGGTTATTTCTAAACTCAGAAATATGTAAATTTCCCTGCTTTGGCTTAGGGCCAATTAAAAGAAATTATCATTTTAAAAATCCCCTCTACTTCCTTCTCCATCGATATCAGTTACAACCAGGACCGGTAAAGGGAAAATCCAATAGCTCTCATAAGCCCATTTGGGTTTTGAATAATTCTGAATGGAAAGAATGATCTTTTGTTGACTGAAAGTGATTTGCAGACAAGAATTACCACATGGGAGAGTCTGTTTTTGAAGATGAGGATGAAGAAGAGAGCTTTGAAAATACATAAAATAGAGAAGGCCAGTGGTAGGCAAACTGCAAGGAAGTTGCAATACTAGTTTCTGAGGATAAGTGGCTATTTCACATGCTCATAACATTTCTGAAAAAAAAATAATTTTCTAAAATGAAATTTTCTGTGTTTGGTCCATGTCTCAGATTTTAGAAAGTCTGAGCAAAATTCCCTCAACCTTTTTCATGACCACAGAGAAACCATAAAAGTTTATCCACAGTGGGTGGGGGGTGGGGGGTAGGAATCTAATTATATTCTCTTGAATAGAATTGTAGCCAAAACAACTGAAATTTGCTGTGAACAGACACCTCACTGGGGATTAGTGCTCTTGCTAGGTTTAGAGAACTAATCATTAAAAAAAAAGTTATAACTGATTGAAAAGACACTTTTGAGCATACTCAGCAGCATCTACTATGATTTTTGACAGAACCCTATTAGTGTAAAAGTGTCATGTAAAAGTCTTATTTAAACATACACTCAGCAGTCCTTCAAAAATCAGTGTTTTAACATTACAGATAAGAGAAAATCAGACCTTTTGTATGGTTTTAATATTTGAAAGTTCATTACTGTGCTCTCTTCAAACATTTTGAAAAGCAGAGAGCAGCATGGATTTCTACCATGTCCTTGCGCCAGTCACCATTGCATGGGGAAATATATGCTTGAATTGTGACAAAGAATCATTATTCTTGTTTTAATGTAATAGTGCCCAAAATGTGCTAAGCACTTTCTGAACATAGAGGTAGATATAGTGCCTGCCCTGCAGAGGCACTATGTTGTAATGGCAGATATAAAGTAATACAAAAAAAAAACAACAACAAAGCAAACAAAAAAACACCAGTCAGGGAAATAGTAGGGTGGGGAGATGGGGATTTCAGAAATAAGTTCTCAGTTATTTAGATATTTTATACAAATCTTCTTACAAAATACATCTCTCCATCTTCTCTTCCACCCTCAACAAACAATTAACATCTGCTTCCAGTGCAAATTAGTAAATTAATAGTATATATAGCAAAGAAACATTACTTAATTTAGACAATCCGCTCTGGTAGTAACTGGTCTGATCCCAAGTTCATTGAAATCAATGGAAGTCTTTCCCGTTATTTCAATGAGTTTTAGATAAGGCCCAATATAAATAATCCTACTGTGATATGCCAGGTACATTAATTAAGTTACATCAAGAGGATGCTGTGCTGTCCTGATGCACTGGGATTTCTTTTAGACCAGAAGAGGACTGGACTGGAACCTTGGGTGGCTCTCTGCTGTGCAGTTTTGGCTCGGATCCCTGACATCAGCAGCCTGCTCACAGCAGTGACCTCACCTTGGCTTTCCCCAGCCAGGTTACTCCTTGCAGTGTGAAACCAACAGCCCTTTCAGACCTGAGTCTCCCCAAAACAGCCTCCTGTGCAGTGTTCAATCCGTGTTGCTATAGCAATCACAGAACCTTATCAAGTTTGCTGCTCCATGAAAGAGACAATGCACAGCACCAACCTTGTTTGTTTGGCTGAGGATTTTACTCCTTAGTTTGAAATACTGCACTGAGGTAGTTGTGTAATAAAACAAGATTAAGCTTATTAACAAAGAACAGATATTTAAGTGCTATCAAGTAGAGGAATTGGGATAGAAACGGTTACAAACAAACAAGTAACAATAGGTTTCCAAGATTAAAACCTAACTTTACAAACTAGATTCTTTTGTTCAAAGTAGTTTTCTCACCACTGTAATTTGTCCCAGCATGGCTGGTCAGTCCTTTGCCAGGATCCAACACAGAGACACAGCTCTTGGTTTCTTTGTCTCCTTAGGTGAAGGAAGTTTATGAAAATTATGATGTTTGTTTGCTTTTATCCTCAAAGTTTATCTTTGTTTTCAAAGTCAGGAGCCCCTCCCTGAGGGCTTAGCTTGTTGTGTCTACCAGGGAGATGATGTCATGTTAATTTTTACTGTCTCCTACCCCTGTCTTGACTGTTAAGAGGCTATCTCCCTGCTTGTTACTTGATGGCTTCTTTTTACCTTTTATATAAATATACTTCAGTTGTCTCTCCTTGCTCAATTCACATTGGAGGCACATTCAAGGAGGCAGAACCACATCCCTTTGTCCAGGGCAGAGCGCCTGAATCGTTGCCTGCCAAACACCTTTTTTAGAACACATTTCCAGCATATATTTGGAACTCTTGATATGTTTACGGTACAAGAATGTTAATGATCCGTGAGTTACTAGTTTTCCAATGATATATTAAAAGATGCCTTTTAAATAAATATCCTGACATCACTGGAGTTGAGGTTCACTGAGCTAGTCAGAGAAGTTGAGACTCACTGCTAGATACCTGGGAGTGCCTTGCTTCTAGCACTGGCTGCTCTTAGGGTCACAACTACCCTTCCAAACTTTTTTTGGTTGCTTGAGATAATGCCAAAAAAAATCTGAGTTTGGCATTTAAAGTGGTATTTGAAGACAGCAATGTAGCTCTCAGAAGAGTCTCTGAAATCCCATTAGCACCTGAACAAAATCTGAATATGTCTCCCATTGCGATACTTCCTGTTAGAAGCTTTCCCTTGCCTTCCCACTTATTCTTTGGATTTCCCTTTGTTTTTCTTTATATTCATGTAGACACTGTACAGGAGATCTGGGGCTGAATTACACTGTCATCAAAATGGGAATTTTGACATCCATGTTCTTGGAAATCACTGATGTCTGTGCCAAATTAAGATAATTGGCAATAATTGATTAGTCACACAGGAGGGCATTAGTAAGGGTTAAAGCTCTTGCCACAAACCAACCTTTCTGCATCTATTGTCCAAGGAGCATCTCAGCTACATAGTATCTCATGGGATAGGAAATTGACTTTCTCCTTTTTCTTTTCTACAACTCTTAAACTCCACAGGTCAGTCCAACCCCAGGGTGCATCCGTGCATTAATGAAGATGTTATACTGCCCTTACTGCAGAGGACTTCCCACTGTGAAACCTTGCAACAACTACTGCCTCAACGTAATGAAGGGCTGCCTAGCAAATCAGGCCGATTTGGACACTGAGTGGAATCTATTCGTAGGTAAGAGATGTTTAAATAATTGGTGAAACAAGGAGATGATAGCAAATATCTATGGTGCTTCATGCGGAGTCCAGAAAAATACTACCATCTGCATTTACCAGTGTGGAAAATGTACCTGTAAGTCAAGCAGTAATTGAATCGCCTCTCATTTTTTAATCAACGTTTCTGGTTTGTAGTAAGAAATTATTGTTCCGCCCCAGAGCTGTTCTTATTAAGTATATAAAGGTGTTGTGTGATGCTGAGGTTTCTGAACTGAATTATTAGAGGATATGCAAAGCATGTTGAAGAAGTTTGGTTGTGGATATGATAATAAGATTTACATGAGAGCAAGAGAAATACTGAGTATTAACATGTGCTTGCAGGTTGAGTACCTGTTAGCAAGGTGTATCCATCTTGACAGGATATATAAACCTATAACTCTGGCATTTCTTAATTCCGATACCATCAGGGGAAAGAGCTTTTAAAAGTTACAGTTGCTGCAAATAAACTATTAATTCAGCTTTGCATTAAAATAATAGAATATCAGGGTTGGAAGTGACTTCAGGAGGTTATCTAGTGCAATTCCTGGCTCAAAACAAGACCAACCCCAACTAAATCATCCTAGCCAAGGCTTCTTCAAGCCGGGCCATAAAAACCTTTAAGGATGGAGATTCCACCACCTTCCTAAGTAACTATTCCAGTGCTTCACTACCCTCATAGTGAAATAGTTTTCCCTAATATCCAACCTAGACCTCCCGCACTCCAACTTGATATGTGTGGACATTTCCCTTTCAATATGTAGAATGAAAAAATATCAAGGGCACAATCAGAATCTTAGAAGGAACAGGGTGGAAAACCATTATTTAAGGAAGTGTGTGATTCCAATTTAATTCGCATAAACCCTTAGGGGAATATGCTGATCAAAAAAACAAACAAGTCTTCCTAACAACCAGCAAGAATTAAGATACAAATAAAGGGACCCAGTTCTCAAAAGGGTAATATTGAACCAAAAAAATGGTTTGATTTTGTTTTGTGCAAGGACATGATGATGTTAGACAAAGCAAATAATAGTGTGACAAGGCAAAAAAATGGGTAGATATTTCAGCCTCTAATGAGCTTTCATCACTCTATAGACATCTAAATTGGATTTCCAGAAAACAATGGTTCTAAAACAAAAGACAAAACTACTGAGTGTCATAAAAGAGTAGAAATTGTGCCTCGTGAATTTAGAGACAAAATACCCTAAGCAAAATATTTTGCCTCATTTTAAACTGAACTGGATGGTGTGAATTTGAAAGTTAGGCTCTGACTTGCAAATTGTTGAATTTGCATCCCACTTAGAAAGATGGCATAAAAAGGCAGGAGGGGTATAAAATGGAGCAGAGAGCAGGCAGAGTGAAAAAACAATACTGAAGGGATTATGACGACAATAATAAAGACTAGAAGGACAATCTAATGAATAAATAATAGATGGGATCTACTTCTGCCAGCCTAATTGTTTACATAGGACAAGATCATGACTCACAATATGCAACCACAGTAGGAAGGGAGGTTTCTAAGATATGTCCCTTTACTCCCTTGGACTACCCAGCTGCATCACTGGAGTTAGATTGTGGGGTGGTGAGGCCGGGCAGAAATCTGATAAACTCAGAATAGTTCAGCTAGCTCCCAAACCAGATTGGCAAAGTTTCAAAATCTTGAATTCCACAAGGTTTGCCAAGCCCTTAAAAAAAAGGCACGGCAGGAGCTACAGACACTGGTGGGAAGAAAGATTTAGAAATAGCTAAATGGCTTCCAGGGTTGAACATTACCTGGAAGAGGCTGGTGAAGAGCCAAAGGCAAAGCCTAAGAGCCTCATCTTCTCCAACAGATTGACGTGAATTGGTTGGAAAAGCACTCCTCTTCACTCATTATCGCCCAAGGAAAAATATTTAGTGTTTTTATCCTTTTAAAATAATACCTCTTTTAGATTGAAAATGAAGTTTACTTAATGTAGACACTCATGAAAGTGGAGAGCTGAAAGTAAAGCTTTTTAGGACTTAATACTGGATTTTCTCTCTCTCTCATGCATTCAGTGAGATAGGTGGGTAGATGAGGGGAGAGAGACATACTGTATTTGGAAAAGGTATTTTGTTTTATATCACTTTGTGAGACCCTTGACAGCTTTGCTTAACCCTTTCTTTTTGTGGGATTGTAATGCAGTGAGTTGCCTCTGCCAGGTGGCTGACGGGTGCTTTCTTTTAGCACATGCAATTCCATTAGCACTAAACACAACAAAAAACTTCTACTCACTGAATTAAAACGAACAGAAGCATTTTACAGTACCGCTGAGCTATGAAAGATTGAAAAGAATGCATGAGCAATTTGTATGCCTGTTAACGTTAGGAACCATGCACTAGGAAAAAAAATAATTTTGTGCATTAACAGTCCCTGCTTAGGCAGACATCCCAAATGTTAGTGCATATTCATATACAAAAAGCCAGCTTTGCTCTTCTAGTAGTTTTAATGTTGCAAGATCTTGCAAATGTTGATGGTGGGAAAAAACTCTCCAATGCATTAGTGATCAATGGGGCACCCTTAATGGATGGGGCAGGACTTTCTAGTAATATTCCACTGCTATTTTGGTTTCCAAAATTGTGACACCAAAATTCTACAAATGAAGAAAGGAACTGCACTCTCTGATAAGACGACGTGTCACATGTTCCATCTTGCTTATAAATACAGAAGTTAAGGAAGAAATCACATGTATATAGCTGCAGTAAACCCTGCATCTACTTTTAAAGATTGGAAGATTCATATAGCATCTCCCAAACATCTGATGCTTTCCAGAATTTTATAGACTGTGAAAATTAGTAAGAAAGGATGTAGCTGCAGCAATATGAAAGACAGATTTTATTACATTTTTCCTGCTTGTGTCACCTTAAGTTGTGTCCTTTTTATGCAATATTTTATCGCAAGTTTTTTTTAAAGAATTACAAAATAAGAGCCAAATCTTGCCATTTTTACTCCAACAGAAATCCTATGAAACTCAATGGGAGATTTTTCCTGAGAAAGGATTTAGTAAGGGACAAGAAGTTGTAGTCATGAGTAGCTAATAAAATAAGTTCTATTTTTTGTTTGTCTAAATGACAGGGAAAGGATATAGGACCCAAGAAGTCACTTTCATGTGTATCAGTCATATTAGCTTTTCAAATACTTGCTTTAAGGAAGTATGATGTGCCTGTTAGCAAGATTGCCCAAACTCTCATGCATTAAGCCTGACAAGTTAAATACCAAAAGAAAAAGTAATAAAACTGCACCAGATCTGTCCAATTGCCATCCAGAATAACACATTAGCTAGATTACATAGATTAGATCAGGGGTGTCAAACAGTCTCTGTCAAAAGGGCAGTTTGTATTTTTAATTATATCCAATGGACTAGGATATACACTTATGACAACATCCTCCCTTCCACGTACAGAGAAGCTCCTGCTACTGTCAATGAAATTTGCTTATAGATCAAAGTGTGCTGCTGTCCTGGAAGGACAGACTAGATAGTTTATCACAGGAGGGACAGAGGTGGCTATGAAACACCTGTATGTCTTCAAGACCTTTGGCTGCTCTGTGAACCAAGACACACCTCTTCATAAATCGGAGCAGCCGGGGCATGCTCTAATTTACAACAGCTTTCCAAGGGGGTAACGATGAGGGGTTTTTTTGCAGTCTGCAGCAGCCCAGAACCTTCATGGGTGGTACAGTACAAAGACTCCCACTCCTGATATGTACCATCCCACCCTTGGCCCCACTCGTGCACTGGAGCTTGTTAAGGAGCCAGCTTTATTGTGTCAGGTTGCCTGCAGACTCAGAAAGGCAACACTGTTCACACTCAGTTCATGTCTGAAGAGTTTTCTTCACAACCAGCCTGGTAAGAGTTTGTTTTGTTTTTAAATGGAATATTCAGCTGCTGCAGACTATAAATTGTCCCAGAGTCCACAAAAAGTACATCAAGCAGGCAGGATCTTGCCTTTGGGGCAAGTATGAATCAGCTGCATTAAATTGCTATTGAAGTGTGAAAGTGAAACTAAAATACTCACTGTACTTTTGAAAATGTTTCTGTAACATATCAGTATCTAAAGCAAATCATCATAATTCAGCTATTGTCCCTGGGGTCACATTCTACTCAGTAATGTGTAAATCAGTATAACTTCACTGACACCTGTGGACTTATTCCATTGCACAACTATTAACAGTAACAAAAAGTATATGCAAAAACACTTTTCTTAGGAGCTATGCAGCAGCACATTAACCCTGCACTCATTCTATTGCTGGTTTCTGGCAGGAGAGAGGGAAACAGATAGGAACCTAGTGCACCATCTCCAAAAGTAAAAGTTAAGCAAATGAGCTAGCTTCTGGTCACAGATGTTTATCTGGGAATTCCTGTGGCCCAAAAAAACTCCCTAGTGTTCAACAACTGGCCAAGGTGGCTTCTGCACCAGCTGTGCACCTCCATTCTTACCCAGCACTGGGAACAAGAAGGTAGTAGAGTTCTGCTATGTCTGTCATCCAGTGGCCTCAATTTTCTTCACTACCTTATATCGATAGTGTAAATTAGAGCAGCACATCAGCTACTCTAACCCGCAACAGGGCCAGTGTGGGATTAGCTCTCAGAGTCTCTCATGGCACTCCCTGCTGTACCCACGCACACACCAGGCTGACTGGAGTTCAGCTACAGGGAGCGAATCTGGCCCACGACATTTTCCTGTGTGCTCTTCCTGTTCATTTTCTATAAATTATTTGGGTGACTGCCGATGCGTTGACTCTGTGCTGTTGACGGCTGCTCTGATGATTGTGTTTGAAGAATCTCTTGTATTTTTCATGTTGTTGATGTGGCAAAGATCATCGCCTTATGAGACCTATCGAAGGAAGTTTAGCATGAAATCTTAGTTAAAGTAACCCATTTTCTGTAAATGAAACTCTACATCAAAAACATAACTATTCTTTCCAAATGGAAGCTTTTAGTGATCGGCAGGGAAAACTTAAAACCACTTGTATTTACTACTTAGAGAAACCCACAGGACTTAGATTCTGTAGTCTGTTGTTTGTGCACGGCAAAGCACAGGGATAAATACTTCCCTTTTAAGCTTCTAGAAATGATTCAAATCTACCTTTTTTTTTTAATACTAACTCATTCCCATGATATCTGTGCTCCTCAAGTCCCTCTTTCAGTCATGAAACATGCATATTGTAATTCTGATAGTAATCCTCTACAGTTTCCTTTATCCTGCAGACAATATTTCAGGAAACAAGCAAAGCTTTAGCTGTACAAGCAGCTGGAATAGTCATAGGTGGGCATGTGGAACCTGAGCATATATTAGAAGTTTTCTGAGGAAGAAATGGGAAAAAGAAGCTAAACAAAAATCTTCCTGGTTTTGTGTGTGTGTGTGTGGTGTTCATTTCCTGTAATGCACAGCTCATCTACATCCCGACTGCACTATGGAGAAAAAATGGAATCCAATGTGACTATCAGTAGAAAAACTGCTTTTGCTTTTGCACATGTTAATAAGCAGAAAAAAAAATATGGATGAGAATAGCTCTGATTTCCTGGCATTTGAGGTCCTATTTTTAATTTAAATCCATCAGGGCCATATATTTGTTGATATTTATCACATATTGGTACCTCTCTGGAATGGTGGGAGAAATGCCTCCAACATGCTTCAACGGGCAGGGGGACTCGGTGGGGCTGTTGATAAAAGGGAACAGTTCCAGCAGTGAGGTAGGGAGACATTCACCGAGGGACTCGAGGTAGCTCTTTTCCTTCTTGAAGTCTCTTGCACCCATTGGCCAGCATTCCCGAGCTCCCAGAATTTAACCTGGAATGGGGGTCCATGTGGAACCTCTTTCGGTTCCATTCTGCTCTGAACTAGGAATGGGAACCCAGCCTGACAGATGTTTCAGGTCTATCCTAGCATCCATTTGGGGCTCAGAAACGAATTTTTTTCTCCTGTGAGATAATTGGCAGAGCAACAGGGAAATTTTCACCTTTCTTATGGCACCTTCAAACCCCAGTAAGTTAAGCAGGAACGTGCTTGGTACCTAACTGAGGTACTTTGGTGAATTGTTTGTCACAGCTTGTAGCCAGGAAGTTTAAAAGGGTGAAATAAACAGTTCCCAGAGGTAAAAGACCTGGGATTTTGATGATGGGCCTTGGGCTCATGGGAAAGGGTGAGACCTTGTGGCTCTCACAGGCTGAGGTCTTCACCATTCTGCAACCTCTGTCCCCTTTGCATAGGAGGTAGGACTCACAGAGAACTGAGTCCTGGGGCATAGGCTGAGGAAAGCCTGCTCTGAGTTACAGGTTGTTTGGTAAGGGGCCCTGTAAACTCCTCCTAGAACCAATTCAATGCTTGGTATGGGCAAGTATGTGTGATGCGTTTGCCTCTCCCCTGTGTGAGTGTTTAATAAAAGTTGCAGCCTGCCACTTAAAATCCATCCATGTGTCTGTCCTCATTATGCCCTTGTGCCCGCATCAGTGAGGCAGGGATATCCTCAACGGTGCAGGAGTTCAGTGGTCTTGTGCAATCTGCATTCCCCTACCTCAGTGTAATTTATTTTAAAACTAGTTGAGAGTGTTTTATAAACCTGGTCTTGTTTAAATGAAATATGTGGTTAAGCAACAGATTTTTGAGGGATGTCCTTTCCAAGTCCACACAAAACTGCTTGTGAATATTTGTAATAAAGTAGAGGGGCAGGAACCATGTCTCTGTGTGTATAGCAACTAGCACAATGGGGCCCTTATTTTGATAAGAGTATTTGGGTGCTAATGCAATATTAGTGCTTAACACTAATAATCCAGAACTGTAGAAGAAAACCCTAAAAGTAAAATGGTAGGCTTTGAATTCAAACTATTTTCCTCACTGCCCACCTTTTCCTATCATAAGGTGATCAGATGTCCCAATTTTATAGGGACCATCCCGATTTTTGGGTCTTTTATTTAATATAGGCTCCTATTCCACACACACACCCCACACACAAATACACATACACCCTCTGTCCCGATTTTTCACATTTGCTGTCTGGTCACCCTAATCTATCATCTTGCATTGAAGTGAAATGACTGATGTGCCCTCAGCTGCTCAGATTAGAGAGTGCTGCACAGAATGGTCAACTACTCTGAGTTTCAATGTAGTGGAGGTGTAGGGGAAGCCGCTGTGGCACTGCCTTTCAAAAAAGTCATGAGTAAGCTCTGGGGCTTTACATAAAACATCGTTAGAAATGAGAGAATCTGTTCATTATTTATTACCCTAAGTCTGCATGATTCAGGCATTATTAAGCTGCACTCTTCCTTGCCCATATCTAAACTCTCTGAGGAATTCAATAAGCAGAACTTCTCTTTCTGTTCTAGACTGCTCTGTCTATCATCACTTCAGAAGAATTTGATGTTCAGAAAAAGAAGTGATATCATAAGTAATAAGTTATTCAGATGTTAAAAGAGTTACTGCCATGTAGTTATATTTAATAGGAGATACAGTTAATAACACGATTCACTCATATTATATTCCATTCATTTTTTCTCCTTTCTGAAGTAATGGAAGGAAAAAAACTGCTGTTTTCATTAAATTAAAGCCATTGAACCATATTCAACAGGAGCATCCCTGGAGTAGGCATTGGACTAAACCTTCTTGTCAATCCACACTACCAGTATCCCAGTTACAAAATGAAACAACTCTTTCCTTAACTGAAAAGCCTATAAAAGAGGATTCCCTGAATTCAAAATGTCTTATACTGAAAATATATGCTGCTACTGCAGCAGCAGCAGAAACCTCCTATAATTCCGTTTAATAAAATCCTTCTATTTCTCTCAATTGATGAACTGCAGGACAAAGAGAGGAGTTATAATCCTGAGCAGAAACTGTTTACAGATAGCACATACAAGTAGAATTTGATTTTGACCCAAAATCCAGTTTTGGATTGGGGTTTAGTTGTAATTGGGGAAACCAAAATCCCAGCTTCCAACAATTCCAATCTGTGTAGAATTTACCCATTTCTAATATATAGTGGCGATTTAGTTAACCAAACCAGTTTGAAAACACCAGTCCCTTCTCAGTCTAACTGGTTAATGAGCTATGTACTTAGGTGTTTCCTTTTGGCAGGGACGGGGATTAAGTGTGTTTGAAATTTTGGGGAATGGTGAAGTCTAAACTACTTCTATTTTATGAGGTGATAGTACTTTGATTCATTTTATCTGTACCAGGAATTTCAGGGGCAACAGATTCTTCTTAAAGGGTGGGGGTGTCCCTCCTCTTCCCTCAAGTCCCCACCTTCAGCCAGTCTGGAGCTGGGCCAGGAGCCCAGGGTCCTCCACCGTCCCAGGGTTGAGAGGCCTGAGAACAGCCTCTGGCCCATGTCCTCGCCGCATGTTTCCCCTGCCCAGGGCAGGTGGAGAGTCCATGGCTCCCCATAGCTGCCTGCACAGCTCTTAACCTGACCTGGTTCCAGCTTCCTGCATTACCTGAGGATGGGGTCTCAGAGGCCAAAGAGCCACAGCTGGGCCAATGCAAGAGCCAATCGGGCAGCTGTGAGGAACCACAGACCCTTCATCTGCTCTGGGTGGGGAGTCAGCAGGCGGGGAACACACACAGGCCAAGGACTGCTCTCGCCCTTATTTTAATACACTAGTTATAAGACATCAATAAAGAGTTTACGACAACTACACTAGCATGATTTTAAATAATGGTAGAATTAACAGACATCACTATAGTTTATGATTTACATTCTACACCTCTATACACACACTCAAAAGAGAATGTTTATGTATTCCTTACAATTGTCTAAACAGTTAACCTGAAACATTATATGCTGATGATGTCTGCAATGCCTTAGAACTCATTGAAATTAGTTTCCCTTTTCTTACAACATTTATTCTTTGGTTAGCTTTCATAACAATTAGAAAGGAAACCATTCCATGTCCTGGCCTTTACATCTTGGGAGATTTGTCTGTCATGAAAATAACAGGGGATTTGGCTACTCCAAGCTATACTGATAACTAAAAACATATTTTGGTAATATGGAAAGTCTCCTGTATACCAGATAATAATGACTGACGTTCTCATCTTAGCAAACTGACTGTACTGAAATAAATCTTCTTTAAATTAGACAGTTTTTAGTCCTTTCCTAATATTTGGTTTGACTATCTTCTCCATATACAATTAATATATTTGTACAATATCCATCCATCTTTCTTTGATGTAAGAGTATATTATATTGGTATGTTGAAACATAGTTGCCTCACAGATCTGCACCCTGGAAAAATATGTGTTAAACTTGGTCAGACGACTATGTTTTTGGACTGTGTTCCAAAATATTACAAATGCATATAAAACAAATGGAAAACAAAATATTACTATAGATTTCAGGGGATTTATTAATTATAGAACCAACAGCATGTTTTCAGTTTAACTGAAGAGTTGTGGTGTTCTGACCTAGTTATTTTCTGATCAAAATGTGTTTGCTTTTTTCATATTTCAGTAATTGCAACTATAATAATTTTGTCTTTTACCACTTTCTTACATCAATCACTTTAACACTGCAATATTTAGATATATTAGAATTTTCATTGTAAGAAAACCCATATATTTACTTGGGGTTTATATACTATATCAATAAATCGCCCCCCCCCCCCCCAATGAAACTTGGGGTCAGATCTTCAGTTGGTATAAATCATATTATAGCAATGAAATAATGCCAGTTTACATCAGATGAAAATCTGATCCCACTGATATTCAAAGTCTCTACAAAGAAGGGGTTTTTTTTCCAAAATAAAATTGGTCATGCTGTTTCTGTCTCATGGTTAATCAAAGCAAAATATTTTTTCTGATATCAGCTTCCCCCCTCACATCTAAAGGGAAAAAAGTCTTTTTTTAAAAAAAATTTCATTTTCACTTGGGAACAAATTCTACTATTTTGAAATTTTCCACATCTATCTTTTGGCCAACACTGAGCGAATTTTCAGCATACTAAGGATACATTTCTTTGCACAACCTAGAACAACCATTAAATCAAAATGGCTAAAGCAGGAGTGCTTCATATCAGAAGAAGCAGTTAGACCAGTGTCACAAGTGTGAAGTAGCCTAGAATTAGTGTTTACCTGTAAGGGGTTAAGCTAAAGGTAACCTGAGAGGTGGACAACTGACCAATGAGAAATTCCTCAGGAGACAAAGGATTTTAAATTTCAGTTTCTCTCTGGGTCTCTCTCTGTTCACCTCAGCTATGGGATGAACACAGCTATGTCTTTCACTGTAACTATAAGATTCTATCAAGTACTGTAGTTAGTAAGTTTACTTTCTTTTTATCACTTGGAGGGTTCTCAGTGGTGAGTGTTGGCTGGGTGCTTCTTGAGATTGTAAGATTCAGCAGAGATATCAACAGTGGGAGAAAGTTGCCTCGGGGGAGAGGTTTGGTTTCTAAATCCTTTTGTTGATTATGGTAGATGCTGTTCTATTGATGGTTATAAGGGATTTAGTCCTTTCTTTTTTTCTTTTATTAAAATCTTTCTTTTAAGAAGCTGAGTGCTTGTTTTTCATTGTGTAAGATCCTGGTTTTGGATCGGGCATGTCTCGCAGGAGCAGGCAAGGTTTGTTTTTTTCTCTCTCAAGCTTCCCAGGGAAGGAAGAAGTTTGGGGGGTTAGTGGAAAGGAAAAGAAGGGTCCCAAACTACCCTAGACTTAGTTTGGTGGTGGCAGCGTACCAGGTCCCAAATACAAAAGAATTTGTGTTCTGGGGAAAAACATTTTAACCCAAGCTGGTAAAATAAGCTTGTGGGGGTTATTTCTTTTTTCATGCAGGTCCCCACATCTGTACCCTAGAGTTCAGAGTGGGGAGGCAATCCTGACAACCAGTAAGATTCTTTTAAAAACAGTTTCTTTCCTGTACTGGTTTTGGTTCAGCTTTTGTAGCTTTCAGTAGCATTTTACTCTTAGCTAGGCATCTTTTATCTCCCTCCCTCTTCTCAAAGTGTACGTGGAAATTTCTCATGTAGCACAGCTTCCAGAACTTATCAGATTTTTAAATAGTCACTTATTCAAGGACTTCATAGATTGCTACTGACTTCCTTATAATGGCATGGTGTTGTGATAATATGGTTAAATACTGTGACTTAGTACAAAGGAATGAAATATGTGGTTCAGCTTGACTACAGTATATGGCCGGCAGTAATAACAAGTGCTATTAGTTATAGACCAATGCAAATACTGTAATCACTAACTGTAGGTTGGTGGAAATAGGTAATCAGAGCATCACATTTCTAGAGGTGCTTTCTTGTGAATTATTATTTTAGGTGCATTATTATTTCCAGGTGTATTTTCATGAGCGGTAGTTTGCTCTGACATATAAACACAATCTACTTAATACTGATATGTTCACAACAACTGGGATATTTAGGTGCTGAAATATGGTTCCTGTTTGATAGGTGAGTGCTACAAAATTTGTATCTAGATCTGTTTATTTGAACCTTACAAACTTGAGGTGTAATCAGATGTGGAAGTGGGGGCGGGGGTTGAATCAGGTCCATTTCCAGATAACAAGAAGCTTTACTCCAGACTCCGAAATCTTTTTTCATTGGTTGCATTTTATTATCTGAAAAAGTTTACCTGTTTCAAAATTATCCTATAAGGTTTGATTTGTTGTGCATGAGTACAATTCAGTTAAAATGCATTAGCTTCTTTGGTAAGCCCTGTGTATCTACCAGATGGAAAGTGACATATATGCATAAGGCTTCATCATTCCTGTATCTCTAGGTCTTTTTTTTAAAAAAAACAACACAACAGACTTGTGTCTCCAAGGGTCTCCAAATTGAAAATATATGCACTTTAGGCAAAACATTTACATTTTGCTGGTGTGCATAGCAGCCATTTACTAGCTCCCAAAATATTTTTTTTCCTATATTGAGTTTCTTTTTATGGTTAATCCACTCTGTTTCAAAGCTGTTCAATTTATACAGCCAGTAAATTACTTTTCCATAATTGCTGTAATTACAGCCCTACTCATATGCTCATGCTTATTTCTCAGGATTCTTTTACAGTTAAACATTTTTGTAACACAAACATCATGTTTATTTAGAAGACAGCCCAAAGTGTTTCTCTAATTAAAAATATATCAGGGAAACTGTCTCCATTTGAAATAATGTGATATTATTGTGCTTTAAAAGACTGTATAACATACTAGCTATACAGGAAGATGTTACATATGTTGATACAGTTACTAATTAGTAAAATGCTCGTTTAAAAGCTCCCAGTATCCCTATCTCTGTTCTCCAGCCTCCAGGTCTCCCATCTACTATATTTTCCTAATGCTTTTTCCTGAAGAGAAAGAAGTTCACCAGTTTAAAACATGGCTATTAAGAGGATTCATGAATAACAAGTTTTGTTTGTAGAAGCAGTAATAGTCCACTAGAAAAAGGGTGAGAAACCACCAAATACAATTTTGTTGGTGAAGATACTCAGTTTTCAATTCATTTTACCAATGCTCTTGTTTCACTTTCTCTGCCTGAGTAGATCATGGATACTTGTGACTATAATTCTGTTTTCTTTACATAAATGACTTGAAGACAGAAGAAGAGAGGAGGATGCTTACCACAACTCCATTGCCTTTTCTCACATTCAGAGCTCCCATTTTCCTTCATAGTCTGTAACCTTAGTGTGATATTTGGCCTTAAATGCTCTTCTCCCTCACATCTCAGTGGCTTCTGATCCATTTATTGCCACCTCTACAATTTTTCCCAACTGACACCACTTCCTCGACTCTACTGAAATCCTCATTTGTTTCATCTCTTGAGTATGCTACTCCATATTCCTTTCATTTGACCTTCTAAAGTCTTAGTTTATGCTAAGCATGTGACCTGCCTTTTCATGTATACAAAGAAACACAAGTATATCCTCAAAATGTCATTCATTTCTGGATCTAAGTCAGAGCTCACGTCTTGAACAACGTGCCGTGGATTTACTTGAACTTTTATGTTACAGAGCTTCTCTCTCCTTAGTATCTCTCCACTCAATGCAATGCTTTAGGATTTTTTTTAAAAATATTTCTCCTATACAGTGTTTCTGTTGGTAGTTGAACTAAAGAAACTCTTATGTAAAAAGAATCCCCCCTCCCAAAGATCACAATGATGAAACAATTTCATTTGACTACAGTACAAGCAACAAAAAGAAAACAACACACCACCAACAACAACCAAGCAACCAAAATCCAGTCAAAGTAACTAGCCCAACTTCATATTAGAAATTGGCCTGTACATTCAGTGCAACATACCAGTATAAACAAATCCCCCATAATACCCTACATCTCCATTCTCCCCCTGCCACCAATCTCCCAAACTGTCTGGGAAACAAATAAATGGGCTTTGCAGAGTTTTCTGAGGGTCAAGTGGTTCAAACAATTTTGGATGAAGTAGTATGTGAACTCCAGTTGAAGAACTCTCATGAAAAGTCATGCTGTCAGCAGCCCACTCTCACTTAAGTTCCGTATTTATTGTTGGGTTGCTCTGGTTGGAGAGAGAATGACAAGATAGGGGAAAATGAGCTGCCTTTTTCTCATTAATAATGAACAAACTTCTGCTATAATATTCAAAACAGTTGAAAAATAAGACAAAAATTGCTTACTTTAGTGAACAGAAAGGTTTTTGCTTTAGTTTTCTGTTTCTACTTGTCTGAATAGGAAGATATGGTTTTCTCAAGGACTTCAATCTCTGTAATGGAATTTTACTGAAGATTGATTAAACTGCCTTAATAATTAGGACTTAATGAGGAATTTACTTGTGATAAATAGTATTGCTAAAAGCTACTGTATTCCTGTTGTACGCTAATAAAGTTGAAGTATCAAGTTTTAGAATGCATTGTAATCTTAGTAGAACATAACATTTTAAGTAATTAAATATCCCCACTTAAACAAAAGGCGTAGCCCCTTTGTAATTTGGTTTAAGAAATTTGGTATAAAGTGAGAGAGGATGTGTGCATGACCAACAAGGATTATCAAGTTCTTATACCAAACTTTGTCATTCATGAAACAATGCTTATGGTACTTATTTGATTTTAAACTTATTCATATTATTAATTTACAGTGTCCAAAAATGTGTTAACACTTTACAGTTCAGATGTTCCTTGCCAGTAACTGCTTACAATCTCCTAGAAAAAAAAGAACATAACTCTCACCTATTTGAACAGAGAGGCCCATGAGTTAGAGCCCATACCAACACCAGCCCCTACCAGTAGAGCCGTAGTGGCATGGCAGCAGCGAAGGTCCCCACTCCCTAGATGCAGAGTGCTCCCCAGGGATAGTCTCATCAGTGAGTTCCAGAGTTAACACCTAACTGTGAAGAATGGACTTTAAGCTGTGTTTTCAAGCTGTCCGCAGTCTCCAGCAGATATCAATGCAGCAGTAACACTTAGGATGTAGACTTTAGGGTAACTATTTTTAAGAGAAAAAAAATAGATTTTGACATCATTATGTGAATCCAAGAGTTATGCCTTGATGTGTTTCAGACTTAAAATAGTCCATGTTCATTGTCCAGTGGTGAAGGCTGTCATGTAGAGATGTGTTTCTGTGTAAAGTGGTCATTGTGCCCACCAAATGTTGTTTTTCAACTGATAGAAAAAAATATCCAGAAATGGTACTAGAATGAAGCAGTTCCTCTACCCATTGGAGTTCTAGAAATGTTGCAATTTATAAAGCAAGTAGTCACCCTTTGCTGTGACAATAGAATTATATGCCTTAGATGATAAGCAAGCTACTGGACGCTGTGGTAGGAAAATTTGGTGTATGATTGAATGATTATACTGCTAAGAGGCCAAATTTCTAACACTTTATTTAAAAGCAGATGTGGTATAGTCAATGTTTAAAACGCATGAATAATCATAAAATCCTTGGTAGGGCATGTGAAAACAAGGTTTGATGTGCATCCAGTGTATAGGCAGGCTTTATTAGTACCTTAGGACTGATAAAGTAGCATGCTATGGACAGAAATAGTTCCTTTTCTGTATAAATATTAATGTCCTGTGTAGGTGACCATAGCAGATTGTTTCGCTCAAGGCAACAAGTGAGCTGGGAATCGTTGCCCAGTAAAAATTTAAATACTAAATATGGATAACAGTCTATTGCAGGAAGGCTCATTTTGATTCATGGGAAGTCAAAACTGAATGTTCTTTCCTTAAAAATATGGATAAGTAATTACACATTTTAAAGGTTAAGCTGTGTAACAAAATAAGGTATTGAACACAAGAAACAGAATTATAGTTTCATTAAATGTATGTATATACTATAACAAATGCAAAGAGTTCTCTAAATTTTAGGGATTTATGGGTAACTAAGGCAACTCACTTTACAGCTTTACATTTATTTTACAAGGTTGCTTAAAAAAACTTTAATAGCTTTGCTGTGATATGTTCCACATGGCATGAACAAAACATAAAATGGTGCACCGTGCTTTGAAAGTTTTGCTATTTATTTGGGATGACTTGCATAACTCAAAAATAGCAGAGCATCAATAATGACTTTATAAAACTCCACATCATTACATATTCTATGCCTGTGGATAAATACACTCATGCATGTCATAAAGAACAAACTGTCCCTTAGCACCACAGCTTAATAAATTAACGCAGCTATGAGTGTAACTTAACAAAAGGAACATAAAAGAAAATTTTCCTAAGCACAATTCATAAGCCATAATATAACTATATAAAACTGACTGTAAACCTAGCAGAAAACAAATAGCTGAGATCGTCCTTGTACTTGCTACTAATGGAAGTGTCAGCTAGATTCTCTTGAGAAACTTCCTGTCTGCACTTGTTTACAATATGTAGGAGTCTTTCCATATGCTTCTGTAAGTAGATTATTTTTAAGTGAGTAAAGGATTTCAGATTTTACAATCTTCTTCCACCATGAAAGCAAAATTGATCTCAAGGAGGTCATATACTGTAGAATGTCTGCCCTAAAATTAGATTTCTAGAAATACTGTTTATTAAAGCATTGGATAAAGGCATATTCTGATTCTCTGGCGCTTGCAAGAGGCAAATCCGGGAAGAAGAGTGACCTCCGCTATGCCACTAGCCTTTCGGGGAGTATGATAGCATATGCTCTGGGCCATCCTTTAAGACATGCTACTGGGATTTCCACCAGCCAGTACACAGTAGTGAGGTTCTAGTGTACAGTTCTCACAGTTAATATTATGCTTGCTGATAACAAGGTGATAAATGTTCTTATAAATGGATGCATCTTTAATTACAGTTAAATACATTGAGGATAATAATTGTTACTCCTGGAGCATTTTAAATGTCCTGTCTCAATGCTCATGTATTTAAAAGAGAAAACATGTCTTAGGCCTCTGCAGCTGTCACTTATTTTCAGAATATTCTTAATGAGACAGAACAATTGGAAGAAAATAGCAACAGCAATGTGTTTTATCAAGGTTATCAAGATAAGTTAAGGAGAGGAAACATGACTAGATTAATAGTGTATCAGCTAGCATATTGAAATTCCAGCTACATTCTATTCCATATCTGTTAGGAGAATTGGTCAGAAAGTATATTATAAAGAAAAGAGAAACACAAACTGCTAATGGATTGTGTGTAAATGTCCAACTTGTCTTGAGAGGTGGTATTCATAGGGCACTGTATATGGAGTCATGCATAAAGCTGGATGGGAAATACTTTTCCTGAGCCATAAAACTTTCAGAGTTTTCAAAAATGTTCCTGTTCTACATTAGGATGAATCTAAAACCTTTCAAAATTTTTCATGAAAATGAAACCACTAGACCAGAATAACCTGTAGACAGGTATTTCATCTGAAATGTAGGAGACCCAGGTTCAAATCCTGCTCTGCTGTTCACCTGTATCCCAGAGGAGTGTCCTAACTACTGAACTGTTAGCTATTCTGGGATGATACGCACACCACATTTTGATTAGAAACTCCATCCTGGACCTGAGAAACCTTTTGTGGAAATTGGTACATTCCTGCGAAAAGTTTGTTTTAATGAATCTGTATTTTCTGATTGTGACTTGCCGAGGTTCAGTCCAGACCAGTGAGGTGCTGTGTCACCCCTGCCGCGCAACCTTGAGTGTCTTAAAATACCTAATGGAAGTAGCTCCCACCAGGGTTGCACCCAGTGTGTCTGTAACTGCAGCCTGCCAACCACAGGTGGGTTACACTCTGGCTGTCACCAGGCGTAGTTATACTGCAGTTATACCTCCCCCGCTCCACCCTAATACACTCCCAGTCCTGGAGTTTTCCCCAGAAATGTATGTCTTGTACTGCCCAGCCTCTCCTGGACAGTGCAAATATACTAAGTCTGTTATTCCTTTAAGGGAACAACATATACTAGCTTACCACCTTAAATTAAGTTACATAGACACTTCATTTTAACCACAGTGGATTAGCTAAAACAATAAAACAAATTCATTAACTACAATAAGAAAGATTTTAAGTAAGTACAAGAAATGAGGCATCAAAGTCAGAAATAGTTACAAGAAAATACAAATGAAAATGTTTTTGATTGCCTAACTTAACAAACTATAGTAGTTTCAGAGCAACATTTCTCATCACGTGCTTCCAACATCATTTCTCACCAAAATTTCGGTCAAGAGCCTCCCCAGATTCCAACAGCAGTTTCCTTTGTCTTCTCAGGTATGTGGGTGAGATGGATAGGGAGAGAGAAACTGATTTAGCCATTCCCCAGACTTATCATGATTTCAGTTTACGTTCATGTTTACACATAATATTGCTACATGCATTCTACAATGATATTACTAATTAGAAAGTGTGAGTTTTCAAATGACACTTCACCAGGCATGCGTTTTTACAATAGTGTGTAGGGTATGAATACTGAAGAACCCTCATAAAAGGTCATGCTGTCAGCAGCCCACTCTCATTTAAATTCACTCAAAAAATTCCTGACCAGCTTTAGTCAGGAGACCTGGGTTCTATTCCTGGCTTTGCCAATAACCTGCTTTGTGTCTGTGAACAAGTCACTTTAGCTTTCTGTGCTTTATTTTCCCCTCCAGACCTTAGTCTTGTCACTTTAGATTGTAAGGTCTTCAAGAAAAGAACTTTCTCTACACAGTAGTGTTTTGGTACAGTGCTTTGCTCAGCTGAACCCTGATCTCAGTTTGGGTCTGAAGGTGCTAATGTAATATCAATCATATTTTTCATATTTTTAATCTGAGACGAACATTCTCAGTCAAATTCACTTCACCTGCATAAAGCAAGAGTATTCATGTGTTATGTGGCTGAAGTGCAGGGTGTATAAGATGTCAAAATCTACTCTCTTACAGGCTAAAGTGCTGAGCTGTAATGAGCCATTCTATTTGGAATTCCTGCTCTTCTTTTGGAGTCCAGTCTAAGATCCTGCAGGTACCCTCTAGAGAAGTACATGATCACACCTTGTTCTGAATTACAATAAAATGAAACGGTATTATGGTTTAGTGTATGGTTTAGAATTCTGCACTGGATTGGTTGTTTAAAAACAACAAAAGCCAAATTTTTCATAAATGTATTTTAGGGTTCTTCAGTTTCTGGGGGCTCAAACTGAGATGCCTTTGACTTGATTTTTAGAGATGTTGGGCACCTTCAGGTCCTTTAAATGTAAGGAGTGACTGCTATTCATTTCTGAAGATCAGGCCTCTTTAAGGTAGCTCAAGCTGGAAAGCCAAAAATTGAGGCTCACCAAATCAGAGGCGATTTTTGAAAAATTGGGCCTATATTTTACCATAATAATGTGGGCAAGTATCAGTCTGTAACACTTCTGTGATATTCTGAAAACTTGTTCTATAACTGAAAAATATTTTGGTTAAACTGAATAGAGTAGATCCCTAGAGCAGAGCACTCTTAACAGAGATTATACCTGATGCCATGTGTTATGGCTTTTCCTCCTGCATATAGCTAATTTTCTAATTTCTTGGAGCAGCTGGTACAGGAACCCAAAAGGGGAGAGGCAACTCTTGATTTAGTCCTGAGTGGAGCGCAAGAGCTGGTCCAAGAGGTAACTATAACAGGACTGCTTGGGAATAGTGATCATAATATAATAACATTTAACATTCCCATGCTGGGAACAAAACCGCAGCAGCCCAACACTGTGGCATTTAATTTCAGGAAGGGGAACTATAAAAAAAATGAGGGGGTTAGTTAAATGAAAATTAATAGGTAAAGTGACTAAAGTGAAATCCCTGCAAGCTGCATGGACACTTTTCAAAGACACCATAATAGAGGCCCAACTTAAATGTATACCCCAAATTAAAAAACAAAGTCAAAGAACTAAAAAAGAGCCACTGTGGCTTAAAAACCATGTAAAAGAAGCAATGAGAGATAAAAAGGCATCTTTTAAAAAGTGGAAATCAAAGCCTACTGAGGTAACTAGAGAGGAGCATAAACACTGCCAAATTAAGTGTAAAAATATAATAAGAAAAGCCAAAATGGAGTTTGAAGAACAGCTAGCCAGAAACTCAAAAGGTAATAATAAAATGTTTTTTAAATATGTCAGAAGCAGGAAGCTTGCTAAACAACCAGTGGGGCCCCTGGATGACAGAGATACAAAAGGAGCACTGAAAGACGGTAAAGTCATTGCAGAAAAACTAAATGAATTCTTTGCTTCGGTCTTCATGCCTGAGGACATTAGGGAGATTCCCAAACCTGAGCCGTCTTTTGTAGGTGACAAATCTGAGGAATTGTGACAGATTGAAGTGTCACTAGAGGTGGTTTTGGAACTAATTGATAAACTTAACTGTAACAAGTCACCGTGACCAGACGGCATTCACCCAAGAGTTCTGAAAGAACTCAAATGTGAAATTGCAGAACGATTAACTTTGTAACCTGTCCTTTAAATTGGCTTCTGTACCCAATGACTGGAAGATAGCTAATGTAACGCCAATATTTTAAAAAGGGCTCTAGGGGTGATCCCGGCAACTACAGATCGGTAAGTCTAACGTCCATACCGGGCAAATTAGTTGAAACAATAGTAAAGAATAAAATTGTCAGGCACATAGAAGAACATAAGTTGTTGGGCAAAAGTCAACATGGTCTCTGTAAAGGGAAATCTTGTCTTACTAATCTATTAGAGTTCTTTGAAGGGGTCAACAAAGATGTGGACAAGGAGTATCCAGTGGATGTAGTGTACTTAGATTTCCAGAAAGCCTTTGACAAGGTCCCTCATCAAAGGCTCTTACGTAAATTAAGTTGCCATGGGATAAGAGGGAAGATCCTTTCATGGATTGAGAACTGGTTAAAAGACAGGGAACAAAGGGTAGGAATAAATGGTAAATTTTCAGAATGGAGAGGGGTAACTAGTGGTGTTCCCCAAGGGTCAGTCCTAGGACCAATCCTATTCAACTTATTCATCAATGATTTGGAGGAAGGGGTAAACAGTGAGGTGGCAAAGTTTGCAGATGATACTAAACTGCTCAAAATAGTTAAGACCCAAGCAGACTGTGAAGAACTTCAAAAAGATCTCATGAAACTAAATGATTGGGCAACAAAATGGCAAATGAAATTTAATGTGGATAAATGTAAAGTAATGCACTTTGGAAAAAATAACCCCAACTATACGTACAATATGATGGGGGCTAATTTAGCTACAACTAATCAGGAAAAAGATCTTGGAGTCATCGTGGATAGTTCTCTGAAGATGTCCATGCAGTGTGCAGCGGCAGTCAAAAAAGCAAACAGGATGTTAGGAATCATTAACAAAGGGATAGAGAATAAGATGGAGAGTATCTTATTGCCCTTATACAAATCCATGGTGCGCCCACATCTTGAATACTGTGTACAAATGTGGTCTCCTCATCTCAAAAAGGATATACTGGCGTTAGAAAAGGTTCAGAGAAGGGCAACTAAAATGATTAGGGGATTGGAACGGGTCCAATATGAGGAGAGATTAGAGGCCAGGACTTTTTAGCTTGGAAAAGAGGAGACTAAGGGGGGATATGAAAGAGGTATATAAAATTATGAGTGGTGTGGAGAAAGTGAATAAGGAAAAGTTATTTACTTGTTCCCACAATAGAAGAACTAGGGGCCACCCATTGAAATTAGTGGGTAGCAGGTTTAAAACAAATAAAAGGAAGTAGTTCTTCACACAGCGCACAGTCAACCTGTGGAACTCCTTGCCTGAGGAGGCTGTGAAGGCTAGGACTATAACAGGGTTTAAAAGAGAACTGGATAAATTCATGGAGGTTAAGTCCATTAATGGCTATTAGCCAGGCTGGGTAAGGAATGGTGTCCCTAGCCTCTGTTTATCAGAGTGGGGTGATGGATGGCAGGAGAGAGATCGCTTGATCTTTACCTGTTAGGTTCACTCACTCCGGGGCACCTGGCATTGGCCACTGTTGGTAGACAGGATACTGGGCTAGATGGACCTTTGGTCTGACCCAGTACGGCCTTTCTTAAGTTCTTATGTTTATGTTCTTATAATTTTGCTAAAATAAAAAAAAAATCACAAACATTGCACTGGTTTGTACAAACATACCACTAAGCCTCCTTACGCAAAATCATCATTATTATCTTATTTGCTTTAATTCTGCCTGCAGGTGCAATAAAGTGAAAATGTGTATGCATTAGAGCATATTTATAATACTAGTTGGGGTGGCAGGTGGGCTGTAAAATGAATAAAATTGTTTCCAAAGTATTGAACTAGATTAGCATGGATTAGCACATTCATTTTAAAATCCATGGCAGGGCGCATTTAAAATATTCCGCACATCATCCCTTCTTTTACTGTGTATGTATTTTCAACAATACAAAATGCTGCATGAAAACAAGGAATATTTTTGTACGTTTCATTGTCATATAATGAAATTCAGTAAACAAGACGAGAAGGCTGTTTTCTGGGATATTGAAATTACGAAATGTGACAGTTGGATTGTATATCTCTAAACTTCTTTTACAACAACATTTAAATCTGCCCCATGGTCAAAAATACATATGCATAATTGTACATTTAATATGCATTAACAATTAATGTGAGCACTCGTGCAAATGAGTGGCCATTTATGCTATAAAATGTCACAGTTGCAGTTATAGTAATTGCATGTGCAAAGGAGGTGCATAATTGTGCATGTGCATTTTTAAATGTCTGGTTCTATTTTTCCTTGTTTCTATTGTAGTTATCATTTGTATTGTGGTAGAACCTAGAGGCCTCAGTTAGAGACTGGAGTTGTGTGTCAGGGAGGACTCACTCCTACCTGCACTCTAGCCCCAGAAACAGCATGGAGACCTCCTTCTTTGAGTAAAAGACCTTGTGCAGTTTCTTTACAGTGCTCTTTTCTTCCAACTTTGCAGACTATACTGCCTAATGCCAGGAGTGACATGGAGAGCTCTCTCCTGGCTCTGGTTTCATCTTCCCTTTTCTGTATCAACTGAGCTACTGAGTTAATTAGCTTTTTAATTCCCTCCAGTCCATGGCAATCTATCAGTTGGGAGCAGTTCCTATAGCCAGGTGTGCTGACTCAGGTGGGGCAACTAAGCACAGGTGCAGTGATCGTAGGCCTGGCTCAAGGTGTTGCTCAGCCTCTGTCACTCACCTACTCCCTTACCTGACCATCAGATTTTGCTTTCCCCAGGCTTTCTGTCGCTTACTGGAGGTGCCTCCATCCATGTGCCTCTTTTGATCCCTAGGTCATCCTGGTGATGCCCACTCATTCTCCACCCACAGAAATCACACTTGGTGATGGGAGGGAAGATGCCTCAACAGCACCATTTCAGCCCACAGGTCGTCACACTATGGGAACCCTGGGGGATTGCGCTCCCTATTCTCACCCTTTGTATCTGGTCGTGGATTGAGAGCACCCCCCTGGTCACTCAGGGTCTCAGGGTCTCCCATCCCTTCAAGCTGTGCCTGAGATAATTTTCCTTGGGGCTGTGGTATGGGGGACTCCGTGGTCTCTCAGCCTCTACTAAGGAGCTCAGGTTGTCTTCCTTCACCATCCCTAGTTCCTTAATTTCGATCCTCCCCTTTGTCTAGGGGTTTCTAAATTTGCTCCCTCTGATTTGTTTCCTTCCTTCCTTCCCTTTGAGCTCCTTCCCCCGCCCACATTTTTAACTATCTTTTGACTATCTTTAAGTGATAATAAATTACATTTTAAAATGTTTCTTTAAAAAAATGTTTCTTAAAAAAATATTATCACCCATCAAATTTTAGCAAATTGACAGTGCTCAGGTTGCATTCTTAATGTATTGTCTTTAATTTACATGCCATAGGGATCTCAAAGTAGTATGCGGGGTTTGTTCAGAGTTAATGTTAAAGAGAAAAAAATCAACTACTGGGATTTTTAAAGCCCAAAGTGTCCTACGTCACCCGCAGAAATTAGAACAGGCTGCAGCCAAAAGAAAGATGCCAGCCTAGTAATAAATTGGCTAAGTATAATCATACCATAGTACATCATAGATCTGGAAAGAGCAGAACAATTTCAATCTCCTTTTCTTTAGGTCTAATCCCAAATCATCCCTTGACATGTAAATGAGCTTCCTTTTAGAGGGTATTGTCAGCATTCTCTGAACCCTTCATTACAGAGGCTTTATTTAATGGTACAATGTCCTTTTTAATATAAAAAAAGTTAAATCTTATACTCATGCTGCACATCGTGAATAATGTGTCAGTCTGAACTTTTAATTTCCTTTATTATATTGGATGTGTGGGATACTTAAGTTGAATCATTTTATTCTTAGAGTCCTAATTTTATTGGTCCAACAAGTTTAAAAAAAGAGCCATCCCCTAAGAAGTTTTATGATTTCATTAATACGTCCTTATTCATTTATAGGAATTTTGAGCTTACTACTAATTGACTATTTAAATAATTGAGAATGAAATGTATCAGTGTTTTCTGAAGACTCTTAGGTATTCTCTCTCCATCACTTTTTTCCCCTTAAGAAGTTTGCCCGATCTAAGACAAATTAATCAGTGCTAGGCTTAGTTACTAATTTGTTTTACCAGGCAGGACATTATATCTGCAATTCAATCTGCAGCCTCAGCAGAGGAGGAGGAAGTCTGGAGTAGAATATAAATGTTATGTATACATTTGAATACATATGCCTGTCTGCATTAGGCACAGCTCTTAAAAAAAAAAAAACACCTTACGAACTTTGAAAAAAATATTTAATATTTGTATGCAATGAGACAACAAAGTGTATTTTTCTTATCACTTGCACCTAGCTGTGTATCTCCCACTTTCATATAATTTACCAAGAATAGGGAAAAAGACTTGCTGTAACTCTCATTTAAAAACATGAAGATGTTATTTTCTTTCTTTGGTGCGCACCTTTGGGAAATTCAATTTGTATAACCAATGGAGAGGAAAGAGAAGAATACTCCCCAGCAGAATAGGAAGAGAGCTATCTTGCATAAATAGTGTATAAGCAAAACACTTAAGCACTTGCTTAACTTTAAGCATGTGAGTCGCCAAGGTCAAATCCCTGTAAATGTAGTCAATGAGATTGCGTGAGTTTGAGTTCTTTGTTGAATCAGAGTCACATTCATGAAAGGAACAAGGAAATTAAGAGCAATATTTAGCAAAAGAACTAATCAATAGAGAAGAGAGAAACAGTTCAGATAAAATAACCTGGCACAAATCTCTGCCTAAAACAAGTTTTGAAAAAGGACCTATAACTTTTTGACATTTCAGTCAGACATTTGGAGGAGTAATGTGAGTAAAGGGGGCAGAAATAAGCCAGTGCTTTCATCCCCCAGGAACAGTTTTGAAAAATTAGAATCTGTCATTTTGTGCAGTCTGGCCAACAGGGAGGGAAGCAGTTTACTCATCAGAAGCATTTTCACCAGTCCCGGGAGTAAGTCATCTCTGCTAGGGGGTGATTTAGTCAGGCCCAGGAAAGGGATGACTCATATCAGGTTCAAGGAAATCACTCATGCTCATCCTTCAGCTTGGTGTGAGAGCATCCAACAATCCATCACTACCCTCCTTCCTGCTTTTTAAATAGAGCAAGTCCCCATGACATCTTTCTGTGGTGGATCAGATATGTTTATGAGAATTCACTTCATTGACCCACTGTGTCTGCATTGACCTGGCTTCACAGTTTTCCTGTCCTCTGCTTCTATGTTATATGTTGAGGAAGGGTATCCACTCCCACACTAATGCCCATTTACTCTGCGTTTTGCATAGGACCAGAACATCACTTAACATGAACAAGATAAACATAGGCTACATCTATACTGCAACCAGTGGTATAATTTTCAGCTCATGTAGACATAGCCACACTAGCTTTAATCTAGCGAGCATGCTAAAAATAGCAGCAAGGAGCCAGCAGTGCAGGTTTCAGCCTCGGGCTAGCAACACGAGTGTGTACTTTGGGGGAACAGGCAGGCTATGTAGCGAATACATGGCAAAATATTGGGAATGTGTCCCCATTTTGCTGTCCTGTATATATGCAGATTGAGAAAGAAAATGAGGAAAATTATCAATGCCTGAAATGTTAAGAAAATTAACATCTTTATGTGTTCATGCAGATCTACAACTAAAAGATTCTGAAGCATAAATATAACATGCATCTCTGAGTGATGGTAAATAAGAAAATGACACTTGACATTCTTAATGCCTTAGGACCTACCAAATTATCTGGACTAATGTTGTCTAAAAGTTAGTTTGAATAAACCATAAGCATTTTATGAATTTTTACATTACAGTCAGCACAAAAACCTAATTTGAGTATGCAAACCACAGTAAAGTAAAAGGCAATTTTTCATATAGTATTTTCCCAGAAAGATTTTGTCATCAAACAATTCAGAAGGACTGGAGATTAAATTATATGTTCCTATTTCTCTCTTCACAGTAGCATCTCAGGGTTTGTGTAATAAGAGCATATGAAAGCATCAGATGAATATAAATAAAGAGCAATGCTATTGTTTGGAAATACTGGTAGATTCACCATGAAGTAGCTACATTTTTCATATATACAAGGTCAGGTTTTCAAAAGAATTCAGCACTCATGTCTGGAGCCAGGTGTTCAGAAGAGCTCAGCTCTGATTAAAGCATCTAAATGAAGTGGTCATATTTTCAATAGTGGTCTGCATTTTGGGAGCTCTTAGTATTCGCACTGGGATCTGCTGAGTACACAAATGTCTGTCCCACTACTGGATACTTCTGGAGGAAATTAATTCATAGCTTTTGGAGATTTGGGGCAGAATCTGAAAAGTTGAGAACCTAATTAGGCATCTAGATTCCTATTCAGACCCCTAAGCAAGTGGTCTGATTTTCAGAGGTGACTCACACTTATAATTCCTTTGATTTTGTCTAGTGTTAATTTGGAAATACCTGTAGCTCAAAAATGGCTTGTGACTTCTCTGGGGGTTATATCTATATATACTCGGGCTAAATTAGGGGCCTATATAAAGAGATAGAGAGGAAAGAACCTTTAGGGAGAACACAAGTGGCAGAATTAGGTGGATTGGTCCAAACAAGTTTCCCTCAGGGAAACTCCCTACCACTTTAGATACTGAAATCAAGCAGTTCTCTTTGTCCGGGTGCTAACGGAGGCTGCATCTTAGTAACAAATAAAAAATGCTTCACCAACTGGAAGGCTTATTATTTCCTTCTATGGCCAGGAAAGGGATATACTCGTGGGTTTTTAATCCATATTTCTGTACAGTGAATGACTATTGGTGCATGTCTATGTATTTCAGACGTTCTCATTGCTCACTACTGTATAGGGTTGCCAGGTATCCAGTTTTCAACCAGAATACCCAGTCAAAAAGGGACCCTGGCTGCTCCAGTCAGCAGAGCTGACCAGGCTGCTAAAAGTCCAGTTGGTTGCAGCAGGGTTAAAGCATGCACCCTGCCTGGCTCCGCAGGGCTCCCAGAAAGCAGTGGGATGTCTTTCCGGCTCCTAGGCAGAGGAGCAGCGAGACGGGCTCCGCGTGCTGCCACCGTCCCCAGGTGCCAGCCCAAGCTCCAGATGTGTGTGGGAATTAGTTAGGAGAGGAGCCTTTAAAGCAGTGTGTCTCAAACTTTTTTACTGGTGACCCCTTTCATATAGCAAGCCTCTGAGTGTGACCCCGCCCCCCTTATACATTAAAAAGACTTTTACATCTATTTCACACCATTATAAATGCTGGAGGCGAAGCAGGGTTTGGAGTGAACGTTGACAGCTCGTGAACCCCCGTGTGATAACCTCATGACGGCCTGAGGGGTCCCAACCCCGATTTTGAGAACCTCTGCTTTAAACTGTGGCATATTCTCACTATAAAAACACTGGGTACAATTTCTTCTTTATATAATGTAATCATAGACTACTCAGAATGTAAGCTAATTTGTTCTCTCTTCCCCAACACCCACATCCTGGAAATAAAGAAACTGTTTCTTTCATAGCAGCAGCTATTGTAAAGAGTGTTACTTTACCTTGGTAAATATGCTCTTTCTAACCCATCTTGGAAAACAAAAGAATTCTGTATTTCATGCCTAATTACACCAAAAGCAGCATAACTGACAAAAGTCTGCCCTTGACCAGAACACTGTCTTAGCTAAGGGAGACTGTGTTCTTCGGAAACCTCCTGTGTTATTAATAAGGGTTTTATCAAATTGAGAGATCGTATTAAAGAGATGTGCAATATATGTGTCAATGACAGACTGCTGTAAGGCCTTCTCAAGACCAAAAATGAGAATGGAAGTGACCTTAACAGGATGCTGATTCTTTTCAGGCATAATGATAAAATATTAGCTATAGGCTAGAGTAAAAAATTTTCATCTCCTCCTCTTTTTATTTTTTTTTTTTGTCTTTTCATTAGGAAATGAAAGTTACCCATATTATTAAAAAAAATCAAAAATAGTAACTCTTTAAAAGTATAATGTGGGCAGTGCTCCTTTAAAATATTATTTGTAAGGTCAAATGCTATGCAGCTTCTTTATAAAGTCTGTGCTGGGTTTAACTTGAATTTATTAGATGGGTTAGTCTGCTAATTTGGCAGGGATCAGGCTGTTACTTTTGTGCCTGAAGTTTAAATCTCAGTGTTTCTCATTGCAGGACCATCTGTAGCACATAAAAAAAATTCTGGTTGCCTATTTTTCCCAATCATACATAATCAAGTTAATAAAATATAGACTATTCCAGGAAATGACAACTAAATCTGTAGGATTGAGTCAGTGGGATGCTCTAAAGATGTTTTCAGGGGGTTCTGGGCAGGGAAGTATGGACTCTGGCTGTTCTACTATGCAAATTCCTGTTTTCAAACAGTCATTCACTAGGTGCCATGCAGCTGGCTGGCTGCTCAGTTAACTGCTGTATTGCAAATCAGATCAGTCATCTATCCAGCTGTTGTAATCAAATAATGAGGCTTTTAAATCCCTCTCTCTTGCTCTTCTTGAAAAAGAGGGCAGGGCTAACATCTGCCATTCTGGAGAGGAAACCACGGAGGAGAGGTTTGCATGAATAAAAGTGGGAGGCTTTCAGTCACTGCTGTTGCCATCAGCGCTGTCTTGGCTCTAAGGCGGAGTTCCAAGCTTTTTTTTTCTGAGTTCCCCTATGGAGATTCATTTTCTATGCATACCTCACTATTTCTAAGGGGCTGAGGGGAAGGATACCTAGTGGCAGTTGACAAAGCCTGCTTCCTGCAACAATAGGGAGACCACAGCTGCTGGGACCCAACTTCCTGCCAGTCTCACTGCTCCCTCTGCCAGGGAAATGAATGGGGCTGGGCTGAGGGGTCAGTGGGAGAGTGGAAGGATGCATCCCATGAGTACTGGCACCCTCTGCTGGGCAGAGCCCCCTCCTGAACCCAGCTCTTCCATGCATCCCCATCAGTCCTCATATCTCCTGCCCCAACCTTGTCATGCAACTCCAGGGATATGGGCGAGTTGGCACAGTCATTCCACACCTTGGCAACAAAAGTATTTTGTAGCAAAAGATTTTATTAGAAACTATACTTACGTGTGAAAACATATGACCCAAAAGTGGGCACTTTACTTGTGGCTTTGATAGTTCTCTTGCCTGCTCCCATTATATAGTAGGACAGTCTTCTATACCAAAGAAATATGGGGTTCATTGTTGACCGAGGCACCCAAAGGCATACTACTGCATATCTTATGAAGACAGCTACTTGGAATCTTCATGCAATTGCAATAGTTCAACTAACAAGAAATGCCATAACATCCACATATCACATCTTTAAGGACAGTATCAGGCTATCTGAAGTGCATGCTCTTCCTTTTATTTATTATCATTAGAGATGCAGCTGAGTCACAAAATTCAAATCCAAACCTCCCCTGTCAGGGTTCCTCCCCTGGGGTACAGATATTAAAAACTTCCCCAAGGCACAAATCCTTTCTTTGTTCTTGGACGATATTGCTGCCACCACAAAGTGATTTAGACAACGATTCAGGAAAGGGACCACTTGGAGTCACTATTCCCCCAAAATATCCCCTAAGGCCCTTCACCCCCTTTCCTGGGGAGGCTTGAGAATAATATCCTCACCAACTGGTACAGGGTGAGCCCAGATGAAACCCTGGGATTTTAGGACACTGAAAATGAATCAGGTTTTTAAAAGAAGAATTTTATTTTTTTAAAAAAAGTAAAAGAATCACATCTGCAAAATCAGGATGGAAGGTAACTTTACAGGGTAAATAAAAAGATTTTAAACACAGAGGATTCTCCTCTGGGCTAAGCTTCAAAGTTACAAAAAAACAGGAATAAAACTCCCTTTTAGCATAGGGAAAATTCACAAGCTAAAACAAAAGATAACCTAAAACCTTTCCTTGCTTTACTTACAATTTTTGTTATCTTAGAGGCTCATTTCAGGAATGTCTTTAGGAGATGGATTTTCCTGCTCTGATCCTTCTCTGTCTGAGAGAACATAACAAAGAGCACAAACAAAACCTTCCCTTTCTATTTATGACATCCCCAAAGTTTCGGTATCTTTGGATTGGATAATTGGGTACAAGCTCAACTTCATTATTGTTTGTTTAATGCCATTGATGTGTATGGTACTGTACAAACGAGAGAACAAGGGGTAGATTCTGATCTCATTTATAATAATATAAACTGAGTCACTCCCTAGATATGAGTACTCACTTCGCATCTGATGCTGGGTCTAGGAGTGAATGCTGAGTTTTTCAATCTTCACCTTTTCTAGAAGCTGCAACACATGACAAAAAGAACTGTTAGACAAGAACTGAGGAAAGATCTTCAATAGTTAATTGATAGAACATTGATCTATTTAGTGATACGACACTTAAGTGTAGCCCAAGAAAAGTAATGGGACCTTGAGAACTATGCCAGTTTCTACACAGTCTATCTGTAGAAAAAACCAGTTCATTTACATAACTTTCTATATCTTCTAGGGGGTGGGAAGCCAGTGTGCCTGAGGCTGCTAAGAAAGCTGCATTGAAATAAACTCATTCATAGGGTTATGTGTCTACTAATTCAGGGATGCAATGCTAAGTATTTTGTAGTATTCTAAACCAATCTCAAGAACAGTTATACAGTCACAGCCAACCATTAGTTCTCAAGCAATTCATTATTTTGCCCATGTCCATGGAGCTACTGACCCATGACTTGGTTTTCATTAGATGATTATTTAAATTTCATCCTCAAATTTTGAAACAGTCATTATTAATTAAAATATGACAGCACAGATTATCATCAGAAGAAAGAGCTGCCTGGGAGCATTGGTTTGGGGTCTAGTTATTGACTGGCTTGAGTGCACCCACAGTGACAGAGGGCCATGCCCTCCTAATCCCCTTGCTAACCGTTTATGCAAGGATTAACTGACTTTCTAAGTGACAATAAAGAAAAAAAGTGATATTTTAAAAATCATTTTTCACACAGAAATAGTCTAGGCAGTTGAAAAGTTCTGTGTTACTTCATCAAGAAAGTTGCCTCTGCATGTTTGCTCTTGCAGGGTATGCTCCAGCATGGGGCCCATTGCAACATGGCACCAGATAATCAAAGCTGAATTTCTAAATGGTCATGGGGTCCCCAGCTTCTTCAGTTTCTTCCTTTATGAAGCTAACTGCATGTATATGGACCTTTGCTCCACACTCAGGAAGCTTTTTTTCATGTTGTTCTGTTTCTCTACAGAGAATTTCTTGTTAGCTTGTTGTTTGCTGTCATGGGTATCCTTTGATTTTATTGGAGTTATCCCAGATTTACTCCAGTGTGAATCAGTGCAAAATTGTGTGCGGTTGGTCTAATGGAATTCTCCTTCTAGTTAAAGTATTATATTGATAATGGGGAAAAGAGAATTAAATCAATATTTATACTGCTCTATATATCGATCAGCTGACAGTCCTGTGTAATAGTTATAGAAACGTGGAGATTTATACCTCAAGAACCATGCATGCTTTACATGGTCAGTGGTGTGTGGAAAGTCACAAGACAGATTTTTGTATCCTGACAAGATATTCATCAAAAATTAAGCCCCAGGCATATGGAAGTAGTCAGATCAAACGTGCTGGAGGTATACTGGAAGATCTGTACTCACTAGCATGTGCAACACTTAGCTGGTTTTAACAGAATGTCTGGACATTCTTAACTAGTTCTCCCTCCCATAACACGTACATCTGATGCAGTGTTACATGGGCTCTGCTTTCTGCATTTGTGCCATCCATTAGGTTGGCATTGTGCCTCTTCACAAGTAGGTTGGAATGTTTTGCTAGCTGCAGGGGCCGCAAGACATGCAAGGCTTTAGAACTGTATCGTGCATTGAACTATGACTGATATTCTGCAGGACTATGACTTAATGCCATGTCTTTAAAACTATTTTCTGGAGAGGCAGAAGGGAAATAATTACCTGCAGAACATGAAGCACAGAGCTGACAAACACTTATGGCTGGTAACTATATTTCAGAGGTATGACATGGAAGCCCATTAGTGGTTCACTATTCTGTGTCATCAACTCTTGTCAGGCCTGTTATATTCACTATACCTAACACAATGTTGTTACAATGTATAACCAAAAGTGACATGTAATATATCATTGGAAAACTAACAACTCACAGGTCACTAATATTGTTGTGTGATGTGTATATACAAGGTGTGTACAAAGTGTTATGGCTATGCTCTAGAATTTTGGTCTTAAAGTGTGTTTGGCAAGCAATGTATAAACCCAGTCTGCCCTACACAAACAGATGTGTATTTCTTTGTCTGACCAGTCGGGTCATCAGGTAAAGACAATGAAGGTGCATGTACATAAAAGGTAAACAAAACCATCAACCTAAAGAGTGGGGAAGATAACCTCTTGCAGGGATGTGAACTTCAAATGATAAACAACTGAATCAACTGATTCAAGGCAGATTTATAAAAAGTATATGTATTATAGAAGTGTATCAAGTGACATCTGTTATGAAAAATCTGTAACACACTGATGATTAATATCACTGTGAAATGTATGTATTAACATTAGATGAGAAATTATGGTTACTTTCTATTATGCCTTAAAGGCTGAGATCAAACAAAAGGAGAAAAACAGGTTTTCTCCCATACAGAAGTGAAGGCAGCTGTCTACGTGTCTCCAATGTCAATTAAGCATGGTGGAATGAAAACAATGGAAACCTCATTTACATACAGATCAGCAGGGGCACGGTAAGTCCACAGGCTGAGAAGAACAGCATGAGGTCATCTTGAGTCTTGGGACAAAATGGGCTATTTGGAAAGATGTAAGGTGAGGGAGGAAATCATTTTGGATTAATCGTTGGGAACACAGCACATCCAGCTAATAAAAGATTGATACAAGTAAGCATGCTCATATGTAGAACTATTATTTATTAGATTTAAGCACCCACAGACATAAGCAATAGATTTAGGACCTCCAAAATAATTACTTAAAATCTGAAATGGTATTGAGTAATTAGCAGCAGGTCAACGACGGCCACTTGCTTCCCTGCCAGAGAGTAGGGATCAGGAGAAAACGTCTTTCAGTATATCTTCAGAGAACTGCTCCAAAATACACTCTATTATTTAGACATTTTATAACTAACTTTTACAAAATACACAACTCATATTGACCCCTAATGGGAATCAATTCTCCTAACTTCAACAAAAAACAATTTAGCCATAATATCCTTCTGTATCAGGGATTGGCAACCTCGGCACGCAGGACCACAGGGTAAGCACCCTTAGTGGGCCCTGCCGCTTTGTTTACCTGGCGGTTCGCCGATCACGGGTCCCACTGGCTGTGGTTTGCCGTTCCAGTCCAATGGGGGCTGTGGGAAGTGCTGCCGCTTCCCACAGTCCCCATTGGCCCGGACCGCGAACCGTGGCCAGGGGGAGCCACGATCGGCAAACCGCCAAGTAAACAAAGCGGCAGGGCCCGCTAAGGGTGCTTACCCTGCAGTTCCATGTGCCGAGGTTGCTGATCCTTGTTCTATATCAAAAACACCCAAACTCAAGCTCTCCATCCACTTATTTTCTTTGTCTCATAATTTATTGATTCTTTTCTCCCCTCCTCTCATTCTGATTAGCAAAACCTGCAAGCCTGAAGTTAGTATTTGACCTTGCCTCAAATTGCTGCTTGTGCAAATTAACCCTTAACTATATGGTGTTCTATTTTATTAATTAATGGTAGCTAAATGCACACAATATGGCTGCGATTAGCTTGGTCAAGCTCTAGAGTGACACTTCCCTCAATTTTGGGGTAACAACTGGACAGACAAGGAACAGAGCTTTTACCAGCTGAGAAAGATGGGCCCTTCAACCATAGGTATTGAAGTCTCTTGGAACTGAATCTAAATAAGAAGCCTTCTTAGGCAAGTATCAGAGGGGTAGCCATGTTAGTCTGGATCTGCAAAAGTGACAGAGTCCTGTGGCACCTTATAGACTAACGGACATATTGGAGATAAGCTTTCGTGGGTGAATACATCTGCATGCATCTGATGAAGTAGGTATTCACCCACGAAAGCTGATGCTCCAGTAGGTCTGTTAGTCTATAAGGTACCACGGGACTATTTGTCACTTCTTAGGCAATGCTCTTCCACTTAGGAAGACAATGGGTACCAACATCTTGTACTTCTGTGTAAGGTCCTGACTGAATAAAAGTCAGCCATGGCTGGAAACAAGAAAAATTAGTCAGAAATCTACCTTAAACAAAGTCTATAGCTTGTTAAGTGAGGACTTAGCCATTAGGAAGCATATTCTTACTTTTGTTCATTTGTAATTCTTTTGTCTTTATCTCTTATACTCAAACTCCCTTAAAATCTCTCTTTTTGATTAAATAAACTTGTTTTACTTTTATTCTGAATCAACCTACTGCTGTGTTTGACCTGATTATTAAGACTGATAAACATAAGAAGCTACCATGCTTTTGTACCTTAAAGGAGCAAATGAACCTTATTAATTCCCTGAGTGTTCCAGGAGAGGGCTGGACACTTCAGGGCAGCCAGTTTGGGGAAAATTCAGGAGTTGGGGGTATGTTGGGATCACCCTGAAAGTAGTGAACGGTGTGGAGCTGTTGTGTTGTAGGCAAGCTGCTGAGATCAGAGCGCTGAACCAGGGCTACACAGCACACAGACACTCAGAACGGCACGCTTTTTTGCTGACTGTTGGAGTTTGGGCTGTGAGCCACAGCAACAGACCATTTAAGGCACCCAGGGTTACGGGGAAGTTCTGGATTGTACCCCAAAACATGACAAGTGGGTACGTTAGGGACCAGTGGAATCCATTTGGTCTATCAAATATTATATAAGAAAAAATCATGTTGGGAGTGGACTGATTTAAAGCAAGCTTGTGTCCATGAGGAAAGTTAACCATAAATGGTAAAGCTAGTAAAACCTAGCAGACAGGTTTTACCCTTACTATTATGGGAGTTTGACAGCTTTATGTTCAGTGCTGGATTGTGTGGAATTATGTGCTTTTTAGCCCACCCCTCTTTTTTCTCTGAAAACTGTTCTCTTCTCAACTATTTAGTGTAGCTAGGTGTAGCAGACTAAGACCATCTCCATTTCACAGAGACTACCAGAGAGCCTCCAGATGGTAACACATTTACCACATATTTTTTAAAAAGTGGATGAAAGCAGACAGATTTTTAAGGTTGATCATATTTAGGCCTAAGCTTTTTGATGCTGTCTCCTTAATCTGACCTATCATATGGGTTGCTAGAGCTTTCCACGCATATAATAGTTGCATCTTCATAGTGGGGGGGATATAATTACCGAACAAATTCATTTTTAGAAATTCAAGAAAATGTTGTGTAAGCAGTAGTTGATGACAGTCTAGGGTGTTTTTTTTTTATGTGAACGTGTAATTCACTAATTTAAAAAGATCATAGTAGCAAACAGAACATCATCTTGAGATAATGCTTAATGAACATTTAAGTGACTGTACACCTTTAAACTCTGCTCAGGATTGCTACAGTTCATAAGACTGCATTCAACAAGGCTGCATGTTATGGTATACATTAGTGTTAGCTTTCATCAACGAGTTTTCAACTGTTTAGCATATTTATATCTCTTGTATTTATATTTGCTGAAATAATTGAATTTGTAACAATTATAGGCCTGGGCAGATCTCCTTGGTCATTTGTATTGACTATTACAATACAGCAGCTTTACCTCATTAAAAATAAACTGTCTTAATCACTGTGGAGCCATGTGCAACACCTGATCATCGTTGTTACATTTAACACATTGTAATTGTGTTTGAGAGATGTATTTAGGTCTCTTTAAAGCGTAATTTTGAAGTAGTGATTAGCTATATCTTAGAATGTCACTATCCTGTCAGTGTGGCACAAATGCAGACTCAACTTTTTCTGTGAAGATTCTTTGTAGAAAACTTCTGTGAAGATATTTTATGGCTAAACAAGGGTCTCCAGGAATATCCAGGGGGGACAACAAAACTTCTCTGATGATGTTAACGGATCTTTGTCTCTCTTGTGGAAAAACATGTCTAAAATTAAAAACATCACGATTCAAACCAAATGGCCCTTAGCAGATGAATGCTAAGCTCCGCACTACTTCCCGCAGCCCCCATTGGACTGGGACGGCGAACCAGGGCTAGTGGGAGCCGTGGTCGGTGAACCAGCAAGTAAACAAACCAGCGGGGCCCGCTAAGGGTGCTTAGCCTGCGGTCCCGCATGCCAAGGTTGCCAATCCCTGAGTTATAGAATCTACACAATGATCTTCAATATTGAGGATTTCAGGACTATAATTTATAAGAACGGCCACACTGGGTCAGACCAATGGTCCATCTAGCCCAGTATCCTGTCTTCCAACAATGGCCGATGCCAGGTGCTTCAGAGGGAATGAACAGAACAGGTAATCATCATGTCATCCATTTTGCATGAGCTGATAGTTGTTGCCATGGCTGAGCACTACCATATGCTCAGCCTTAGCAACAGGCTCCATAAAGCAGTGTGTATAACCAGGATTGGCAACCTCTGACACGCGGCCCGCCAGGGTAAGCCCCCTGGTGGTCTGGGCCCGTTTGTTTACTTGTCGCGTCCGCAGGTTCAGCCAATCACGGCTCCCACTGACCACGGTTCTCCGCTCTAGGCCAATGGGGACTGCAGGAAGCAGCGCTGATCCCTGGTATAACAAACTTCAGCTGAAACTATTTTAGTGTGATTTGCGGTTTATCAAGAAACAAACAAAACTGGCTTATTAGATGCAATGTATATGGAATTCTGTCAGATATGAAGTGACTAAAGATGACTCTTGTGAAGTAATATGATGCTCATGTAACTGTTCTGTGGCTTATTTTCAGGATAATTGAAATACTTTAAAGCAAAATTAATCTCATGGATTGGGATGAAATGCTCCATTTTTAAAAACCTATTATGACTCATTTTCTCTCTCTTTTTTTAAAAGGAAAACTCATTATGCCAGTGCCTGGAAGGGTTGACACAACGTTGGTATTAAAATACTCAGTCTAGAAAATAGCACATTAACTGTAATTGTCATTAAAAGCCATTATTTATATTAATTGCCATCATCTAGATTGCCACATTCCTGCAATTCTTTGGTAGTGTCTGTGTACATCGTAATTTATTGTCACTCACAGGAGTCTTGTGTGCAAGACTAAGTGCAAAATTAAATTAGTTAAAAATTATATTTGTGATAAAACTTTAAATCCTCCCTTTTTAAATAAAAAGAAGGAAAAATAGAAAAGAAAAAATGTTAATTGGAAATCTCTATTGTCTACTTCATAAAATAGCTTCCACTCTATTAAGGCTTCCATGAAACCAGCAGGAAGTAATTTGTGAACCAGTAGATCTCATAAGAGAAATATATGCAATAAGGAGTTCTCTAAATACATTTGCGCTATCAGGAAACTGGGACCAGTGGGACATTGGCAGTCCTTTAACTGAGTGGAATCTTTCAGTTTGTACGCAAAAAGAAAACTGTCTTGCCTGAAGTGGAGGTTGAATTTGTTATTGTAGAGGAGGAAGAAAATATCCCCATGACTGAACATGAGAAATACACAAATCCTGATTTTCCATTGCCTTGCACATGGAGTAGACATTTACGGGTAGTGGGCAATCAGACCAACAATTTCCTGAATGCTGTAGAATTAGGAAATAGGTAGCAAATCAGTCTAAAAGTATCCCTCTAATCTAAGAGGATACTACCTATCTCTGCACCTCAATTCTCCATTGGGTTTTCGGATGTTGGACAATTTCAGCACATTCCACTATAGTTTCTAGCCATTCTAAGTGGTAATAGGATGCGAGAAGTGGGTCAGGAGGGCATCCATGAGGGAGACGTTAACATGGAACATGGCTAGATGGATTTCCTTCTTTGGCATGGTACTGAATGTAATTATGTGACAGTGAACATAAGCACAATTATTAGCATCATTTGCAGTAGGAGCCTGAAAATGGTTTTTGAGATTCAGTTCAATTTAGAATACATTGTGTATTACATTGGGGAATATAATAAGAAGGACTTGCCAACGTGAAGATGCAGGAGCAGAAGGGCAAATTATCCATCTCTTCCAGGAGAGTGAATTGTTCTGAGGGTAGCCCAAGACAGGTAGTGGGCTGAAGTATCTAACAAAATTCCATTTAAATGTGTATAATCCTTTTATGTCCACAACTTAAGTTACTCTGGGCAGGATGAGCCATCAATGCATTGAAAGAAATTTTAGCATTTGCACTGAGATGAGGATTACGTAGCAGTGTGAAATAATAATAAGAAGAAAGGCTAGAGCAGCATCCAGGGCCCTAAGGTCCAGATTTTTAAAGGTGTTGCCGCACTCAACATTACATGCCTGACTGATTTAGGAGCCTACATCTCATTTTCAGAAGTAATGTAGGCCTAAATGTTGTTACAAAGAACAGTAGATACAGAACACAGAACAACTGAGAAACTGCTTCTTTCCGAGATGATTGGCACAGAGACTCCCGACAAAATCCTGAAAGGATAACTCTACAATCATCTTTCAGGGAGAAGAGTTTTTGTTTATCCTTTACATTGCTATCAAAATCCTCTCAAAATGGTTATTCATCAAAATAGCTTTAGAATGGTTAAGATCCGTAAATCCTTCCTGCATCTTACCCACTATGGTTTGGGAACACTGAGAAATATTTTAATAGTCTTTAATTTATTACTCATGTCCTGATGGACCCAGTCTTGCAAACCCTTATTCATGGAAGTTGTTCTTTCATTGACGTCAGCAGAACTGTCAGTACGTACAAGGACTGCTCACATGAGTGTTTGCAAGCTAGGGACTAATGTGATCCAGATAGAATCCTTTAAGAATATTTCTTACACACATTTTACTTAAGCTTTAGTTTATCATTGAAGAGGTGCTGCTCTAATGCTACCATTCTAATCTCCCACTGCTGATATTCTGAAACAAAAAATTATCTTATCCTGTAAGATTGGTTGTTCTCTTTTGATAGTCATAAAGAAATTATTTTTATGATCCTTCAGTAATGCTCCTGCCATTCCGAAGTGTGACTTTGCCTTTCAACCCCTGTAGCTATTTATAAAGAAACATCAAATAAACATGCTACCTAAAATCCAATAGTATTCCTGAAAAATAATTTTGATTTACACAATGGTTTAAAAAGTTACAGAACAAAAGACGTGATCCCTTCAGGTGTTTACAGTCTATTGCATCATATAGCCCCATTTTACCTCTCAAATCTAGTTTCCTACTGTGACATCATCCCCCTGCCCTTCATTCTGCCAATAATACCAGCCTTGTTTGCCTACTTATCCCACAGCTACCTTCATGCTTTCTCCCATGCTGCAGCTTAAATATAGGAAGCACTCGTGTATTAAATATATTGACTACTGACACCAAGTACTACCTTATGCATGCACAACTGCCTCTTCTGTTACCTTGTCCTCTCTCCGTCCTCTCTCCATCCTCTCCCCCAGTAGTTTTATTTATTAACCTGTTCTGTATTCTATAAACCCTAGATTGTGAACTCTCTGAAGCAGGGCCTTTACTTGTGGGGGTTTACTTTTTCTGTTGTGCCTAGTACACTGGGACCCACCCCATATTGAGTCTTTAGAAACTACTGCAACTTAAGTAATAATAGGGAAAAGTCTAACTGTAAACAGGAGATGATGAGTGAGACCTACTAATCAGATTAATATTGTAATTATTTACCAGATTTCAGTGTGGGCTCTAGATGTTGAATTTCCTTGTCAAACGCAGGAAATCTGTTAAATGCCATCTTCCTTTTGAATATTAGAGACATTGAAAGAACAAAAACCTAAACAAATCAAAACAAAAGCATGATCACATACTTCTATGAAAGAAGAATGATTCCCTTCTAGCTACACAATAAAAACTACATAAACCCCATTTTAAACAGAATGTGCAAAAATCTAGCCTTTGCCTGGAGAACAATACAGCAGCCTCATCATTGCAAATCTACATTCAATATAAAAACATGCAGTAAAGCAGCATCATTTGCCCAGCCCCGTTCTCTGCAGCCACAAAATTATTCAAAGTTTAAGTTAAGAATTCTACACATTTGCAGGCAGGAAATGTCATTTACTGGATTTTACTGATATAAATTGTTTCTCCTGTTTTATTGAGGGGCTGCTGATTATTTTGGGAGGATTTGCATTTGACTTTTCTTAAAAATAAAAGGCCATTTCAGAACTTGGCCTTTACCATGTTTGCATTCTGATGAGTTGGTTTTTTGTTTTGTTTTGCTGTTTCGGATCTATTTAGAAAAGTTTCACCATCTCTGTACTTGGAAAATATGTTCCAAATATTTTATTCACATTCACTTCTTTGGTCCAACATTTGAATTTGATCAAATAATTCTCTAAGCATACATAGATAACAAATACTTATGTGGTAATTAATCAGATTCTTTATTGGTAAAAAAGTACAATATTGGACAGTTAGCCTTCAGATGTTGCAGCTTTGTTTGCATTTTTCCACAAGTGTCTTTGATAGTAAAAAATTATTTTTAAAGAAGTTTACTGGAAATGGGATGCATATTCAGAAAGTGTTGCATTACTCTTCCAAATCCAAACTAGTCTATTAATTTTAAAATGCAAGTTTGAATACTTAGGAATTAGAAATTGGCCTCACTGAAACTTGAAATCTGAAATTCCTCCCTCTTCCTCCAAATGTCTGGAAGCATTCCTGTCTATTTCCTTGATCTAAATTTACCATAATTGTAGGTTCCTGTTCTGATCCCAGTTCCTGCTTGAGCCTCAAACCCAAACTCTGAAACCAATCCTAAACTTAATCCAGATTAAAGCCCTCCCTGGGTTTATTCTTTAATCCCGCTCACTCCTGCTCTTGCTGTTATGGCAGTGGGTCCTGCAGGGTTTGCGGGATCCCAGTCTCGTTGCTTTACTCAAGAGATTTCCAGAGTCTAGGCTGATGATTGTTTGCACAAAGTTTTAAAAGCAAGACTTTATATGATTCTTGCCTCCTTCCTTTTTTAACCCATTCCCCACTGCAGCCCACTCTACCCTACCAACCCCACCCCACCCCACCCTTTGTCTTGCCCCTTTTATAGCTTCCTGTTCTTTGGTGCAAGCTCCCAAAGTCTCCTTCAGTTTCCTTTTCTAACTCACTTCTTTGGTCTGATTTACCATGACTAACCTCTCCAGTGGCACTCATCAATTTCAAGAAATAAAAGAAAGTGAAACAAATAGAGTAACAAGAAAGAAAGACACACAACATGTAAGTCTATATAATCTGCTTTCCTTGAAAAACAGTGGTCTGCTGGCATCTGTATTGCTTTCCCACTTCTGAGGGCTGTCTCTGCTCCTCACCCACTGTTATCTAATATTACACTGTTCATTGTTTTCTGCCTAATTTAGAATGAAAACTCCTTGAATCTGGTACCTTGAATGCATCTTTGTTTGTAAAGTGCCAGAGATCTCAGTAAAACTCCAGAAATAAATAGTCATCAGTATTATAACTAAGTAATATTCATTAAACTTTTTTAATGAGCACAAGTTTCAGAGGGGTAGTCATGTTAGTCTCTATCAGTAAAATCAGCAAGGAGTCCTTGTGGTACCTTAGAGACTAACAAATTTATTTGGGCATAAGCTTTCATGGGCTATAACCCACCTCATCAGATGCATGGAGTGGAATATACAGTAAGCAGGTATAAATACACAGCACATGAAAAGATGGGAATTGCTTTACCAAGTGGGGGGCCAGTGCTAACAAGGCCAATTCAATTAGGGTGGGTACAGCCCATTCTCAACAGTTGACAAGAAGGGTGAACATCAACAGACAACTGTTGAGAATGGGCCACATCCACCCTAATTGATGGCTTTATTAGCACTAAGTGGGTTAGACTGACAGAAAGATAGAAGACTTTATCGTGTATTAGACATAGGACAACAGTTCTCAAACATAAGTGGGAACTCTTTTCTACTTCAGCCTGACTCCACCTACCCTCCATACTGCCCTTCATCCCCTCCTCCCTTTAATGTTCACTCTCCTTCCTGGTCTCTCTGTTCAGCTAGTCCCCTGCCAATGAATCCAACCCATTTTTTTAACAAATTTATTTAGGAAGATATAAAAGAAACAAGAAACACACATGCACACGCTACACTTTGGACCTAACATGATGTTTGCAAACTGTCACATTATTCAGTCTGCTTATATGTTAAATTGCTTTCCTCTTTCCCCAACCCTTTGTTTGTCATGACTGTTTATCCTGTAAGCGCTTTGTAGGAGGGACTGTTTCACATTTTATGTTTGTAAAGTGCTTAGCATATTGGGATCTCAATCTCAGCTGAGGTCCCTTAGCATTATGATAATGCAAATAAATAAGCAGTACTACCATATTTAACTTTTCATTCAAATTTTTCTCTTACCTTCTCTTTCCTCTCTTTTATTCCCCACAATCCCTGTGTATGTCTGTATTTTTCCCAGTGTTTCCATTCTGTTCTGTTTTCATAATTTCTCGTAAGCAGTTTGCAAATCAAGTAATGCCTGCATGAGAGAGAAGCATTCAAACCCCTGGTGGCTGGGGGAGAGGGTTGAAACTGGGTAAAATGACTTTACCCATCCCTAGTAAACCTAATACTAAGGGTTCATTGACTGATTCTAAATAGAACAGGACTGCAACCTTCGAAAAAATAAATTAAGAAACAGTTGGAGACATCTGAAAAATAACAAGATAGTCCAAGAAAATCAATCTTCAAAATAAGAGGCAGATGTATCAAAATTAGGAGGAGTTATATCAGCCAATACATCAACATTTGTCAAGGACAAAGGTTAACAGGTATGGAAAAAACTAGACATTTCCATCAAATAAGGAACAGTTTGCCACCCTATAATGACTGAGCACATGTCAGTCAAGTCTAGAATCAGTGACTGAGAATGAAGAAGCAGTAACAGCCTTAGCTCATCGAATGCATTAGGTCACCTGTCCATTAGACATTCATCTAACATGCTGCAAATCATTAAAATAAATCAGGAAGCTACCAGGAAAATAGGGGTTAGAGTTAGTGTCTAGAATCTAGAGAACATTTGGCTGAACAAAATACTGAGTACGAATGCAATGTTTACAAAACTAAACCAGAAAACTGAGCCAAGGAAGATTCCTACTGAGGTCCAGTTTCTCCAGATATTGGCTGCAATTAAAGACCTGGTGAACCTATTTGTGCAGGGAGGACACACTTAGCAAAATGATGATCGTTTCTCAAGAGACCTATAGTAACAGAGGACAAGAATAGGGAGGAGTATCAGAGTCTGAGAAGTGAAAAGGCAGAAAGTAAATTTAGAGATTAACACTAAATGCTGGTGGAGCACCTGACTGTGCAAAAGGACAGAACATTGATAGAGAAGATATTGTGTGTGACTTACCGGTGTTGTAGCAGTTCCACTTCTACTATTATGACAATTCTGCATCGCATGGCTAAGTGTAGAGGAGACAGCATGAGATGTATCTATGGGGGTAAGGATCAGAGTTTATGGATTCATCCTCATCTAGGTATCATTCTTTTTTATGTAAAAACCTATGACAAAGTTGCTGTATATTTGTCTTGAGGTAGGTTTCTGCTCTGCAGTTCTTGATCCTCTTCCTCAGTTCCTCATCAGCAATACGGGGTCCAACCAGTTAGTCTCCAAATTTCCCCTCTGGCTGCTCAGCTTCTTCTCACTGAGACCTCCCAGTTCTCCACCCCACAAACTACAACCTCCTATTATCCTCCCCTACACAGTACTTATCTGGATCTCAGTCCTCCTCCCACTTCCATACTGTATCACTCACACTCACTATTCTGTCTCCTTAAACCCTCCCCCACTTTTTCCTCATTAGTCTCTCATTGCTTGCGTATAATCCTGCTTACCTCTCCCATCTTCCTTTCCTGCTTCAGCACTCACTTTCCCTACCTTTCTTCTCTACTAAGTCAGATTCCTATTCACTCTCTCTCTTCTGAACAGACTCCTTCCCCTGCACCAGCAGATGTGTGCAGTCTTATCCATTTATGATAGTCTCTCTGATTTTGTTCTGAGCTTTTGCTTTTAGTAGAAGCTCCACATACTGAGAGATCCCTGTTAAAAACATTTATGCCTTATTTCCAGTCTGAATTTGTCTAGCTTCAGCTTCTAGCCATTGGAAGAAGTAACGTGAGCCAATGGCTGGAAGTGGAAACTAGACAAATTCAGACTGGAAATAAGAACACATGAACATAAGAGCGCCCATACTGGGTCAGACCTAATGGTCCATATAGCTTAGTATCATATCTTCCAACAGTGGCCAATGTCTGGTGTTTCAGATGAAATGAACAGAACATGGCAGTTTATCAAGTGATCCGCCATCCTCTGTCATCCACTCCCAGTTTCTAGCAGTCAGAAGTTTAGGGACACCCAGAACATAAGGTTGCATTCCTGACCGTCTTAGCTAATACATTGATGGCTGTATCCTTCATGAATTTATCTAATTTTTTAATAGTTTTGGCCTTATAGTTTTGGCCTTCACAACATCACCTGGCAACAAGTTCCAGAGGCTGACTGAGTGTTATGTAAAGAAGTACTCCCTTGTATTTGTTTTAAATCTTCTGCCTATTAGTTTCATTGGTTGACCCCTGGTTTTTGTGTTAAATGAAGGGGTAAATAACACTTCCTTATTCACTTTCTCTACCCTATTCACAACTTTATAGACCTCTATCATAATCCCCCTTAGTTGTCTCTTTTGCAGGCTGAAAAGTTCCAGTCTTTTTAATCTCTCCTCATATGGAATATGTTCCATACCCTTAATAATTTTTGTTGCCCTTCTTTTCAACTCTAACATATCGTTTTTTGAGCTGGGGTGACCTGAACTGCAGTATTCAAGGTGTGGGCATACCATGGAATTTGCCCTTTTTCAGGAACACAGAGAGTGTGTTTTAGCGGGGGAACCTTTCTCTTTTAAATAAAATGTTTGTAACGTTTCTCTTGATCAAGGTCATCAGTAGTAGAAACTTCCAATGTGGCAGAGCGTCCCTAGATTGCAATTCTGCTTTTTGATGACCTGATACTAGTTGGTTGTGATTTTTCTGTTATGTTTTAAAAATATTTGCTTTGTGAAAATGTATTTTATTTTGTGATGGAATCATTGAACAGTTTGTCAGTGCAAATCTTTTGATGTTTTGGATGGGTGTGGAGCTCAAGAGACTTCATAGGTAGTGCTGTGTCTTTATGATTTGTGATGGTTTGGGAAGGAGAGAGTGCTCCTTCCATATAAGAGGTGGGATGTGCAGGTTTCCTTTGGAGCTGAGGGCTTGGGACGTTTATAAAATGATCTGAGGTTGTGATTCCTCTGTGGGCAAATCTGACTGCTGAGTATTTACGTAACAATACAGCATATAGGTCAGGAAAGAAAAGAGGGATGTGAAAATGAAAAAGATACCCAGAATTGCTTTTGAGTATGTGCAGTTACTGGAAAGCCCAATCACCATTCCCTGAGATCTTTAATTTGCTTCCATTAAGATTTCTGGGATGCCCCTAAAACTTACAGGCAATTTATCATGACATACATTTAAAATACCTGAAGGTTATTATTATTATTGTCAGCTGACGATTTTTGAGATTAGGGTGTTATAAAATACTGAAAATAGATATCTATACTGGAAATCAACACCATCTGACAGTGCACCATTTAAATAATTCACTAGTTTAATAATGCCACAGGAGTACTTGTTTCTATAGACGTTAATGCTTTCTCTTGCAACAAGCCATCTCGGGGGATGGTGTGTGTGTATGTGTGTGAGAGAGAGATACCTGCCTTCACAAAGAGAAGCATCAACAAGCTTCCTCAAAAATGAGCCAGTAATTCCCAGCTTCTACATACGATCAATAAGGGCAAACTCATGTATAGTCTGATGCAACTGCTCCAGTACATCAAAGACCTCAATGAGCAAAATAGGACAAACCACAACCACAGGAAAGCGGGATTTTCTAGTAAGTTCAACACAGTGTTGGTCCTGTCAGCTCAGATAGATGTGATCAGTCTTTTCAACAAAACTGATGGAAAATTCCTTGCAGTAAGAGAAACTTAAGTGAGGTTATAGAATAAGGTTTACCACTTAATCTATTGTTTAAAGTCCACTCTCCTCCCCCCAGTCCCAGTTTTTGGCTTCTACATTAAAAAAAAAAAGTGGACCAAATTCAGCCTGCCTTAAGCGAATGCAAGTAAATAAGTTAATAAGAAATGCATTAGTTTATTCCAAGGCCATAAATACATGATGGGGGATTATATCCTTGGAAACAGTGATTCTGGAAAAGATTTGAAGGTTGTGGTGGATAATTTGAATGTGAGCTCCCAGTATGATGCTGTGGTCAGAAGAGTTAATGGAATCCTGGGATGCATAAACAAAAATCTCAACTTGGTGTAGAGATCATTTTTTCTCTCTATTTGGCATAGGTGTGACTGTTGGCTAAATACTGTGTCCAGTTCTGGTGCCCACAATTCAAGAAGGATGTTGATAAATTGAAGAGGATTCAGAGAAGGGCTACAAGAATGATTAAAGGATTAGAAAACATATAATAAAATGATAGACTCAGACCAGTCTTTTTAGTTTCACAAATAGAAGGTTATGGGCTGACTTGATTACAACGTAAGAAATATTTGATAATGTGCTCGTCAGTCTAGCAGAGAAAGCAAAGGTATAACACAGTCCAGTAGCTGGAACTTGAAGTTAAATAAATTCAGAATGGAAATTAAGAATACATATTTTAATGGTGACAGTAATTAACCACTGGAAAAATTTACCAAGGGTCATGGTGGATTCTCCATAACCGACAATTTTAAATTCAAGATTAAATGTTTTTATAAAAGATAAGGTCTTTTTGAGGATGTTTTATGGTCTGTTTTATACATAAGGTCAGACTAGATGACCACAATAGTCCCTTCTGGCCTTGGAATATGTGAATCCAAGGCTGATTCTGGCACAGTAGCATGAATAGCTCTTTACATATTCCCGAAAATAAAACTCCATTCAGACAGGATAAATCTTTGCAGATAAATCTAGGTAGACGGCTTTTAGCTTATGTTTTTAATGTCCATTTCTTTGAGACAGACAAAACCCACATTAGTGAGTTTATGTTCCCATTTTCACCTGAATAAATACTAAACTGTGCCTTATTTCCATCAGCAAGGAATACACCACCATCACTTTTATGACGTAGACTATTAAAGCGTTCAGAGAAAAGCCTCCCTCCCCCGCCTTCCCTCCAGCTGTTAGTTAAAGGGAATGTATTGCTGTTGGGTTAAATAACTACACATGAAACTCCTCAACTATATGGAATTATATACTGAATTAATGAATTGCAAATTGTAAACCAATCCAAATTCCATAAATATCACCATGAGAAGCATTGGACCTACCTACAAAATTTTTCAAGGCAAAATTATTCTGTGACCACAACAAGATTTAGAGTGCAGTTATCTTAACTAAAATATAAGTACTTAAGGAGAAACTTACCATATGTTTAATTTTATCTGGATTGCATTCATGATCTGTGATAACAGTGTGTATATATTTTCTGGATTGCAGCACTTAGAGTTTTCTATTTTATTATTATAGTGTACAATTCACCTCTCGCAATTTATAGTAAAGCTTTAAAAATTCAAATAATAAACTACAGTTTCATTCTATATTTGTGTAGTTTTGAGTAGTAATTTCACTTTACATAAAAACAGTAACTTGTTCACTACTCTGAAGCTAAAAATAACTAGTATTGACAGATTTAATGAACTGTGTTTGTACTGCAAACTGCAATACCAAATTCAAGCTAGGATAGCCTCTGGGAACCGCATTCTAGTGTTAGTAGTGACTTACATAAAAAAAATATAGGAGCTATGGTAGCACTTTGTACTAATGAGACTACTTATGTGCATAAAGTTACATGCATGCATGTTTGCTGGATCAAGACTCAAGGTAGTTGTCACTCTTACTTCTGGAACTCTGCCACTGGCTGAAGCACATCACTTGAAATATTGATTTAACAAAAAGAAGCCTCAGCAATGGGTAAATGGCACTGCTTCATATTTAAAACAGACATATTTAAATGGTAAACCATAGTAAAATATTCAAACACTGAAATTTTTAGATTATAGTAAAAGCAAATGCCCTGGAAGTTGAGAGTGATCTTTAATTGGTATAATGCCCCTTGGCTGGGGCCATGCCTATGGTGGTCTTTTGACTGTCAGTGCAATAACTTTGAACACAACTCTTTGTTCAATGGGGAGGCAGGAGAGAGAATAGGGCATTGGGATGAAATATTCACAGCAACTGTATTGCTAAGTACAGAGGCTGCCGTATTTTAAATCAGTTGGATCTTTTCAAGATGATTAGCATCATTCATAGATATAAGTCATAGGGCTGGTCCTCACTAGGGCGGGGGATCAACTGTAGATACGCAATTTCAGCTACGTTAATAACGTAGCTAAAATCGGCATATCTACAGCCGACTTACTTGCCATCCTCACGGCGCGCTCCCCCGTCGACTCCAGCTTGTGCCTTTTGGCAAGCTGGAGTTACGGAGTCGATGGGGGCGCCGCTGGCGATTGATTTATCATGTCTTGGCAAGACGCGATAAATCGATCGCCATAAGATCGATCTCTCCCCGTGCTAGTGAAGACAAGCCCTTAGTCTACCATAGCTGATGGAAGTGTGTGATTTTTTCCACTATAACTATTTTGACATGCCATAGCAACAAGGAGTCCAAAAATATCCCAAAGCAGATAGCTTCAATACTGGAGATGTTTAGGGAAAGCAAGTCCTTCCCTCTGGTTTCAGCCTCACTCTAGTCTCATCTGGCTCTGCATACAGGTGATGACTTCACCTAGCCATTGGGAATTGAAGACTCCCAATTCCCAATGGGGGATACATCACCTCAAAGCATCCGAAAATACTACGCTCTAAAGTTGTGACCTTTTTACATATAGAAAAACTATTTAGGTTACATGGTATTTGGGGGGGGTGTTAATTATTTTTTTTCTCTATCTTTGATTCATATGCAGTGTGACGGAGTCAGACCAGAAGGGTATAGGAGAGTGCTGGAAGGCAAGTATATTAGTCTCAGGATGTGTTGGTCCCTGTTCCTTGGATAGCCAAACAAAGGCTACTCCAGGCCAATCAGGAAGCTTCTAGAAAGGAGTAGAAACAGCTAGCCTGATTGGGACACCTGAAGCCAATCAGGGACTGGCTGAAACCAGATAAAAACCTCCCAGTTAGTCAGGTGTGGGTGTCAAGAGCTGTGGAAGGAAGTTATGCTGTTGGTGAGACTGAGTGTTGGACAACATATCATACGCAAGGAAGGAGGCCCTGAGGTAAGGGTGAAGTGGAGTTTGAAGAAGCAGAGACTGCTGTGGGGAAGTAGCCCAGGGAATTGTATTGTGTTTTGTGGCTAAAAGGTCAACCATCTTAGCTGATACTATTAGGGTCCCTGGGCTGGAGTCCGGAGTAGAGGGTGGGCCCGGGCACCCCCCTTTCTGTCTCCCCTAATTAGTTACTGAGAAAGGGAGGTCACTCTGGGGCCTGGATGAGTTTCTGAAGCCCCTAAATCCGCCAGGAAGTGCAGGACCCACAAATACAGACTTGGAACTTTGTCACAGCAGTCAGACAAAGTTAGGCACCTGGCTACAGAAGTGGAGAGAGATAAAGAATGGTCCCAATAAAATATCTGCAATCTCTTTAAAACATTTCTAAAATAGGTTGTTGGGTTTTTTTCTTAAATATATGCCATATGAAGAATACATACTTAGGTGAAGTGTTATTAAGTTTTTATTGTTACTTGTCTGAGATTACCTTTATAACTAATTCATGACTTTGCCACTCAGGACACATGTAGGTATACCAAGCTCATGATTAAAATCTTTATGCCACATCATGCTATCATGTATTGCATATATAGAAACATGGAATGTACATGTACGTGTGTGTGTGTGTGTAGATATGTACTTATATGCATACAAACAAACATACACAGAAAGGTGGAGAGTTTACTCCTTGTGCAGATGGTCATTCTTTTTTCCTACAAGCTAAGTATGGTTGTAGGAACCAAGGATGAATTATTCTGTCATTGCTAATGAATGAGATAAAAAGGCATAATTACTATCCACATGTGGAATAGTCTCTTTTATCACCATTACTGAAATTCAGTTTCACCGTCAAACTAGAAACTTTCCCCCACAATCTGTGATCAGTAGTAGCCAATCCAGTATTCCATAACAGTGTTATGTAAATTCTCTGTTTTATCTTTATTATGTGCTGTTACATGTATTTAGGAATCTCAGACACCTAGTTTAGTACTTGATAAGTAGTCAGTGTGAGCTTAAGTGCATCCTTAAATGTCTGCAAGTCCTCAGTAATTCTGACATCAGTTTCTCCACACTTCCAAGGTTAACAGCTGTATTGATCGGAGTCCTCACCTCACATAATGTTTAATACTGCCCCATCAAACAGCAGACATTATATTGCTTTGTTTAGGAGATCCTAAATCTCTGTGCTCCCAAGACATTGTACTCCCTTCATTTGCCTTTGGGTATTCTTGATGTTACGTTCTTTCTCCATTGCAGTTCACTAATTCAATGGCACTGCATCAAATCAAATATTTTTCGTGTGTCACATTATCTGGATATCCTTTGTGTGTGTGTGATTTTGTTTTACTGAAAATGCACTAAATAAATTTACACACTTACAAAAACCTGATTCCATGGCTTCACTAAATCTTTTCTGCTGTAGTATAGTATGAAAAATTGCGTTAGCCCCACTTGTGTGTTCTTTTTGGTTTTGTTTTGTTTTTATGTGTTCCTCATTTTTAAGACTGGCTGCTAACCATAACTAATTCTATTGTCATCCTGAAGAACATAAGAATGGCCCTACTGGGTTAGACCAAAGGTCTATCTAGCCCAGTATCTGTCTTCCGACAGCGGCCAGTGCAGGTGCCCCAGAAGGAATGAACAGAGCAGATAATCATCAAGTGATCTATCCCCTGTTGCTCGTTCCCAGCTTCTGACAAGCAGAGGCTAGGGACACCATTCTTGCCCATCCTGACTAATAGCCATTGATGGACCTATCCTTCATGAATGTATCTAGTTCTTTTTCAAACCCTGTTATGGTCTTGGCCTTCAGAACATCCTCTGGCAAAGAGTTCCACAGGTTGACTGTGCATTATATGGAGAAATACTTCCTTTTATTTGTTTTAAACATGCTGCCTATTAATTTCATTTGGTGACCCCTAGTTCTTGTGTTATGAGAAGTAGTAAGCAACACTTCCTTATCTACTTTCTCTACTCCAGTCATGGTTTTATAGATCTCAATCATATCTCCCCCCTTAGTCATCTCTTTTCCAAACTGAAAACTCCCAGTCTTATTAATCTCTCCTCATACAGAAGCTGTTCCATACCCCTAAGCATTTTTGTTGCCTTTTTCTGAACTTTTTCCAAGGCAGATAGACAAGGCATATGACTCAATGAAATGAATTTTATTCCAACTTTTTCCTTCCCAATCCCTCCAGTAAACATGTGGGAGGTGAGAGGTAGTTGTTTTGGGGCATTTCTCTGATGGGTAAATAATACATTGTGACCTTTGACTGAAAAGCATCACATAAGTGCTATAAAAAATAAGTTTCATCCCCAATACTCCTCTAGGGTTGGCAAACATAGTTGTACTTTTACAGATGTGTAATCAGGCTCCTGTTTTTAGTGGGGCTGAGATTCTGAAGCTTCACTTGATTAAGGCCCCTATTCGGGAAGGTACTCAAATGCATGCCTAATGTTAAGCTTGTGAGTAGTCCCATTCATTTTAACAGAACTACTCATGTGCTTAAAGTTAAGCACATGCTAAGTAACCTCTGAATTAGGATCTTAAACTGGAGTTGTGAGTGATCAACACTTCTTGAAAATCAGGCTCTAAGTGACATGCTCCCAAAGTTCCACCCAAAATCAGTGGTAGAATTGAAAATAGGAGACCTGGTCCTAATCAGCTAGCTAATATGGCTGTTATTAATGTTTTCCAAGATCCAAATGTATAATTTTACTTGTTGCACAGCCTTTCTGCATGTGTGCATTTTTTTGCCCCAGGGACTTGATGGCTGAACTATTCGCATACCATCAAATCCTAATCCTATTCAAATTATGAGGAGGTTTGGTATTAGCTTCAGTGGGATTTGACACTTTCTTTATGGTATCGAGATTTAGTTCTGCTGTCAGTCCTTTTAAACACTACTCTTTCCTTTATGTTGGTTTTCCCCTTTCGGATCCTGATTGCCACCTCCTTTAGGGTATGGTTACACTTACAAGATTATAGCGCTATTGGTTATAGCGGTCCCCTTATACAGTAATATGGATAGCGCTATTGTATGTCCACACTCAGACGCGTCAGCGGTATAGCATGGCCACATTTGGGGCACTTAATGCGGCATTAAGAGCAGCGCATTAGGGCAGGTATCCCAGCATTCAGCTGGGTGCAAGGTGCTTTTTAAACGAGGAGAGTGAGGGGGGACGCATTGTGTGCATGTGGAGGGAGAGAGACAGTGATTTTTCCGTTCTTCTGAAAGCCTGTCAGCGAGCCTCCGTTCACAGTAGGCTTTGTTTTCACACAGGCTCCCTCCTTAAACATTTGCATTGCTTATCTGCTGAGTTAAGAGAGAAACTCTAAAGAGTTACTTCCGCATTCCTCCAGCCGAATTCAAAACAAAGGGAAGAGACGTCAATTGCCTTAAATGGCCCTAGGCATCTCAAGAGATCACTTGTAGTGCAGTGGGTGTCCACATTTTTGCTGTAGTGCTACAGCAGCTGCGTTACAGCCCTTATTCCCCATGCGGAGGTGGATTACGAGAAGCGCTATAACTCAGCAGTTATAGCGCTCTACGTGCCTTGCCAGTGTGGACGGGGAGGAGGTTATAGCGCTCGTGGGGGCTTTATAGCGCTATAAAGTGCCAGTGTAAGCAAGCCCTTAGTGACATTCCAGTACTCATTCAGAAGGACAGTTCTTAGGAAAGGCTTCACTTTGTGTGTTTACCTTTCAGTACCAGTGAGTAGATAGTTTAAAGACAAAGCAGCAACAAGTAGCCTGAAGGCTAATTTGAGCTGGATATCACTGAATGTCGTGTTCTCCCCCTTACCCAAACTGTAAATTTACATGAGCATCTTTGTTACTAGTGGAAAAGAAGTCGTTAACATTTTAATCTGGCACTGATAATGAAAAGTGGGGGGAGAGATTTCCTGAAGGAAAATCTGAATGCATTAGCATTAAAAATGTATAGAAGGGATGCTGCAGGCTCTCTTTAATGGAGCTGTTGACCTGCTTGCAAATGCAGAGCAAGAGATTTGAGCAATCACAGGAATCTGCAGCAACAGCTGCTGTTATGGCGTCTCCTAGTTCCATTAGTACATGGGTAATCTCTTTGAGAAATCCTCTTGTAACCCTTCCTTAATAGGGCTAGCTTAATGCACCAAGTGATATGTATCACTGTTTGTTTAACTAAACTGTAGTGCTGGCACCTTTTCTTCTTTACACCTGACTCTTTCCACCTGGACAGTGTGTTTCATAAACAGACAGTCAGTTTTTTAACTGAGTTTATCTTCCTGAACTATAGCATACAAGTATGTTCGTGCCTTCTTCTACCCCTGTAGAATAAACTGAAATCTACTTATCCTTACATCAAAATTCATACTTCTAAGTTCACTTATACCGTCCAAGTTAATTGTAGATTTGATTTTATTTGAATTTAAATAACATACACATAAAAGAACACCAATTCTGGGCTTTTGACACCCAGGATATTAGTTAAAATATACTATGTAATCATTAAGAGCCCAAAACAGCAGCACATCCCCCATTCCTATATGCATGACTTTATCATAGGGAGCCTTACATTCTTTTCAGAAAAGGGGCACGCTTTGGGATTTCACATTGTCCATCATAGATTACTCTTAGGAGCAGCATTAACAGGGCACATGCCTCTGCTATCAGATATAGGAGAGATTTTCTGTGGGGAAAAAATATATTCAACAAAAAAAAAAACTGTTTCTTTTGTGGCTAGTGATGTGAAAATCACCACTAGTCATAAAAGGACTACAAATACTTTGGAACTACATATTCTTCAGTGTATAGTGTAATGTGACTCTAGTTATAGACACATCCAACTTCTGCTTAAGTGCCTTTCATCAGAAGATCTCAAAGAGATCTCTTGTAAACAGAGGATCCTACACATTGGAAAGTGTAACAAGAGATACTGAACAGTGCTAACATTTCTGTAGACACCAGAAAACTCCACAGCTGTAGACTCTGATTCAGCAATGGACTTCCCACAGGCAGCTCTCTGCTTCCCTGTAGAGTCTTTAATAGAGTTGACTGCAGGATTGGGGCCATAATTAGTGTGACTATTTTCCACCTAATTCAATAATTATCCACCAGATAGTCACATAATGAAACACGCCACTTAAGGCTTTTGATGACTAATGAAAACAAAATGTCAGTCTTGTTTTTCCCTCCTGGAAAATGTAAATTCCTCACCCATTCATTTCAGAAAACATTATCTTTTCAAGCTCACCAGCAGATATAGGGATAGCAAATGTGAAGCCAATTTTTAACTAAGACTCTAAAGATGATCCTGCCAATTATAGGCCAGTAAGCCTAACTTCAGTACCAAGCAAATTGGTTGAAACTGTAGTAAAGAAAACAATTATCAGACAAACAAACACACACAATTTGTTGGGGAGGAGTCAATATGTTTTTTGTAAAGGGAAATCATGCCTCACTGATGAGAATGAGTATTCTTTGACGGGGTCAACAAGCATGTGGACAAGGGGGATCCACTGGATATAGTGTACTTAAATTTTCAGAAAGCCTTTGACAAAGTCCCTTACCAAAGTCTTGTAAACTGTCATGGGTTAAGAGAGAAGCTCCTCTTGTAGATCACCCTCGTTAAAACATAGCAAACAAAAGGGTAGGAATAAATGGACAGTTTTCAGACTGGAGAGAGGTAAATAATGGTGTGCAATAGCAGTCAAAAAAGCAAACAGAATATTGGCCATCAATAGGAATGGGATGGATAATAGACAGAAAATATCATATTATCTCTATATAAATCCATGGTACACTCACATCTTGAATACTTCATGCAGATATGGTGGCCCCATCTCAGAAAAGATATACAGGAACTCCTCACTTAAAGTCATCCTGGTTACTGTTGTTTTGTTGTTACATTGCTGATCAGTTAGGGAACATGCTTGTTTAAGGTTGTGCGATGCTCCCTTCTAACGTTGTTTGGGAGCTGCCTGCTTTGTCCACTGCTTGCAGGAAGAGCAGCCCATTGCAACTAGCTTGTGGGGGCTGGAACCACGGTAGACTGGCAGCCCCTCTATCAGCTCCCCACTCCCTTACGTTCCATGTTCAGCAGCTGCCCAGCAGGCTATCAATTGCTGGCAGTTTAGCTGTCCCTCTCCCCACTGCCATGTGCTGCTCCTGACCTCTGCCTTGGAGCTGCTCCCTGAGACTCCTGCTTGCTGGGTGTGGGGGGTGGGAGGAAGAGGGGGCTAATGTCAGGGTGTCCCACTCCCCCATGCTCCTGCACCTCGCTTACCCCATTTTCCATAGAGCAGAGGGGGACACACAATGGAGGGAGCTCTCTGTAAGCTCTTTGGTTTCTGCAAGCTGATCTAATTAGCAAGGCAGTGTACTTAAGAGTCTGCATACTTAAAGGGGAATCTCTTTCTCTCTCACACACAGGGGTGTGTCTCTGTCTCTGCCCTCCCTCCTTTCCTGCCGCAGAGTGTGAGAGTTAACCCTTGAGAGCTCAGTCAATTGCTAGTTCATTTAGCAGTAAGGTATTCCCTGGGAAATATACCACCCTCTGACACCGACACCTCAACCAAGCTTCACAATCATCATCACTGTGTACCAGCATTACATTGTTTGCTCAAAGCTTATACTGTGTGTGTATGTTATATAGTCTTTTGTCTGGTGAAAAAAATTCCCTGGAACCTAACCCCGCTCATTTACATTAATTCTTATGGGGAAATTGGATTTGCTTACCATCATTTCACTTAAAGTCGCATTTTTAAGGAACATAACTACAACGTTAAGTGAGGAGTTCCTGTACTGGATTTGGAAAAGGTTCAGAAAAGGTTAACACAAATTATTAAAGGTATGGAACAGCTTCCATGAGGAGAGATTAATAAGACTGGGACTTGTCAGCTTGGAAAAGAGACAAATGAGGCAGGCGGACGTGGGGTTATGCTAGAGGTCTATAAAATCATGACTGGTGTGGAGAAAGTGAATAAAGAAGTGCTATTTACTCCTTCTCATAACACAAGAACTAGGGGTCACCAAATGAAATTAATAGGCAGCAGGTTTAAAACAAATAAAAGGAAGTATTTCTCCATATAATGCACAGTCAACCTGTGGAACTCTTTGCCAGATGATATTGTGAAGGCCAAGATTATAACAGGGTTCAAAAAAGAACTAGATAAGTTACTAAAGAATAGGTCCATCAATGGCTATTAGCCACGATGAGCAGGAATGGCGGCCCTAGCCTCTGTTTGCCAGAAGCTGGGAATGGGCATCAGGGGCTGGATCACTTGATGATTACCTGTTCTGTTCATTCCCTCTAGAACACCTGGCATTGTGTCCTGTCAGAAGACAGGATACTGGGCTAGGTGGACTGTTCGTCTGACTCAGTATGGTCATTCTTAAGTTCTTATGTTCCAAACCTGAGACTACTGGCCACATCCATTCCAAATGTACAGCACAGATGTGTCTACATGCAACTTAACTGAGATATATGTCTGATGTGTGACAAATCAGTGTAGAAACCTAAAAATGTCATAAATTGTATCCTATGACTTTTCAGGGTTCATAGTTAAATCTTTGTTAAAAGCATTTTAGAAAGCTTTGTTAAAACAATGTAAGTCCCAATATTTTATGTATTTAGATTTATACAGACATAGTGGTATTTCCAAACAACAAAATGGCAGGGTTATCAGTACCAGTAATTTAATTAGTAGTCACTTTACTTCAGTTATAAATATGAAGGATGTATAACAAAACTAGAATTGTTTCCTGTCAATGAAAGGCAGAAGTGTTATATTATTACAGTAAAATAATTCAACCTTTTTTCTAGTAACTAATCAGTTGGGTTTCAATTCTGAAACCACTATATAGCTAATGCAATAAAAGGGTAAAGAAAAAAAGAAATTAACAAAATATTAAAACTAATTATATTATCAAAGTATTAAAATATAGAAAAGAAATGTAATGTTTAACTGCTCATAAATTAACATACCAATTCATAAATACAATTAAAATTTATTACTAATTAACTAATTAACTAATATCTCAAGATAAGATGCTATTGAATCTAATCTGTTCCATGTTAAAAAATACTCAAATACAATTTGTTAGATTTATGGCAAAAACATACCAATAGTCCTTGCAGCATTCTATATTTAGAAATCTTATTTCCATTTAAGAATAGAAGAGTATCCAAGTTGCTCAGAGCCTGAGTATTTTGCTTTCAGGCTTATCCAAGGTTAACATAACCAAAATATGTGACCAAAATATGGAACCAAAATAGGTTTCACTTTCTGTGTGTAGAATTTTCTTTTCCAAGATATCACAATTTTCATAGCTTCCTATTGTCATGCAAATAAGGGTAAAATAACAGGCCTTCCATGAAATTGGACCAAGTTTGGTAAATCAGAATGGAATGTGAAATCCTCAACTATTAATCTCTTAACATATTTTATACTACCCTATTATAGATATGTCTATTGACTAATTGATGTTATACATTTTCCATAATTTTCCTTCATCAAAGATATTTTTGTTCAAACCAGTCTTTCTACCTTACAGCCTGCCGCCTTCTCCTATTAAATTTGCAGTGTAGTCACAATAGTTTGTGACAAAATAACCCCAGCTATATGAAATGCAAAACTTGCTGACTTATGAATTTTGTTTGCTAAAGTTCATGATAAAATCGCGGCTCTATTGAAGTCAATGGCAACATTCCCAGGAATTCAACAGGGCTAGGATTTTATTCCACAAGTTAAACTAGACCTACTTTGAAGTATTTGTGTCTTTTCACTGATATAATGAAAAATATACCTGTTTCCAGGGTTTCAGCTGTGAAACAGTTTTGCTTTGACTTGGTCCCATCTGAAAAGGGAATCCATGGATCAAAGCTGGAAAAAAAACTTCCCACGATCCTATAAAATGAAAGCACCAAATTTCAGAAATTCCTAATGCTGGCATTTAGACCACCGTGGTCTTAGGTAACTATTTTTGTGCAACAGTTAATGGACTGAGAAAACATGTAGAAGCAAAAATCTCTTATTCAAACAATTTTTCTGTGTTTAGACAGCAGTAAAGCAGAGATTTACTGGCACTCCTCTCCCCGCATTCACCCAAATTACAAAAACCCAATTGAGAATATGCACGTGATTACTTGCCAGGATATTTTTCTTTTTATTTTCTGCAATATCATTATTATATTGTAAATTATTGGATTTTGTTTCCAGTATGGTGATCTCAGATCTCTTCCCAAGTGGCATTACCAGTAATAATGCCAATACATATTCGATCTGGAAAGTACAGATTAAAAAAAATCCTTGACAGATAGGTGAAATGTTAAAAACCCCCGTCATCACTTCCACATTTCTAATTTCATTCTTCCCTTACAGTATGTCCAAATATCAAATACACTTAAATTTCTAAGATAAGTTTATAGCCCATTATAATTTACTTGCAAATTCACTTTTATAAATCTGATATAGTTTGTTAAAAGCATGCCTGTTGATTATGGGAGGAAAATGGCAAGATATGTATTTATATGTAAATAACAAATATAAATACATAGAGCTAGATAGGTATGTAAATGCATCTATACATACACACAAACAGGGTGTACAAATAGAGTAGACGTTTGTGCTTCCAACACTGATCAGTATTTTATCATGCAATCTGGTTTTCCTGGGTATTAGAAGTAGTTTGGAAGTAGTTGCACTTCAGATTTTGCAGCTGACTGTTCTCAAGTAAGGATTTTGTAGAGATGGGAGAGCAGCCTGCGGAAAAGGAGTGGGTATTAGCAACTGCAGTGAACCATATCATATCTAAACAGGAGACTGAAATCTAAAAGGCTGGAGTTGGACTGTAGAGTGACATTGTCACACCTCTGAATTATCTGCAGGTTGTTTCCCTTCACTGTGAAGGACATTGCCTACCCTGGTCCCCCCACCCCACCTGTAACACTGGCCGAATGTCAGCTTGGTGTTTTTCAATTGTCTGAGTCATATGTTCCCTTTAAAAATTAGATAAATACCACTGAGGCTAGTGCTTAAAGGGCTCAAGTGACTAGAATACCCTTGCCATATAATAAACTGAAATGGTTGTTTTGGCTTTCCTGAGTTTTTCTGAGGCACTTGAAAAATAGAAAAGAAATAAGCACTTCTGCCCCAGGATTGAGTGGACAGAAAAGTCTATAGATTAGAAAAGTCTGAGAGCCCCATAATTGCAAATGGAGTTGCACACACATAGGACCAAACACAGACCCTGTGTTTTCATTTTTTGTTTTGTTATATGCTGTATAACAAAGGTGTGTCATTCCCAGTGCTATAGGCCCAGCATTATAATTGCTCAGAAGCTTTTTCTCGGAATCTGGGTCTCACTAAATTGCAATAGCATTGCATTGGGCTGTTGAGAAGGGAGGTTCTTCCTATCGAACTCTTTCTCTCTCCTTCAGTGTGGGAGGGAGCTATAGTCTTCATGCTTCTCCATGGGGTACATACTTGCTCAGACCAAAGGTCTGTCTAATCGAGTATCCTGCCTTCCGACTGTGGCCAATGCCAGGTGCTTCTGAGGGAATGAACAGAACGAGTAAACATCAAGTGATCCATCTCCTGTTGCCTATTCCCAGCTTCTGGCAAGCTATGAACACTTCAAAGAATGGCTTTGCATCCCTGTCCATCTTGGCTAACAGACATTGATGGACTTATCCATCATTAACTTATTTAGTCCATTTTTAAACTCTGTTATATTTTTGGCCTTCACAACATCCTCTGGTAAAGAGTTCCATAGGTTGACTGTGCTTTGTGGGAAGAAACACTTCCTTTTGTTGGTTTTAAACCTGCTGCCTATTAATTTCATTTGGTCGCCCTTAGTTCTTGTGTTATGAGAAGGAGTAAATAACACTTCCTTATTTACTTTCTCTACACCAGTCATGTTTTTATAGGCCTCCATCATATCCTTCCTTAGCTGTCTCTTTTCCAAGCTGAAAAGTCCCAGTCATATTAATTTCTCCTCAAACGATAACTGTTCCAAATCCCTAAACATTTGTTTTGCCTTTTTCTGAACCTTTTTCCAATTCTAATTCCAATATATCTTTTTTGACGTGGGGTGACCAGATCTCCATGCAGTATTCAAGATGTGGGCATACTCTGGATTTAGACAGAGGCAAAATGGTATTTTCTATTAGCTATCCCCTTTTCAATGATTCAGAACTTTCTGTTCACTTTTTTAACTACTGCTGCGCATTGAGTAGGTGTTTTCAGAGAAGTAAGACTGCAAGACCTCTTTCTTGAGTGGAAATAGTTGAAGGGTAGCAGGAGATCATTCTCTTTCTCTCACTCTCCTCCTCCCCCATTGAGGGCTTCAGAAAGATCTGGGAGCTCCTACACTTCCTGGTTCCTTTTCCTCCATGCTTCTTGAAGTGAGTGGTGCTCCTGTGATTGATGCTTCTCTCACTCTTAAGTCTCTGCACACATGAGATCATTAAATTCAGTCCAGGAGTCAAAAGCAGCATGTAGCTATGCCACCCCGAGAGAGCTACAGGAAAGACTTGTGCCTCAGAGTCATAACTGTACCCTTGTTTCCCCTTTGCTTTGAAGGGGAGGAAGTTATTTTACACCTTTGCATGTTGGCAAAGGTGGGTATACTGCATCTTGAACTCAAGCCACATACTTTGGTCAGGCATGAGGGTGAAGTTTGGCTTTACCCCCTCTTTGAGGAGAATATCTGATAAGCAGCCCCGGCTCTTCCCTACCACCATTTCAGCTAGAACTATAATCTGCGCGGCCCTTATTTGGACAATCAGAAGAGTGAAGGGGTTGGGGAGAAAGGCTCACTTCCTATTATTCCTGCACAGCTAAGTAAGAACTAGGCACAATGTTCTGCAATGGTAGGAGTTGTATCACTGTAGTATCTGAGTAGTAGATGGGTCTATAGAAAAGCATCTGGTAGATCCAGTGTAAGTGCACAAATCATTAAATTCTCAATTGCTAACATATGAAGTTTGCAGGCCCTGTTTTCAGGCAGACACCTACAATATTCTACTCCATGCAAACAGTTGAAAACTGGAGTAATAGAAATGGGATGAAATTTAATAGTGCAGAGTGTAAGGTCATGCACTTAGGGACTAACAACAAGAATGTTTGCTATAAGCTGGGGACTTATTAGTTGGAAGAGACAGAGGAGGAGAAAAACCTGCATGTATTGGTTAACCACATGATGAGTCATCCATGTGATGTGACTGTGAAAAAGGCTAATGCAGTCCTAGGATGCATCAGGCAAGGTATTTCCAGTACAGACAGGGAAGTGTTAGTACCATTATAGAAGACACTGGTGAGACCTCATCTGGAATACTGTGTGCAGTTTTGGTCTCTTATATTTAAGAAACATGAATTCAAATTGGAACTGGTGCAGAAAAGGGCTACTAGGATGCTCAGAGGAATGGAAAACCTACCTTATGGGAGGAGACTCAAAGAGCTTGGCTTGTTTAGCATAAGCAAAAGAATGCTGAGGAGAGATATGATTGGTCTATATAATCACATCAGAGAGATAAATACCAGGGATGGGGAGAAGTTATTTAAGTTAAGCGCCAGTGTTGGCACAAGAACATAGGAATATAAACTGGCCTTCAATAAGTTTAGGCTTGAAATTAAATGAAGGTTTCTAACCATCAGAGGAGTGAAATTCTGGAACAGCCTCCCAAGGGCTGACTTTAAGACTGAGCTTGATACATTTATGGAGGGGATAGCATGATGACACTGCCTACAATGGCATGCAGCTGACCTGCAGATGCTAGTAGCAAATATATCCAATAGCCAGTGATGGGACACTAGACGGGTAGGGCTCTGAGTTACTACAGAGAGTTCTTTCCTAGGTGTTTGGCTGGTGGGTTTTGCCCACATGCTCAGGGTGTAACTGATTGCCATACTTGGAATGAGGAAGGAATTTTCCCCTGTGTCATATTGGCAAAGACCTTGGGGGAGATTTCGCCTTCCTCTGCAACATAGGGTATGGATCACTTGCAGATTTAAACTAGTGTAAATGGTGGATTCTCTGTAGCTTGAAGTCTTTAAACCATGATTTGAGGACTTCATTAACTCAGCTAGAGATTATGGGTCTATTACAGCAGTGGGTGGGCGAGGTTCTGTGGCCATGCAGGACATCAGACTAAATGATCTTGATGGCTCCTTCTGGCCTTAAAGTCTATGAGCTATAAATCTGGGGCCTGATAATGCTCACACTAAATGTACAGCAGAATCAGGTCCCTCATCATATTGTTGAGCTCTTTGCAGTCTTCCAACAACATAAGTAAAGAAGAATTAGGACCATCAGAACCTTTTCTGTGAGCACAGAGAACAGGAGCAGTGGCTACATCTTCCCCTTCCTATACAAACCAGCAAAAGCTCTTCTACACCAACATGACAGGTCTGGGGCTCAGTGAGATTTCAGGGGGCAGAGCTGGGCTCAAGTAGGGAAAGATCTGGAGAGGGTCCAGGGGTCAGATGAAATCATGTCATGCTCCTCTCCAGATATGGTGGGATATCCTTTCCTTCTAGAAACAGCATTCATTTACACTCTGGTCCTACTTCTCCCTCAATGAGAGGAGTTTTGCACAGACATGGGGAGGGTGGCCATGCTCCTAGAGGGCTGGGAATCCAAAGAGCAGCACTGAAGACCCAGCCTTCTATTCAAGTAAAGCTTTTTTCCCTCAAGTGCCATAGCCTGCTGGGGTGGGAGGTTGAATTCCTCACCCCTACGTGTCCCTGTTTCCCCAAATGCTTTCCCTTGGGCACTGACTGAAAACTCCATTAGGTTTACCTCACAGTTAGAGCAGGCTTAAAAATGTCTGACCAAATATTTTTGGTGGAGGAAAAAACTGTCTATAATTTTGGGGATCCTGTCAAAAAACTGAAAACCAAATATTTTTAAGTTTTCAGGTTTTTGCTTTTTCAACAGAAACAAAAAATGTCAAAGAAAATTTCAAAGAAAATTTAATTTTCATTAGATTTGTATATAGGTAAAAAACTGCCTGGCCAGCTTTTCTTACAGAGTTACTTAAACTCTTTAATTCCTCCCCTGGGGTTTTCTGCAGGCGAGTATGAAATACCCCTTTGTGCTAAACGTTTCAGAAATAAAAACATTAAATGCTGTACTCCAACTGGTGCAGAAGTTCACTTCCCTCGGAATGACAGTAAATCCAAACATGAAAGCTATTTCTCAATGATCAGCAAATATTAATTTACACCCTCTTTGAGAAAGAATAAAAACAGAAATGTCCAGTGTAATAAATTTCTTCTGCAGAACAAAATGACTTGTAGTTCCTAAGAATCATAGGCAAAGTTGACAAACTTCGCAGTTTGGTCATAGTACAAATTCCATATATGAGGGTTTCTTACAAAGTAAGGGGGAGCCACATTAGTTTTGTGAAAAATATCACAGGTGCATTAGCTGCATTATATTTATGAAAAAGAATTCCAGATTTATGATGATGCATAACATCATTTTGATGGGGTTTGGCTGATTGCTTAGCTGGGAACAAATTTCAGATACAGGGCAGAGAGACTCTTCTTTTAACCCCAGAGAGAAAATGAAAAACAGAACATTAAAACTTTGGTCATAAATGAAAAGGCATCTTCTCACTTAGTGAAATTTGCCCTTCAGCACAAGCGCCACAGAATGCCCCAACACAATGGAATTGCCATGGTGTCCATGCCCAATGGCTGGGCACATATGGACATAGAAGATGACTGCATCTCCTGCAAGTGCCAGAGCTGGAGTCCATGCTAGCACTGTATAGGACACTATGGAGGAGTGTTTTGTAGTGTCTGGGGGAAAACATGTAGCCCAGGGATTGGCAACCTTGGCATGTGAGACTGCAGGGTAAGCACCCTTAGCGGGATCCACCAGTTTGTTTACCTGCGTTTCGCTGACTGCAGCTCCCACTGGCTGTGGTTCTCCGCTCTAGGAATTATTTTATGGCACTTCTATGACCTGCATTATACAGGAGGTCAGGCTTGATTATCACAATGGTCCCTTTTGGCCTTAGAATCTATGAAGAACAGGAACCTATTTCTGATAAAAAAAAAAAAACTGTACTGTTTTTTGAGCAAAGCACCACAAAAATGTTTTTCAATAAATTAGACCACAGTGAAGTGGAGCAACCTCAGTTTGAGTCTGATATATCTCAGACACCTCTATTAATTACTAATGGCCCTGTGTCGGCCGTACATGATGTTCTCAATGGCTAACTTGATAGTTCTGTTTATTATGTATACAGTAAGATTCCAGGGATGTTACTCTTTGTGTCAGTCTGAAGTTCTTTGTGTCATTCTTCCAATCACCACCCTTACTCTACAACTAATTTGCATGCAACAATTTCATTGGTTGTGCGAGGCAGACTGGACAAACAGCGGATTACTTGGCCCAGCTGTCAAATCCAACTGCCACCTGCACAAATCAACACAAATGTCCCAGCACAATTTCCTCCTCCAAAACAAATCAACAGAACCACCCACACAATAACACAACGCTCATACAAAAAAATCCCAAACACACACAGTACCTCCTGGCAGCAAACACCCCTCACTCTCTACCTGTACACATCTACACAACTTTCCTAGCATAACACAACCCACACACAATCAACACAGCCACCCACACAGTACCACAAGCAAAATACACAGTAACCCAAAATATCACTCTGAAGCCTAGATTGTCTGTTGAATCAGAGTGAAGCGATGGAAGCAGATACAACCATGGTTGAGAGCTCTTTTTGTTTAGAATATCACCAGGTTCAATCCCCCCTGGGATTCATGGTCTGTTACCTTCAACTTTCAAGTTCTCAGTTATTTCTGGCTTTTGTACACACATAACTTTACAAATTACACCCATGCAAGAGCATGGGCTTTCAGCTACTAGTGTTCTATAATGATGCTCCTTTTTCAGAGCCTCAGAAAGAATTGACAGAGTCTCATTACAGATCAAGAAAAGGAAAGAAGGGAAATGTTTCATGTTTGGGAGTCAGGAGACTTGGGTCAATTTCCAGCTTTGCCATGATCTTGGGCAGGTATATTAAGCACTCTAGGTCAAATTCATCATTTCCATAATGCCAGTGACTTTAGTGGAGTTATACTAAAGATGAATTTGTCCCTCTATGTCTCTGTTGTCTGCAGCATGGGTACAAGATTATCTACTTATCTTCCTCACAGGATTGCTCAATGACTATAATGGTAAAATGCTTTTGAGACTTTCAACTGAAGTGAAAGTACAAAAATATTATTATTGATAATATTAATGGAAAATATTTAAAAGAGAAAGCAGGCTGGGCACTTTTAGTCATCCATACATTTAACAGTGGATATTGTTTTGTGCTGGAGGGTGCTCTAAAATAAAAGCAGGCATGCATCATTAGGTTTATCATTTTTACTACATCTGCCTTGACAAAAATATGGCTGAGATGAGAATAATGTGGTCATGTTGCTGGAACAGTGAGAATAATAATAATGATAGCCTCATTGTATGTTATGGTCATTGTTTTATTCTCACTGTTACTCAGATTGGTATAATTTATGGAGGTAATTTGACCTCACTGTGGGTGATTACACAAATACATATTTTTATAGTGCAATGGGCTTATATGTACAAATGTATTTCATGTACCACTGAGATGTAGATCCTGAGGCAAGAGTGAACAAAATGTCTTCTTCTAATTGTCCACTGACCATTTTGAACACTTACCAGTATGAGAGATTTATGCAAATGTGACACCTCTCTGTTGATAATAGCATTCTGTGAAACATGGCATTGATTAATAAAGTAGCACTTGGTTATAGTCTTTTATGTGCTGAACTTTGTGGTTTTACACATCATAACAGGAGAATGTTACTTTAAAATGCATTAAGCTGCTAAAGATAGCAAATAGCCTTTTGGGTAATGCATTTTAAATAATCTCTGGCTTCAGAATAAAAAAAACCCCATGTTCATTTTACAGAACATCATAATAGCTTTTAAAACATTGTGCCCTGCTGGTATTTTATAGCATTTTTTTCTGGGATTTGTTTTCTATAGAGGGGAAAATATTTGTAGGTTTAGATCTGTTTTTGTAACAATCTGCATCTGGTTCTTGTGACAGAAAAGAAGTACTCAATCCTGAAAATACTTGTGTATTCAAGTAACTTAATTTACATGAAGACCCTTTATTCTGCTCAGTGAGCTTACTTACATAATTAAGAATACTTGCTTGAGTGAATATTTCCAGGATCAAGCCCTCTAATTTGCAAGATATGTTATGCTTTATACTTTTTTCATTTTTTATCTTTATTTACTATAATGTAAATAATGTTTCAAAAAACTCCTGTAACCCCGCTATGAATTAAAGTTAAATGACCACAGTTATTTCTGATGTACTGATTTCTAAATAAATGATACATTTATATCAAGACTTATATTTCACATATATGATTGCTGAATTTCATTTTATGAATTTCACTCTTACATATCTCATTCTCTAATATAATATGTACCATTTTTCAGAAAAGGAAATTGCTAGACTTTTTTTTATCTTTCTCCAATGTAAGCATGTTTTTTTCTGTAAGTATTATGTCTCTTTATACTATAGAAATGTATCATGCCTATCTGTGTATGTGAGAAATATTGCCTTCGAGTTATATAAATGACACAAACAGCCTGAAATATATGGAAATAAAATGTAATGGTAAAATGTTTTGAAAGGACACATCCTTAACATTACAGTAGAACCTCAGCATTATAACACCACAAGAAAGGAGGTTGTTCATAACTCTGAACAAAATGTTATGGTGGTTCTTTCAAAAGTTTACAGCTGAACATTTACATAATACAGCTTTGAAACTTTACTATGCAGAAGCAATATACTATTTTTTAACCACCTTAATTTAAATGAAACAAGCACAGACATAGTTTTCTTACCTTGTCAATTTTTTTAACTTTCTCTTTTTTTTAGTAGTTTACATTTAACACCGTACTGTACTGTAACAGTATTTGCTATTTATTTATTTATTTGGTCTCTGCTGCATGATTGCATACTTCTAATTCCAAATGAGGTATGTGGTTGACCAGTCAGTTCATAACTCTGGTGTTTTTAACTCTGAGATGCCACTGTACTCTATCCAGGTGAAGCTGATGGTAAAACTTTGAATTCAGTTGGAGCAGAACTAGGCCAGCACTGAGCATTTTTTGAGCTATCATTCTAAAGCTATTTTCCACTATTCAAACGTGAAAAAATATGCAAATGTTGATTTGTAGCGCTATGTGTTAGCTGACTGGTTGAAAAGGAACTGGCATCTTTTATGAGTGGTACAAGTAGTATTTTGGGGAACAGTTATCAAATATTAATTATTTAATTCACCTACAAAAACTAGAGGAAGCAGAGGGAGAGTGGCGTAAGGCAGTAGCAGCCTTTGGGTTGTGGGGACCCAGATAAGACCTCAGTAAGTATGGTGATGCCTGATCTATTGATTATGTATTAGTTATATTCAGTAATTAGATGATCCAATTAACATTTTGTGGTTTGGGAGGGTTCTGCTCCATGACCAGACCCAGAAACATTAGAGTTCTTATGAGGACCGTGGTGTTGGAGTTGGAGTGGACTGACAGAGTTGGAGATGGCTGACAATCACACTTAGGAAAGGCATTCTTGTAAGACTTTGATTAGCACAGTTAGCAAAAGCACAAACACTCCAGTCCAGAAAAATAGGTAGAGATAATGTAAGATGGCCAAAATGTCCTGGATCTGATCATCCATATACTCACACCACCTCTTGTGGAGATCTTAAAAGTGGTGAGACAGGGTGATCCACAAGTGGCGATCCTATTTTTTCCATGCTCTGGTTAGCCCTGTTATAGGGTTCTGTGGTCATCAATAATATTCATAAGGATGTTTGGTTTCCTCTGTCCATATCTAAACTTCCTCATCCTGACAATGTTGGGTGCTCCCCTCTCATAAGTTGGAATATAATCTTGTTGGCATATATGTCCATTGTTTATCCTAGCAATCTTGAAACTGAACATTCGCTGATGTTCCTATCCTAAAATACCCAAACTATGATCAACTGATATTTTGCAGCAGTTACCTGTTAGCAGTTTAATGATACTAGTTTATCACAGCATTATACCTTATGATACTGTAACCCACACACTTCCTGGGTGTAGTGTTCTGTCCCATCTAGAGGCACAGAGACCACTTAGAGAGAGAGAGAAAGAGATTAATCAGTCTGCTCTACAGCCTTAGCTAACGGTCGTATGGCTTTTAGCTCATGCAGTAAAGGCTCATGAATTATATTGGAATTGGAAAAGGTTCAGAAAAGGGCAACAAAAATTACTAGGGCTATAGAACGGCTTCAGATGAGAAGATATTAACAAGATTGGGACTTTTCATCTTAGAAAAGGTGACTAAGGGGCGGGATATGATAGAGGTCTATAAAATCATGAGTGGTCTAGAGAAAGTAAATAAGGAAGTCTTATTTACTCCTTCTCATAATATAAGAACAAGGGGCCACCAAATGAAATTAATAGGTAGCAGATTTAAAACAAACATCAGAAAGTATTTTTTTCATGCAACACACTGTCAACTTCTGGAACTCCTTGCCAGCGGGTGTTGTGAAGGCCAATACTATAATGGGGTTCAAGAGGGAGCTAGTTAGCTTCATGGAAGATAGGTGATCAGGAATGGTGCCCTTAGCCTCTGTTTGCCAGAAGCTGGGCTTGGGTGGCAGGGCATAGATCACTTGATGATAACCTGTCTGTACATTTCCTTTGGGGCACCTGCCATTGGCCATTGGCAGAGGACAGGATACTGGGCTTGATGGACCTTTGGTATGATGCAATATGGCCATTCTTATGTTCATTTAGCTCCAGAGGTCCCAGGTTCGATCCCGCCCACCAATGACCGGGGTCTGTCGGTGTTACAATATCATATGACTTAAGGTCACTTTGATTAGCTACTTATGTTAAGCCTCTTAGAATTGGTATGGTAATGAACAACTTTTTTTTGCTTTCTGTCTATATAAATACATCTTACTTCTGTTCCATTCTATGCCTCCGATGAAATGGGCTATAGCCCACGAAAGCTTATGCTGAAATAAACTGGTTGGTCTCTAAGGTGCCAGAAGTATTCCTCGTCTTATTTACTTATGTTAAGGCTTTATAGCTCGTATGCTAAGGTACTGTCTTACAGGCCGAAGCCTGTAGGCTTCTTGCATTAAAGGCTTAACTTATACCTATGTTATCTTATAGCTATGCCTTCCCTGACAATACTTGTAATTATAGGCTACTGTGGAGAGGTGGAAAATTGGGTAGAGGGACCTAGAAAACCCCCAGTTCCCAAGACCTCAGCAGGAGTCAAAAGTGTCAAGGACAGGAGTTGAGAGGAGGGAAGGAAAGAAAGACAATGACACTGTGACGGGGTTGGGACTGCCCACCACAGCGCCTTCTGCTGTTTAGTCTGGGAATTAGCTTTGTTAGCTATGGAGCACCCTCCGCTGGTAGTGTCTCACCCATTGTCTGCTCTCCTGCTTGAAAGCACCCGCGTTGCTCTTGATTTGGAGGTGTCGACTTCAGGTCACTCCCCGTCTGCTTCAGGACACTGCCCTCCAGCAATGCCCCCTAGTCAAGTCTCTCCCCCTTCCGGGGAGGTAGGGGGTGTTAACTGCTCCTGCCACAGTGACCAACCACAACCCCACAGTCTAGCACCTCTGCTCAGGGGCTGGTTGCAGTCTGCCCTGGCCGCTCCTACACAGCCAGGTGCAGTACAAAGGGGAAGAGGGGGACCCAGGCCCACCTGCTACTCTGGTCCCGACCCAGGGACACTCTAGTGGCAGCCTCCCTGCCCTCCTTCTCTCCCCTTGTCCAACCACTGTCCCTGGGCCACTTCCCCTTTGGCCGCTTGCACTTTCTTGGCCCTTTTAAGCAGGGGTCGCAGTCTGGCAGGTAATGGGTGGGAGCTCTCCTCTGCTCCCCCCAAGCCTGCCCAGGACTGCTCTGTCCATGGTGCTACTCCTCATCTCAGGAGTCAGTCCCACTCCCTTGCTGACCAGGGACAGACTGCCTGCTGCTCTGCTAGGCTGCCTTTATATAGGGCCTAGCCTGGCCCTTTGATGGCCCTGATTGGCTGCCCCACAGGCCCTTAGTGATTGGCTGCCAGCCTGCGCAGCCTCTCTAGCCTGATCTAGCCCACGTTCACATGAGGGTGGGGTGGCTGCCCCACCACAGACACCTTAGCCCCTTAAATATTTCTTTCTTTCCATATCTCACCAGAAGACATTCCTATCTTTATGGTACTCCAAATGCTTGACCAGACCTACAGGGCTTCAATTCAGCAAGGTAGACAGAAAATAAAGCTAGGCTCTGCTACTGCAGATTACTGCTAAATTAACCTAGTCCAAAGCCCATTGATTTGAATGTTAAGATTCCCATTGATATCAGTGGGCTATGGACCAGGCCCTTGAGTAAAGAGTTGAAAAATAAGCAGCTGAATATGCACAGAACGTTTGTCTTCTACCTTGCTGTACAGCCTCTTCCCAATCCAGTGCCTCCCGCAATCTCTCAGTCTGTAGCCTGACAGAGCTGACACTGATATAACTCCAAGGATTTCAATAAGAGTAACTGAGGACATAAGTCTCCTTCCTGTCAGTTGCACTTATTTTGTACACCCACTGAATGTCACCCAGGTGCAAGTCATCTTACTTTATCATTTACTACACATACTTCCTGACCAATTTACCCCCACACTGTGACTTTGTAACTAACACTGCCATTTATGCCTCTGAATGTGCCTTCTACAGAAGTTGCATTTGATTGCATCTGTCTATATTTGACCCCAAGTAGCTGATTGTTTGTAGTGCTAACAGTCTCCCTGACTTCACATCAGTGTTTTCAATCCTGACTGTTTTTGTAAAATTCCTGCTGGAGTTTTTGCTGCTGAGAATATTGCTTGACAGGTTACTAAATGCCAGAGGGGAAAAAAAATCACAGCAGCAACTTAAAAGGAGAAAAAGATGCCAATCAGACTAGTTGTTTCCAATTTGGCTTTTAACACAAGAAAAACTTACACTAAGGCAAATTATTATAGTTCTCTGCAGGTTCTTTAACTGTCAGTATTTTATTAATTTAGTTAAAAAGATAAGTATGAGAATATAACAATGACAAATTATTAGGTATATTAGGATTGAAGAGAGAGAAAACTAACAGCATATAAATGAGGCTCTGAATAATTGAATGGGATTCCACAGTGATACATAACTAAAGGATTTTTTTTTAAAAAATTTAATTTCTATAAAAATAAGTAAACTGCAACATGTGAAAAGCTATGACAATGTACATGTAACTAACAAAACAAACTACTACATGGCCAACATAAATAACTGTTTCATAATCATAGGAGACTGGTTTCTCAAAAAATGATAACATATTTCAACATTCAGCTATCAAAGATGTTTTTAAATGGAATCAGTTGCCATAACACTATGTTCCTCTTACTGTGTTCTACTAGAGCCCTTCCAGATTGTGAAAATTTAATTCTGCAAACACAAGCACTGGGTAGCCAGGAAAGGCAGAGTTAAGATTCCTCCACATACAAATAAAATGGTGTAAATGGAAGTGGCTTGATTCTTCTTTCTCTGAAGGAGTTGGCTGAAAAGACCACTTTGATTATCTACTCTGACCTCCTGTAAAACAAAGGACATAGTTCGTTGCTGAATTATTCCCTATTTGAACTAAGCAGATCTTTTAGAAAAACCATCCAATCATGACTGAAAAATTGTCAGTGATGGAGAATCCATTCCAACCCTTGGTAAATAGTGCCAGTGGCCAATTACCTCAGTGTTAAAAATTTGTACCTTATTTCTAATGTAAATTTTTGTCTAGCTTCAACTTCTCACCACTGGATCTTTTCTGTGACTTTATTTGCTAGAATGAAGAGCCCTCTATAATCATATTTTTGTTCCCCATGTTGCTACCTATAGATTGTGATCAAATCACCCCTTAACCTTTTCTTTGTTAAGCTAAATGATTGAGCTCCTTGATTTATCACTATAAGGCATGCTTTCTAGTAGTTTTGTTATTCTAGTAGCTCTTCTCTGAACCCTATCTGATTCATCAAAATCTTTTTTTGAATTGTGGACACTAGAACTAGACAGTCTTCCAGCAGTGGGTAGACAAGTTCCAAATATAGAGGTAATATAACCTCTGAACTTCTACTCAAGATTCCCCTATTTATACATACAAGGCTCACGTTAGTACTTAGCCACTGTATAGAAGTAGGAGCTCTTGTTCAGCTGGTTATCTGCTATGACCTCCAAATCTTTTAGAGTAATTGTTTCCCAGATAAGTCCCTAACCTTTAATCTTTACTCCTAAATATATACATTTACACAGGGATATTTGTTTGCTTATGTCCAATTTTCCACACAATCCAGATTACTCTGTACCAGTGACCCATCCCCTTCATTATTTACCACTGCTCTAATTTTTGCGTCATCTGCAAACTTTGTCAGTAATGATATCATGTTTTCTTCCAGATCATTAGTAAAAGATATTGAAATAAGGCCAAAAAACAATATCTGTGGGACTCCACTAGAAGTATGTCTCCCTATTTACAATTACACTGAGATTTTATCATTAGCTTTTAATTCATTTAATCTGTCATGATGATTTTGTGCCACTCTGTTTTCTTAATCAAAATGTCATGTGCTACAAATCAAATGCCTTGTCTACGTCAAACGGCTACACAATGCACACAGCAATGTGGGGTGTTATTTCTCATGGGTTACACACTAACTGATCCATGTAGCCCCTGCGAGTGTGCACCAAAAGTTCCCTGTTGTATTTTCACATAGCACTGTTTGAAACAGTACTATATTAAAGTGCACTAGGGAACTTTTAGTGCATACCAGCAGACTCTAAACAGACCAATTAAAGCCCAACACTGGTAATGCATTTAGAAATCACACCCCACAGTGCATATTACCCCACTGTGTAGACAAGTCCTAAGTATATTATATCAACTCTGTTACTCCTACCAGCTAAATTTATAATCTCTTCACAACAGCTTAGTTTGACAAGAGCTATTTTCCATAGACCCATGTTGATTGCCATTAATTAAGTCCCATATCAGCCATTCCATTGTTTTGCATGGGAGTGACATCAGGCTGAAAAGCTTAGAAGCTTCTTCCAATCCTCTGGAATTTCACCAGTGTTCAAAGACTTATTGAAAATAATAATAGAGTGCCTCTGTTAGATTGCCTGTGATTCCTTTCTATAAAACTAGAACCAAATGAGTTTCAAGCAAGGTGAACAAAGAATAATGTTAAAATAGTATTATAGTATGCAAATTAATCTGGGCTCTTATCTGTTCCTTTTAATGTACCAAGTTTAGATGACTCCATTTCTCTTCCTTTGTCATACGAAATATTTTAATTTATTGTAATATTGGGTTCATTTTCTTTAATGTACATCGATACTAGTTATGTTCTAATGGGCTGACCCAGGGCCCACCAAAGTCAATTGAATGACTCTCTGGAATTATACATTAGGCCCTAAATGCCCAAACATATTTACACAGGTAATTCACCAATATCCCTTCCTAGCAGAGTTACTTTTGTCATTGTAAGAGCTTAGGATGTTGAGCTGGTGATGGCAGCCTCCTGAGTTGCTAGAGTAGCTTCCTGTTGTGTGAAGACACCCTTGGGCTCGAGCAGAGCATTGCTCTGTGAGGAGATATTTTGATTGACGCTGATACTAGAAAAGAAATTTAAAAGTCTATTTGGAAAGTGAGAAGAGACAGGATGTACTGAGAGTAAAGTGTAAAATAAAGTTGATCATGTTTCTGAATCATCTTTGACTAAGAAGGGTAACTGTTAACATTCAGTAAAATTTGCTAATTTTTTTACTAGATTTCCTGGATTTAGAGGGAACTGTTGGGGTATAAAACTAATATTGGTGAGGTATTGTATATAATTAGATTTTTAAGAAAAAAGAGCTCTATAAAAATAGGAGCTTTTGAGTCAAAGTCCTAATAGTGTTCAGAAAATTGGAATTCTTTAGGTAAATTGTAAGTTTTCTCTTGTGAACACCTTCATACTATTGAGTTTAATTGGGCTACAGCTGGCGCAGACTGTAGGGGTTTTGGAGAGAGTGGGAGTATGCAGTCTCCACATTGTGTTTTATTGTCTTTCTCTAACCTTTCCACTTTAATTGGCATTTCAAAAACTCAAAAATAACTTAAAGGGATGCATGCTTTTTGTATTAAAGCCCTTGGAGTGGTAGGAAGTAGATTTATTTGGCAAAGGGCATGTTTCTCTTAGATATACCTGTAAACTGTTGAATTTAATTGGATCACAGCTGGGGCTAACTGAGTATGGAGAAGGTGAAGGAAATACAGACCTGCTGGCTGCTTTATATTGTATTTAATCTTCTTCTCTTCCATTTCAGCTTTGGTGGGTTATAAAACATAAGGCACTGTGGGTATAAAAAGCCTGTTGCTTTTGGTATGTCTTCACTACTCGCCAGATCGGCGGGTAGTGATCGATCTATTGGCGATCGATTTATCGCGTCTCATCAAGATGTGATAAATCAATCACCAAAGGCAGTCCCGTCGACTCCGGAATTCCAGCTCACCGAGAGGCGCAAGCTGGAGTCAGCAGGGGAGGCCACTGCCGCCATGAGGATGGCAGGTAAGTTGGCCTAAGATGCGCCGACTTCAACTACATTATTCACACAGCTGAAGTTGCGTATCTTAGGTCGAACCCTCCCCCTAGCATAGACCAGCCCTCTGAGTCTCAGAGCTTGGGCTGTGAGGCTCAAAATAGCAATGTAGACATTGAGGCTTGTACTGGAGCATGGGCTCTGAAACTCTCAAACTCCCCACGGGGTCTTAGAGCTTGGGGCTCCAGCCAGAGCCCAAACATCTACACTGAAATGTTATAGCCCCACAGCCTGAGCTCTGGAGCCCAAGTCAGTTGGCCTGGGCCAGCCATGGCCATGCCACGGGTCTTTTATTACAGTGTAGACATACCCTTTAACACACTGTAAAACTTCAGATTTGTAAGCAAGACAAGATATGGTGCATAGGATGACCAGACAGCAAGTATAAAAAATTGGGACAAGGCAGTGGGGGGTAAAAGGAGCCTATATAAGAAAAAGCCCCAAAAATCAGGACTGTCCCTACAAAATTGGGACATCTGGTCACCCTATTTCTGCATGAAGCCAGTCCAGGGAATGGATTTATACATGTGTTATCTACAGTATGCATTGAATAACAATATTATTGAGCCTAAGAATGAGTTTGTCAGATAGACAAGGTGAGTGAGGTAACATCTTATATTGGACCAACTTCTGCTGGTGAAAGAGACGAGCTTTTAGGCTTACATCAAGCTCTTCTCCAGGTCTTCTTCAGTTTTTCACATGCAACAGCAATCATAAGAATAAGCATTTCACAGAAAAGATATTTGTGGGGAGCACATCAAGAGCAGCGGATCTGGAGTTAGACCCTGTAGGATGAGGGGGAGTAAGAGAGGCCATATGCTACTGTGGTAAAAGAGAAAAGACAAGCATAAGAGATGCCAAGCCACACAGAGAAACTGACTGTCAATTTTACAAGAGGCTGGCGATGACAAAATAAGCCAGGCAAAGGACCCTAAAGAAGCATAGCATTAAAGCCTTCTGCACATAACCACAGGCTAAAGGGAATATCAGAAGAAACCGTGTGGATTGTGGAGTTAATATAAGAAATTAGCAGTTTGTTCACTTTTTTACTGTGTGATATGCAGTCTCCAAGGTGCATGGGCCTCAGGAAACCATGTAAAGAGGATCTGTACTGAATCAACAAGCCGCCAGGGAGCGAGGATGAAAGGAGTCTGCACCTGTTCTGGTGTAGCAGATGGTGCATCACAATGGAAGAAACAGGTAGATTGAGGAACTCAGTAAGCAGTCGTATGTGAATCATGGTTCCTTTGTCTCCCAGTGCTTGAGGTTGTAGGAGGTATTGAAATACAGTATAGCCAGCAGTCATCCCCGTCCTGCTGTCACAAAGGTAGAGAGAGAGAGACCAGAACATCAGAACCAAAAAAAGAAATTGCATCTTGCACGTTTATGTTGGGATAGGGACATGCGTAGGGGCTTCAAGCATGCTCATGGCGTTCCTGACATCATCCTCAAGTTGCTGGAAAAAACAGTCCTGTAACAATGCTCCAGACAAGGAGAATGGTTACATGGTGGGATGAGTGAAACCTCCATTGGGTGAGGGAGGATTCACTTCACCTGGGTGGTTTGTCAACCAGAGAAGACAGGACAAAGGAGGGATCAGGTGACAACTCAATAGACACCTAGGCCTTATAAATAGTCTGTGAGAGTTCAGGCGGGGGAAGAAAGCCATAGGGAATAGACAAGAAGCCTGGCTCCTGTATAGGCCAGAGCACCAGATGCTGGAGGCTAGAGTTCTTAGTGTTTGACAGTAGAGCTGAAGAAAGATAGAGGAACCCCAGGAAAGGACAGTGCCCAGAGGATAGGTTCATTTGGCTTGACCTAGACACTTCGTTATTGTGGAAGGAGTTTGGACTAGCTGCTTCTCAGCCAGAGGGTGAGTGGGGTGCAAAGACAGATGGACTGAAGGGAGCACTGGAGATGAGAATACCTGCAACATCAGGTACTGGGGTTGCATTGGAGGTGAATGAGCATCATTACACATGGCTACAGAGTGCTACATAGCTATACCATGGGGTTTCCTTCCCAGGGTCCGAACAGGTCTCCATGTTGGCTGAGTTCAGACACACTTACCTCTGGCAGTTTGGGATAGTTCTGCATTACACATACATAATATTATAGGATTTGGCATATTGTTTGTTGCCATTAAGCACTAGAAAAAAGATGTAGCCAATGATAGATTCCAGCCAAATATCCATTGTCCTTGACTAAATTAATGACAGAAAGTAATGATCTTACAAATCATGTTTAAGGAATCTAAAGTAATTTTGGAAAGTAAACATTCCTACAAAAGTTAAGAAAAGTGCGGTAGGTTCATCTGGTAAGAAATAAGCCTCATATTTATGGTCAGCTAGAGAGCCGCAAATTAGAAAACTGAATGTGTGGCTAAGAAAAAAGTGTAGGCGTGAGATCATAACATTTTGCAGATGTGCAAACATTGTTGGCCCCCAAAACAACTGTACATGAAGGCGAGTTAACATCTAATGAGAAATGACTGAAATTGAAATACAAGGCAAATATTAAGTTATTTAGAACAGGTTAGAATTATTGTAAATGTGGGGGACTGAGTCCTATGTTAAAGAAACTTCAGACGAAGATGAGACTTAGTTTGATGGATGTGTGGGTAGGATTACCTGATCATGGCCAGAAATTAAAGGTAGCAGAGGAAGTAAACTGTAAACAGCAATTAGCTATAATACACCTAATAAGAGGAGCAACACGTTGTTGATAAGGTGCTGCCATTAACTAAGAACAGGCAAATATGTGTAGTACAAACGACTAGTTATATGCAATTTGAATTACTGCATGCTGTATGTAGACAAATTACATAAAAGGAATACATCAGGAAAGCCTGCTGGTTTGTGGTAAACGCAGAGCACTACTCCATTATGCAGTATGTAAAGAGGTGGAACTAGAAATAAATCAATCCTTGATTTAGTCTTTGCACGGTAAAGCTAACAGGATTGGAGAAGTGAGTGGGCCTCTTTGCAGAACAGGAAATTTTAGAAGAATGTGGAAAGCACAGGATGAAATCAGATAGGATAAATCAATGGAGTTAAAGGACATGGAAGGGAAATGGAAACATTCAAAGATAAATTAATGTATGCCCAAGGGTTATGCATGTAATCTAGCTATAAATACACCAGAAATAAAAAAAGACAAATGACGAACAAGGAAGCATGAAATGGATAATATGCACTGCAGCTATATGCAAGACACCGTATAAAATGAACAGAGTTGAAAAATGAAAGGTCAATTAAGAAGATTGCACAGCTTCCAACAGATGGTACAGAATAAGTAGTTGTCAAGATGTAGACATTGCTTGGGGAAAAAACCTTTCAGATTTCTTTACTTAATATTTTCCTTTACGTTTATGTAATTTTTCAAGGGTGAAAAAGTAAATATTTGAAAAGGTTATTTTCATTCTGGTACAAGTAGTCAAGAGGAGAGAGCCAAACAAAATTCTGGGGAAAAATAGTTTTAATTCCAGAATTCTGAGGAAAGTGGGGAAAAATAGTAGATGTCTCTGAAAAGAGGAGGTACCAGTGGAGTGGAGGAAAGCTATTCTCATATTTATTACCTTCTACAATTTTTGTTAATCCAGTAGAAGGAAGTATGAAGAAATAATCAAAATTAGCTCTAAAAGTGTCTTATATAACTTGGCCATTTAAGAGCTGAACCATGGCTGTTTTTAATAGATATTACCTCTTTATATGACTGAACTCTTCCAGTTATTGCTTTTCCACAGGTGAATTTTTTTTATGCAACTCTTCATCAGAAAAGTGCCGATAGATAAGCAGTTTATCATCACACAGGGCCAAACTCTAATTGCCCCTGCAGTGCGTAGCTCCAACTGTCATCAGTGGAAGTTTTGGGGGCTCAGCAGCTCACAAGATTTGAACTAACAAATGCAGAAAACACTTCTAGAGATATAATCTTGGAGAATTTGATATTTAAAGAAATCAGTAGAATTTTTCCAGCATAATACTGTAGTACATAATACTGGGGTGGTAAATCAGTCACCTGTATCTTTAGAATGCTTGTGATGGCAACCCACAAATATATTTTATCACTACAGTTGCAAAATAATAATTAGGAAAAATTGAATCCCTTACTGCCTGAACTAAGTTAATAATGTAATGACAGTATATATGAGGAAGAATGGATCAAGGGGGTTGAACTAGTTAAAATGAATAATTGATACACCATTTTATAAGGAAAGAACAATACGTTTATTTACTATAACCCTTAAATGGAACTGTTTTGACCCCACTGTTTACTTATTTTGAGTATATGACACTCTTCTGTCAATCAAATAAGAAAACAATTTGTCGTGTCTTAGCAGTTCTGTTTATCTTTGATTAAAAATGCTAAGAAACCAAAGAAAGAGAGAAATACGGGTTCCAGGTTTCTTAGCATCTTTTAAATAAGGCCCTCCTTTTCCTGTGTAGGTTATGCATAGTTTAGATTCTTTACAGGAAGAAACTGTTCTAAAATCTGTGGATCTGAAGGAGGGAGTAGAGTGAATGACATTTGTGGTTCCATTTAGGTCTAATCCTCCCTGTTCTTGCCCTTTTTCTTCCTGTTTTGTTAATGATGTGTACCAAGGAGCTTCCTATTGGGAGATCCTTTTCAGAGCTGAAGAAAAACTGAGTTCAGCCTCTAAAGTGAACTAGCGAAGGACGGAAATAGCTAAAGTGGAAGTGGAGGATATCTGGGAATCACTCCCCTGCTGATAGAGACACAATTGTTCCTGTGTACTAAGGGAGTTATTCTCGGGCCTATTTCCTCTTGTGCAGAACATGTGCTCAGATACTGATTTAACAGATAATAGTTCCCCTTTTTGAGGGGGGGGGGAAGGGGGGGGGGAGGCACATTCAGCAGGTCTTTTAATTAATCTAATATCTGCCTTCCAATATTTACTTATTGTAAAACTCATTGTCCACTGCACACTGAAATGGCTAGTGTTAGGTCATCCTTTGTCAAATGAAAGGATTCTTGTTTCTTTTTGTCAACATACCACATAATAAAAGTAAGTCATGACTTGAAGTTTGTGTTGGCAACAGAGGTTACAAATAATGAATGCCCCAACTAAAGACCTGAACAATAAGTCCAGTAGCCATTAGTCTTTTTATGGAGCTGTTATCTGAGCAGGGGAGAAATGGCTAGTAAGTGTTTTCCAGAGCTGTAGAAGGTAACAACTTATGATTTAAAGTGGGCTGTAACCATAATTCAGTTAACCAGCATGATGTCTGATTTGAAATAAGCTGAAATCACTCCAAAAATCTGTGTCAGATGCACTGCACAGTTACTGGTTACATGGCAAGGAGCTTTTCAAAATGTCTTTCCATAAATAACCAACCTTTTCTATGTCACTAAGGTTTAGCTCTGGAAAACACTGAGTTAGCCTGCAGCATCCATAGCTAAATGAATATTCCAAAGAAGCAAGGCCGTCTGTTTAGATACATCTGGCCCTCAAGCTATTGCATACTTGCAAAATCTGTACACAGCCTGTATGTGCTGGTCTCAGAAGATTTGGATTTTAATCCTAGAGATACTGGAAAATGTTAACATGAACAACCTTCTTTGTGCATGTGTTCTTACCCCAGCTTGGGATACATGCACATTAGGACATTGTGTTTGCATTTGAATTGACTTGTAACATGATTCTGGATTTAGGTTTAGAGCAGACCATATGCTCATGTTAATATTATAGTCCTTGGAAAGCTTTAGCAACTCTTTTTTGTTATCTTTGTTTTCATGACTTTTTTTCTAATTGGGAAAGGAATAGTTCTACTTACTTGAAGTGCTTAGAAGTTATACCAAACAACAGCAAATCAGGGATGAATAAGTATCTTTAAAACAGAACTTTATGGGAAACCATAAAACCAACCGTACACTTTAGAAAGACATTATACTGTAGCTTTCAGTCTGTAAACTGTCATTAATCTGTAACCTGTAAGAAGGAAACTGAAAAAAAGATATTCCACTGAAGAGCATCCAAATGAACCATTTACGAAAGTCATTATAATTAATAATAATACAGGAAGCAGGGTGGTTTCAGGGACTAAACCCTGATCTCTCAGACTTTGATCTGAATTAGATCCAATCTTGGCCAGTATGACTGTAAACCTATCAGTTCCAGAGGGTTTTGGGGATTGGGAGTAACTGGAATGGGCTGAAAATCTCACTATAGGAACTGGTGGAATTGAGACTGCTTATTAAAACTGTTGCCAGCCATTTTACAAAAGAGAACCAGAAATAAGATCCTTCCTCAAATCCTGGAGCATCTCAGTGTAATAGCACTGCTGACACAAATCCTGAATTATGGCATCCTTTTATCATCCTGATGCATAGATATAAAAAAAAAACCCTCAGTCTCCATTAGTTTCATTATTCATGCTGAGTTAAAAATCCTGTGCAGCACCTTTAATATCAGGAAGATAAACATTTACATTGCAGAATGCCTAGTGGAAAGTCCTAGATAGTACGGTATGAACAGCCAAGTGCTATTAAGTGATGGTGATTGGGCAAAAGAGAGGACCTCCTTCCTCTAAAGTGGTTACTATATGCTAGTGTGGCATGGCCACTCCTGTTTAAAAATGTGGCACCATAATATTATATATATGTATGATGTGGTGCACAGCAGACCTCCAAAATTAAGAGGAGATTCCAGAATTTTGAAATTCCATAAAAGGGCTGAGCTGGAAAGGAGAACCTGCTGAATTTAAATCAGAAACAAATTCTTGGGTTTATCTAACACTTTTGAGAATCAGCACCACCACTAAGAAGGAAAATATTTTTCACATTTCATATAGGCCTGGTCTGTTTATTAAGCACAACTAGAGAGAAATATGCTGTTTAAACTCTAAGGTACCAAGGTATGATAGCTTTAGTACACTAAAGAAATCCTATAAAAAGCTACAACTAAATTAATATATCCTTTCCTTTTTTGCTGTTGCCAAGTTACTTTACATTTTCTGCCACTCAGTGAGGGGAGAAATTATATGCATGCTAGTGCAGTTCTTGACAGTATCTATTCTAATTAGGATTGGCTTATTTTTCTCGTAATTCCATATACTTTCATATCAAGGTAATGATAAATAAGTACATACATTTAGATTTGTTGATGCTCGTGGCATAGCTTGCTGCTGCTTGACTTGCTTTTTGAGATACGTGGTGTGAACACATTGTTCATATTAGATAGAACCCATCCTAAAAGGTGTCCGTAAAAAAGAAACTTATTAGTTGTAATATCTCAGTGGCCTTGACCCTGTTCTCATTGAAGTCGGTCAAATTCCCAGTGATTTCATGGGCAGAATTAGTCCTACAGATAATAAGATACAGATTTACCAAATAAGAAAAATATAGCAGATTTTACAAATACCTGTCAGTGGCTTTAATACCTCCATAAAGGTAAAATATTCTGGTGTGTATCACTGTGTGCTCTGCAACTTTCCAGCTGAAAGTCTCATTTGCAGTCATAAGGGCTGAATATTAATGATCTCCTCCAGCTCCCCTAGCTAATATAGCCAGAGTTCAACGCTTACGAGGATCAGGCCCTTTACTGCTATAATAGGAGAAGGCATCTAGTTTTTGACCCATGATGCACTGATCAGCATTTCAAGTGCATGAGAAAGACTGGGACTTTGCAGTTTTAAGGTACATTTTAATAGTACAAATGTATAAAAATATGGAACCCTATTCCCATTTAAACAATACTGAATTAACAAAACCACATTTCCTTTAAATCTACTACTCTTAAAGCAACTGTAAGAAAGGCAGGAAAGTTTCTGACACTGAGCAGTGAAGCCTTTATGTCAAACTGTACATATGTAAGAGATCAGCATGTTGGCAGCTTTGTGGCTAGACAACTTTTGTTATGGTTGATAATTTTTTTGTAAACAGCATTTGATCACGGCACATTTGTAAAATTAGATGAAGTAATTTGAAAATAAACTATTTCTGTGCATGGCAAATATTTCTCTATATTGTACATGACATCCAGGAAAGAATCAGTTTCTAAAAGCTAACAGCAACCTGATGATTGTGTCGTGTGCACAATATGATGAGCCAATGGAAATGTATTCCACTAATGTAACGTAATGCTTTTAACCTTTTGTTTCATTGGCTGAGAGTGTTGTTACTTGATAGCCTGATGGAGATTTGGGGGATGAAAACCCTGAATTATTAATTGAGTTCTGACAACTCTCATGATGCTTTACTAACATATACAGCAACATGGTCCTTGCCAGAAGGAGCTTACAGTTTTGCTCAGGAAAAATTACTGTGATGCTGGAAAGTAGCTGACAGTATTCATCTAAGTTTATATAGGTATCTAGAAGAGCTCACTGATGAAAGAATTCACAAAAGCAGTAGGTTATGAGGAGGTATTATGAATATTTTGTTTATAAGAACTTTTATCTATCAATTATACAGTTCCTTTAAACTTGTATTAAATTCACAGGATGGTGATAGTGGTTTTTTGTTTTTGTTTTGTTTTTCCCCACACTCCTCTGTGTTTTTTTAATTTCCTTTGGCTTCAAATACAAACTTGCCTTTATTATTCTCAGGTCAGCACTGATATTAATTTTGCTGTACACCATACATTGTATTCTGGAAAGATACTGCCTGTGATAAATAGTCCTTTGTAATTTATTTTCTGAAAGGAAGCAATATGGTGCAATTTTATATGCCCTTTTTGTGAATTTTTGTTACTGATCTAAATGAGATGGAAACTGTTGTGTGAAGTAGGGCAGCAGAAGCTGCTTTTTCGCTTTCTCATTCCTTATAAATTAGTTTCTCTTCCTGCCTGATTTGTGGTCTCTTCTATGTAGATGTGCAGTACCGCCTGTGTTTCAGGGCTACTGTTCAAGAAATACAGGAAAACAAGGATATATGGCATCTCAATGATATCCTGCAGGTTACACTTTCACTCCCAGTCCAGGGGGTTGCTTTCTGTAATATATGGTACATCAGTGGCCTGATCTTATAATTGTATCTCAATAATAAGCTTATGTGTCTTCATCTTCCAGCTCACAACACGCTTCTCTGCGGGACCAGCTTCTGTCAGGCTGATGCAAAGGCACCTTAAAGAATATCACACAGCCCTTCCACAGGGGCAGAGGCTGGGGCCTCATTAGTTATTTTCAGGTCAGAAGGAGACAGGCTTGGCTCTGTGTTCTACGTGGGTTACCTTTAGTAATCATTACACAATAAGTGGTTCATGCATAATAGGGGTCATTGTGTCATCATTACAGTAAGAGGGACAAAATGGCCTCTACTCACCCTGGATTTCCGCTTGTCCACATTGTTTCTTATGATGAGAAGAAGTGGGAGAGATGATGCTCCCACTTAGGGGTCTCCTTTCCTTAGTGTCTGCCCCTTCATTCTTCTCTCTCAGTAGCCTGGGGACTTCACCAAAAGAGTGAAGTTACAAGTTCAGTTTCCATATCAAGAGCCATTCCTTTACTCTTTTTTTTAAAATATAATTTTGATCATCACAACCTGCCATTAAAACTGTCCAGCAGCAGACAGGAAGGAAAAACGTTGGCTGCCCCTGTTTTGTTTTCTCAAAACATGTTGACAGGATTCTCTGCAGGTCCTCTGAAACAAGACTTGGGAAGGGATATTACACTGCAGTGACTAGAGGATAGGATCATGGGTTTGTATGCATACATTCCCTAACTTGGCAATGATCTTGATGGTTCTGTAAAATTATTCCCACTCACATCAATGCTGCTTTTGCAACATTTCTGTAATTCTGTTTTTGGGTGGCCGTTTAGCAAAGTTTTTGACTTGACTATTACCTTCTGAATGCATACTAACTACTGAATAGATTTTCATGTTTTGAATACATATTTAATAGTCAGCTTGTAGAAAATAAACATAAGTGGGCTTAGCAAGTAACACTGTTCAAGGACAGAATCAGTATTACAATGCAGAAGAAGGGAACTGAAAGTCTTTCATTTCATTAATTTATTCAATGCTTTTAGGCTTAACACCAACAATGAAACCTCTAGCGAACTGCTGCCCTTTCAGATCTTTCTCAGGAAGGACAGTCTTGATTCATTGTATGTGACCAGAAGCCACAAACCTGGGTGTCAATCTTTAATATTGCTTTTCAAGTTGCTATACAAAAGTAGTTTTAAAAGACCTTTATTTTCTTTGAGATTGTTCAAGACGTGTTACAAGCCACCATTCCTTACTCTGTTCCTCAAATAGCTGCTCCTTCACTTGTCATTTATTTTAATTTTATGAAATAAAAATACTGAAAATTCTGATTATATTTTCATGTTTATTAGAAGATTGAACACAAGACCTCCAGAACTAAGACCATGATCCTCTGCATATTGAGCTAAAGGTTAGTCCCCTAGCTGGCAGCTGTAACTGTGCTGTGGATCAAGCAGAGAAGGGACTCATACCACAAGTATACACTGGGTTACTCAGGTCTACACTTACCTTCGGAGTGATCGATCTAGAGGGGGTCGATTTATTGTGTCTAGTGAACACGTGGTTAATGGACCACCAAGCACTCTCCCGTCAACTCCGGTACTCCACTGGTGTGAGAAGCATAGGCAGAGTCAACGGGGGAGTGGCAGCAGTTGACCTCCCGCAGTGAAGACACTGCTGTAAGTAGATCTACGTACTTCAATTTCAGCTACGTTATTCATAAGGCTGAAGTTGCGTAACTTAGAGCGACCCCCACCCTTCCCAGTGTAGATCAGGCCTCAGATGGAATGATCTGAATTATGCCAGATATTCCACTACATTAGCTTCTCCTGTGCAGAGAGGGAGATTTTTTCTTTCAAAAATTCAGACAAACAAATTATTTAAATAGGCTCAGTCCTTTTTTGTTTCGAACAGCTTATTAAAACATACTGATGGCAACAGGAAACAGGCTATATTTTTGCTTCCTTGTCTCCCGCATGTGTCCCTCTCTTTCTATGATGCCTGATGTGACAAAGCATCCTCACTTAAAATGAAAGTTAAATGAATTAATAATAGCAGAGTTTCTACTGCACATTTCCTTTAGTAGCTATACTGTTTCTCCTCCAACACTACTTGCTAGCTATAGTGTGTCCTAGGTTTTGGTATTGTCATTTGAATGCATGAGGACATTTGATGTAATATCATTAATACTGCTTTATAAGTACACCTTATGGGTATTATCACAAAGTGCAGTTAATTGTACAATGTTTTCAAATTGTAATGCAATTTACACTTTTAGTTCAGGAAGTCTTCAAATCAAAGACATTATTAATTAAGTCCAAGATGAACTCTGCAGAAAAATCAACATTGTCTCACTCGACCTCACAAAATAAATGGGTTTGTAACTTTTTGTTTGTTTAGTGTCTGGCATTATTCAGTGCAGGATGCTGTTTAGAGGAAATGGCCAAAGGGTTGTCCCAATGAAGAATTTAATAATGGACTATTGTATGGTTTGAGTTTGTCTTTTTCCAGTACTTAAAGGAGAAAACACTTAATTTTCAGCCCCAGATTCTTTGGATTTTGTTTTGTTTTTCCAGTTAAAGTGACAGGACTTTGCTGTTGATGCATCGTGATAGCAAGTGCAGAAACTCTACAGAAGATGCAGGCTATCTGGTTGACCTGTTGTGGCAAGTATGGCATACTGATTCCATCTTGCAGATAAGATAGATGGGAGAGACCCTCAGGGGATTCTTCACTTGTTCCACAAATGTACAAACAGTCATGGCTTCTGAAATAACACCTAACACTGTTCTTGTCTGTGCTTATAGATAAACAGTGCTCAGAACTGAGTCACACCTAATGAGAAATGTCTACATTGCACACGCCTTACAGCAGCCTTATGTTCTCTCCTGTCCCCCCTCCCCACACTCCCCACCCAGTATGTGTGTAAATAGCAGTGTAGATGCTGGGGCTCCGCTCAGGCAAGTAGAGCAAAGAAATGCCTGAACCCGTAGGGTGTGTACCCTACAGGCCGCTCTACACACCCAAGCAATGTCACCCACGTCTACTCTGCTATTTTTGGCAGTATAGTGTTCTACAGCCTCCCTTCAGCCAAGACCGACTCTGGCAGCATGGAAAGGCTCTATTTGGGGGAGGCAACAGAGAGAGCCTTTCCCCACTGCAGGGAGCTGCCAGAGACTTTCTCCTCTGCAGGGAAAGATTCTAGCTGTGGGGAAAGGCTTTTGCCGTCAGGAGGCAGAGGGGGGCAGCTGCCTTCCAACCTGCCAGAGCCTTTCACTGTTCTATGTGGCTACATACCACAGTGAAGACGCAGCCTGCTCACCCTACATGATGCCACCAGTGGTCTACAGTGTAGACCAGGGATCGGCAACCTTGGCATGCGGCACCGCAGGGTAAGCACCCTTAGCGGGCCCCGCCAGTTTGTTGACCTGGCGGTTCGCCGATCGCAGCTCCCACTGGCTGCAGTTCGCTATCCCGGTTCAATGGAGGCTGCAGGAAGCGGCGGCCAGCACCGTTGTCAACAACAGCTATCTTTTTTTATAGTATACACAAGGCTTGCAGCTGAGGTTTATGTTGTGCTATTCTTCCTGAGATATAAACTTTGCCACACTCCAGGAAACAGGTGATTTGGACCCTGACTCAAGGTTTATGTGCTCTGTTCAGAATGGGAGCAACTCAGCTCATCTTCACAGAGGCATTGTTTATTTTTCTTCTCTTCTCTTAAGTGATTTGTCATCTCATTATCTCCCCATTCCTCCTCGTTGCTCTTTTCTATACCGCCAGCACTGAAGCTGTGCAAATATTTCATTGCCAACTTAAAATCACACACCACTTCCCTGGCATCAGATTTCCTTATATACCTGAAAATCAGTCCAAGTTGAAGAAGAGGAGTGATTCCCCCTTCTCAAGGGAGATTTTTGTTGGAAATCATGTGGAACTCAGCAATACAAATCCAAAAGCAGGCAGAACTAACTGGTTTCATTTAACTCCAAACTCAAAAAGAAACACGGGTGCCGCTGCATAGCTATGCAACATGAAACCACAACAAGTGTTTAATTCACTGCAAACTAAAACCACTGTGCTTCATCAGGTACTGATGATCCATTTTTTCATCCTCCCTCTAATCTCCTCTTACTACCTATAAACTTGTAAATAGGCCCAAACTGACTAGAAGCATTTTTAGTAGATTTTCATAGTTTTGTTTGTTATTTTGCTTCTTCCTGTTGTTTACCTGTTGTGACTGTGACAGCAACAGTGTTAAGACATAACTATATTTCTAGAAATGTGCATTATTGAGTCAATAGGTTTTAATGGCTCCTTTGGAGCCGTTGCAAAATATCTCCTATAGCAAATACATAATTGTAGACTTGTTAAAACAGACATTATTTACTCAATAGTCCATTATGGCTCCTTATAGTCTACCCTCTGAGTAGATCTATATTTAGTGTCATATTGATCAATTGAGAAACATTATGATAGTAATGTTCAACTATACCATAAATGACCTTATGGAAGAAAGTTACTGTGAGTTACATAAGTGGTACAACAGTTCAGGAACTAGTAAAAATTCCTTTTACTTGTGTATTTGCTTTCATTTAGAAATAGCTAAACCAATTAAAATTGTATTTAGTAATAAGCAGCCCAGATTTAATTTTTAAAACAGAGCTAAAAAACAGGTAGATATAGATGGGAGTCAAGAAAATGCAGCTGGACTTTATGCTGGTGAAGAAGAATTCTATACCTACTGAAATGGAATTATAATGATATATTAATGATGAGCAATTCAATCACTAGACAATTCAATTCATTAGAATAATGCTGGAAAAGGAAAAGATATATAGTCATGATATTCTTAGACTTTTCTAGGTGCCAGCAGCAGTGCCAACATTGTCCTCAAGACATTTGGATATGATTAAATGTAAATCCTGAAACAATAGCTGTTCTACATTTAGCTTACATTTTGTTCAGCAAGAGAGCCTCAGTGTTATTCCAAGTGCTGCATTTAATGGAATTCTTCAGTTCATAATAGCTCTTGCAAATTTAGAGATTTACCCACCATGTTGTACCTACTGAGTTAAAGAGGAATGTTCATTCTGTTGTGAGCCTGTTCCTCTAATTGTTCCATTCTCTGTATTAACATTAATTAGCAAATTCGTCTTTCTGTCTCACCGGGGATGGATTCAGTCAGGGTTGGGTGAGTAGGGAATTTAATTAATCTATCAGCAAATTGGATTTTTCATTAGGTGTCCTTGCTTTGTTTTTTGGACTTTTTTTTAGTGGTTTATTGAAGTGTCTTAGTTTTCAACTACTATTCTCTAATGCAGAAGATGTTAATGGAATGATATTGAACAGAAATACTTAATTTAAAAATTGTGCTAAGAGAGACTGAGTCTGTCTCACAGGTAGTTTGTAGATAGGCATTTTGTTCGCTTGAACTTTTTTCCTGTTGTGGGCTTATGGTCTAATGGGAATACTATTTTTCAGTAAACTTGCCAATAGCTGGATAGATAAATGCTTGATATTTATGGCTTAAGTACAAAGGGTATCAGTGTGTGTGAATTCAATTCAATGAAGCTAATCTCAGATGCAATTAATGTTCACATTCTTTATGTGCCCCTACGGTAGTCTGTTTGCCCAAGGAAATTATAGGAAGTGATACATTTAATTAAACTTCTTGAAACACTTGTGCAATCATATAATTTAGGTTATAAGGCACCACTTAAGGAAGGAGGACCAGAAGGATTGTACTTTTACTTTTGCTCTCTACTCCTTTACCATGAGGGCATATGTGGAATCTGCAGAGAGAGAATGCCAAATGCAGCTCAGAAAAGAAAGTTTCCATGAAGTCTAATGAGCCAAAATAAAGTCAGAAGTATTTTGAGGATCTTCTGTCTGTTTTGTGCCTCAGCTGTTAGCAGCCTCAGCAGTCTAGTTTCCTTTCTGTGCTATGTGTGCAAAAGAAAACAGGCAAGAAAGCATGTTTAACTTCTAGTGGGATAAAGCTATTCATGGTACAACATGCAATGTCACGGGGGACTCTTGTCTTACTAATAGAAATTGCAGTTGCGGAATATGTCGCTCTCATCTATTCTGTTACCAGTGTACCACATCTTTAAATGAAGAGCAGGATCGTTCCCTGCTGCAGAAGCATCTCCCGTTTTCTATTCAGATGCAGATACTGTGCCATCTCATGGAAACTTTTTTTTTAGGTCTTTCTTGGTTTGGTGGTTCTGTACTCGGTTTGAGTGGTACCTTACTCCACTCTGATTGATTTAAGTGGAACTTTTCTTGTAGTAAGGTACTAATCAGTGTGAGTCAGGACAGCAAAATCTGGTGTTTAACATTGTGGCAGGCATCAGTAGGTAGCTTTGTTGCACATATTCTTCCAAGTTCTTTTTCTTGTTTGTGAGCAAATGTTGAGTCGTGGGAAGACCTGTTGTGTTTTTGTTGTTTCTTCATTGTGCAGTGCTCAGTGAGGAGGGAGAGTTCTTTGAGGATGGGGCTTTGTAAGCAACAGGAGAGTTTGCTGTCTGCTTTGGTCTTTAAGTGGAATCAATTCTCGAGCCAGAGTTGCCCCCTGGGAACTGGCCATTGGTGTTGCGTTGAGATTATAGAAAGAAGGCATTGCCCTGCGTGCTGTTTTGACCACCGCATTTCAAAGACTCATGCTAGCGTACATAAAACAGGAAATTCCCTTTGTTCCCATCCCTCCCACATCCAAACACATGTACAACTATGGTTCTTAGCTCAAAATATGCATTGATATGCAATTTGTCAAAGCTTGTCATCAATGACTGATCTTTTCATTGTGTTGTCCAGATGGACCACTTCTAAAGGCTTTAGCAAGCACAATGTTGTCTGGTCAGTTTAAGTAGTTCATCTACTCAGTTCCCCGTTCCTCAGCTGCTGCTCTATCTTCTTAGCCTGCTCCTTGCTCCCTAGGTGCAAAATGGACTCTAGATCTGACTCACTCACTCCTCGTCAGCCTTGTTCTGCAGAACAGTGCAGAGAGCATGCACAATAATCCAATTAATTACTCCTCTGAAAAAAAGTGAAGAGCAAAGGGTAGCTGTAGGCAGAGCTCAGCAGGGCAGGAAGATAGAAAAAAATGGTGGGCACCTGCTTGCCACAAAATAAGACTTCTACAGAAAACATGCTGAATTCTGTGATATCTTGGAAAAATGCTAATCTCCAAGCCACACAACCACAAATTCTGAGGGCTTGAGTGAGCTGGCTGTTGCAGGTCAACCCTCTGAGACCCATGGTTTGAAGCTCTTTGAAAAATCAGACCTCCGTGTTCAGTCTCTTCACATTTTCAAGATTATCTTTGCAAACATATGTGCTAGAAATATATATATATATATTTTTTACAAATGAAAATTGAGATTGTGTTGCACAACTTTGTGGAAAGTGGTGAATTCTGTATCTCCGAATACAGAGGGTCCTACACTGTGACCCTCCACGTACCCCTTCTCTCTCTAGAGACAAGGTCACAACCTATTGAGCCATTTTCATCATAAGCCAGTCAGGAGAAGGTATGCTTCCTGGCACAGTCTCTGTTGTCTCCCAATCTCAGTGATTAATTAGGGGAGGCAGAAAGGGGAGAGCCCGGGCCCACCCTCTACTCTGGGCTACAGCCCAGGGACCCCAATAGTATCAACTAAGATGGCTGACCTTTTAGCCACAAAACATAATACAATTCCCTTGGCTATTTCCCCACAGCAGTCTCCACTTCTTCAAACTCCACTTCACCCTTACCTCAGGGCCTCCTTCCTTGCGTATGATATGTTGTCTACCACTCAGTCTCACCAATAGCACAACTTCTTCCCACAGCTCCTGACATCCACCCCCACCTGACTAACTGGAAGGCTTTTAACTGGTTTCAGCCAGTCCCTGATTGGCTTCAGGTGTCCCAATCAGGCTAGCTGTTTCTACTGATTTCTAGAAGGTTCCAGTAGTACCAGGGATTTGTTTAGCCTAAGACTAACATATCTGTTCTTCAGTACTTTCCTGTAGCCATCTCGCCTTGCCCCATCACAATATATAATTGGCATTATGTTTTCAAATGTGAAATCCCTTTTTAACTTTTCCCAATCTGCTTTGGAATTAACTATCTTGAGTAATTTTGTATCATCTGCAAATTTTGCCATCTTATTGTTTACCCCTTTTTCCAGATGAATTTTGAATATGTTGAACAACACTCATTCCAGTAGAGACTCCTGGTGGACATCAGTATTTATCTCTCTCCATTTTGAAACTGACTATTTATTCCTGCCCTTTGTTTCCGATCTTTTAACCACTGTGATCACTGAGAGGACCTTTCCTGTTATCCCATGACAGCTTATGAGGCTTTGGTGAGGAACCTTGTCAAAGGCTTTCTGAAAATCTAAGTACACTATATCCACTGGATCAACCTTGTCCACATGCTTGTTGACCCCTTCAAAGAATTCTCATAGGTCAGTGAAGCAAGATTTCCCTTTACAAAAACCATGTTGACTCTTCACCCCAAGAAATCATGTTCATTTATGTGTCTGATAATTCTGTTCTTTACTATAGTTTCAACCAGTTCGGAGAAATAAAATAACTTATCCACTCCTACTTGAGGTTTCCCTGATTTATATATCCAGTGACTGATTGCATTAGCTCTTTTGGCCACCTTGTCATATTGGGAGCCCAGGTTTAGTTAATTATACAGTTTGACTCCCAAATCTTTTCAGAGTCAGTGCTTCTCAGAATAGAGTCCCCATCTTGTGAATACAGCTTACGTTCTTTGTAAATGTATACATTAACATTTAGCCATATTAAAATGCAAATTGTTTGCTTGCCTTCAATTTACCAAGTGATCCAGATCATTCATAGCCATGATCTGTCCTCTTCATTATTTACCACTCCTCCAATTTTTATGCCATCTGCAAACTTTAGCAGTGATGATTTTCTGTTGTTTTTTTTCCAGGTCACTGATAAAAATGTTAAATAATGTAGGACCAAGAAAAATCTCTGTGAGATCCCACTGGAAATGCACTCACTCATTCATGATTCCCTGTTTACAATTACATTTTGAGACTTATCAGTCAGCCAGCTTCTAATCCATGTACTATGTGCCATGTTAATTTTATATCATTCTAGTTTTTAATTAAAATGCCATGTGGTGATTAGGTGAGTTGGCATCAGTAACAAATGTGAAAAGGTTTTATCTTCTGAGCAATTATAACCTCTCTCCACCACCTTTTTCTTTCTCTCTTTTTTAAATGAACTACACAAGGAGAGCTAACAAAACTTAATTATATGTAAAGAAAGCTCATGTCATCACAGTGTACCAGGAAAATAAACAGAGACAGATTTTGCCATGTTGCTCAAAAGTTGAACCTTTCAAACAAGTGTGGGAGTCCCTTCAAACATAACTGAAAAGTGATGAACAAACAATGCTCAAGCAGCATGATCATGTGGTGCTTTCAGTTGTCTTCAGAACTGAGTTCAGGCTCAGCTGGGAAATTGAGCAGATGCATCTTGAATAATGTGAACGTTTTCTCTTCTCTTGCTGTTCTCCCTATACTGTTTTCATGTCACAGAACACCACAGAGAGCCTGTTTGCATTTTAGAAATATCCATATTTCTTCTGAAATTTCAAACACTGGTTACTGTCATTTGTTTAGCTGTAGGAAAGTATACATAAACAGTATTTTTCTTCCTTGAGAAAGTCTCTTAATTCCATATTTTAAAAAAATAGGGAAAGGGGAATAAAGAGACAATAACGAATGAGAATGAATGTGCTCATTGCAACCCAGCATGAATCCATACATCTTCTTGCATGTAGGTGTGCCAGCATTTCATCAATCCAGATAGCTACACTGACAGTAGGGTTATAAGGTATCCTACGGTCACATTTGTCATACTATCTGTTCATCGCACAGGCTTGCTGAATGCAGAATTTGAGGGGAAGATTTTAGATCTCAGTAGGCAAAACTGAAATGATGCCAAAAGGATAGATCATATATTATTTTCACCCATGCAAAACATTGTAACTTTACAAAACACAACACACATATGGCCAGATTCTCTGCTCTTCCTCTTCCAAGGGTTGAAACATGGGTAGCTTTAAGTCACCTTTGCGCCTCTTTAATTAGGACTTTGCCTCTGAGTGCAATTTAGAGCTGTCCCAAGGCTCCTATAAATTGCATCACTTATGCTGGCCTAAAATAGAGGGCAGTGTGATCTAGCCATTATCCCTTCCTTTCTCAACCTGCCTAGGACATTTACTCCAGGATTCAGTATATGCTGGTTGTAGAAACACCCTACAAAGGTATTCTGTGGGAGCTATATAATCTCCCCTTATCATCCCTCTTTACCACTGGGACAGTGTAGAGGAGACATCATAGGGCTTATCTTCACAGTCCTTCAGTATAAACTGTGGGGCGTGTTAAGTTGAAGCATGTCCTAAGGTTTTATACTGTAACTGTCCCATGTAGACCCTGGCAGTGCGGACTAAGAAGTACCTAGTTCACATTAACATGTAGACAAGCCCAAAGGGAAGAATTGAGGCAGCGAAGTGTTGTACTTCTCTCTTTCTCTATCATACACACCTTGCAGAAATTGGTGAGGAACACAACACAACACTGTTTATCTGTTGTGAGCTGAAAATGAGTCTTAGAGCTTGTCTATGATTATATCACTATACCGAGGGGGTTAATTGACAGGGTTTTGCTTCTCACTAGGTAATGTGCAGTATGCAAGCCACAGTAATAGTGGGCACAGAACACAACATGCCCTCTGTCAATGCATATTATTGGGTATACACAGAGGCAGTTTGCTGTGAACTGAGGGCATGGCATTCTCAGAGGATATCCCATGCTCCTTTGCTTTGCTGTAGAGCAGATTGCATTCTGGGAGTTATCTCACTGTGCATTGTGGGATGCATGGTAGAAGTCAAGTTAGTTCAAATATTTTAAAAATCCCTCAATGCATTTGTCTCCACTCCATACTTCTTTTATGGTCATTTGCACCATTTTCAAATTGCTGCTGGCCAGCACGTAACCAACAATGCTTTGCACCTCAAATACACCGAGGCTGTATGAGCTATATTTCAAAATTCAAAACTGGGTGAATTCAGGTTGGGGCTTTGCCTGCCGCTCCACTGAACAAATGATATGGCGGCAGCAGGAAGAACCTTCAGCAGTGGTGGAACCAGGCCACAGATAAGAAAGAAGAGGAAGATATTGAGCAACTAACAATAGAGAGCTGGTTTCTGGAGCAGTTTTACAGCATGTAGCACTGTGTCTGAGCTTGGGAAACATAGCACAGATTGGTGGGAAAGAATTGTTCTGCACACCTGGGATGACCAGCAGTGGTGATCAAATTTCAGGATGGTGAAGGCATTATTTTTGGGGATATCTGCTGAACTCAACCTGCAGCGCCCCATGTCCCTGGACAAGCCAGTTACAATGAGCATGTGATCGGAAGCTGGCCAACCCTGAATGCTACCAGTTTGCATGGGGATATTGATTGTTGGGGCCATTGACATACAGGTGTGTGATGCCATGGAAGAGATACTATTGCACCGGGTTATAGAATCTGGTGATGCGCAGGAGGTTACTGATGACTTTGCATGCACTGGGTTCCCAAACTTTATTAGGGCAACTGATGGGACCCCTGTGCCTGTTATTTGCCCCCCGATCCTCCCAGAATTCATAACCAGAAAGGGGTATTTCTCCATGATGCTCTAAGGGCTTGTAGGACAACATAGCAGGTTTAGGAGTGTAAATGCTGGGGGGTCTGGAATGATCCATGATGCTAGGACCTTTTGGAACTCAGCTCCATTTAACTTTATGGAGAAAGGACTCTTTCCCCCAGGATCACTATGCACATTAATGGAGTGGAATAGGATGTTGTCAAGAATACAACTGAACACCGTATCTGCTTAAGTTGTGCTTGTACTTGCAAAACAGAATATCACTTATGACAGCCTTCACAACTGTGATCAGTTAAAAAGTGATCTCAGGATATACCAGATGTTGTTCCTTTTTTAAGGGCTTAATACGACATAAGCCACCAGTGCATGGACTTGGAACAAATTTGAGCTTTCTTTTATCAGTTATTTGTGGGGAGAGTGCCAGACCAAGTATCGGGATAATGACTACCTTACGGGGAAAGCAAATGTAAACTCTGTCTCATACCATACAGACACAGTGTTAAACTGTATTGCTCTGATAATGCTGGAAGACCCATCTTATCCTCTCTTTCCGGGGTAGTGAAGCCATTCACAAGCCACTTGGTTACAGAATGGTAGTGGAGTGTGAATTTGGACATATGAAAAGGAAATTGTGCTGTTTATGGAATAGGTTGGGAGCAGCAGAAATAAACATCGCAAAGATTATAGCAGCACAATATTTGTGAGAGTAAGGGAGAAAGCCTTAATGATGGGTGGGAGGCTGAGGTGCAGAGACTTGCTCATCGGTTCAAGCTGTCAGCAAGGCGCCCAATACAAAATGCAAAAATTATCAGGGATGCCTATTGCTTTTATTTTGAATCTCAGACCTGAAATTGTGCATCTGCATATCCAGCTGTTAACCTGGGGCCAGAGGGGGGATACGGAGGGGAAGGTAGGAAGACTTTGGATGTTTTTTAGCAGTTTAGTGTTGTTTATGAGTGGTGAAAGTGCACTGTTGTGGCAATTCTTGTTGTACCTTGTGTGCTTGCAAAACCTTAAGAATTAATGCAAACAATTATTTTCTGTGTAAAATGAACTGTCAACTCCATATGAATATTTAATAAAAAACTTTAAAGTTTTAATCTATTATGTAACAAATAAATCTTCAGCTGACACTAAAATGAAGCAACGACTTTTCATTATAAAACAATTACATCAAAAAGTAATCTATGATTTAACTACAAAGAACCCTGTCGTTAAATCAGCAGTAAAACAAAACTCTAAAGTGCATCAGTGCAGGGAAGGTACAACACAGGGCAGGGGGACTTAAATCACCCGTGAGTACATGTCTTGGCTATGTCTCTTCCTGGTTCTTGGGCCTTCAGTGATGCGTGTTGAGGTGCAAAGTTGCCAGAGGTGATAGAGGGCTCAAAAGAGCTGGGGTCCAGTGCATCACTGTTCTCTGAGCTGGCGTCTGTGAGGGGAATTGCCAGCAAACTGTATTATCCAAGGGCCGCATAAGATAACCGGGAGCTGGTTTTTAGTACTGCATTGTCTGCTGCCCTAGTAGTAACATGCTCAGCAACAGGACATTTTGGCTATGTATTGACTCCAGGAGTTGGCTCTGCATTTCCCTGTCTGTTTTTCTATACAGTCTTTGACCATGGCAGTGCTTTCCCTGGCCATGCTGTCCTTTGCCATCGCAACAATGTCCCTGGAAAACTCCTTGTCAAATTCTCTCTCAGTCCTCAGCTACTGCCTCCTCCTCTCTGCATTTGTTCTTTCTTTTGGGAGTGATGGGAGACCCAAGAAATATACACGCACAACTATGTTGGAAAAACCATTCAAAATGAGATCACACAGTTACTGGCAACAAAAAAATCAAACAGACGATTGTGGCAGATCTGAAGTCAGCCAGATATTACTCTGTTATTCTGGACCGCACACCTGACATCAGCCATAAGGAACAAATTACTTTAATGGTGCATTTTGTAACAGACAACAAAACCTAGTGAAAATGTCCCTGCAATCATGACTGTCAGAGAGCATATTCTAGAATTTATTGACACTGATGATGCTACAAGAGCAGGTATGACAAATGTGATTCTTAAAAAACTGGAAGATACAGGAATTACGATAGCTGACATGAAAGGTCAGGGCTACGATAATGGTACCAACATGAGAGGAAAGGAGTGCAGACATGGATCCGAGAGTTAAACCCTTGAGCTTCTTTTGCCCCATGCAGTTCTCATTCATTGAACTTAGTGGTTATCAGTGATGCAGCATCAGCTTCTAGTGAGGTTGCTAATTTTTTTAATGTAATTCAAAGCATCTGTGTATTTTTCTCTGCATCAACTCAGCGATGGCAAATTTTGAAATAACATCTGGGAACATCCAAATGGGAAAGTCTAGTGGAGATGATAAAGCCTACCAAACACCAAGATGGGAAGATAGATGATGCCATAGTTGCCACTATGGAGGATAATGCTATGACAGGAACTGTTCATGGGAGAACAGTGGCAGCGGGAAATGGAATCAACAGAAACATACATAACTTCAAATTTCTATGTGACTTAGTGTTGTGGCATGACGTACAGTTTGAAATATATGTTGTAAGCAAGAGACTCCAGGAGTTGACCTTGATATATCTGGAGCAATGGAACAACTGGACAAAGCAAGTCATACCTAGAGTCTTACCGGTCAGATGAGGGATTTCAAAATGTTCTGAAGAGTGCACAGAAGTTGGCAGAGGAACTTTACACTGAAGTTATTTTCTCACCCATTCAAGAATACAAGAGTCATCGAAGAAGATATTTTGATTACAAGGCATGGGATAATCCCAGAAGAGACCACAAACAACAATTCAAAGTTGAATTCTTTAACCAGGTGCTAGATTGTGCAATACAATCAATTGTAGAATGTTTCATGCAGGTCAAGGAACACAGCAGTATATCTGAGATGTATGATATTCTAAAACTCCTCACTATACCTGAAGAAGATCTACACCAGCAATGAAGGACTCTAGAAACAGTGTTGACACATGATGACATGCCGATATTGATGCAAGTGATTTAGGTGATAAACTGAAAGCCCTTTCAAGATACATTTCAGCAGGATCAACTTTAGTTTATGTTGCTTTTCAAGTGCTATAAAGTAAATCAGAAAAGACATTCTTATTCTGGACTAAGAGTGTCCACCTACAGAGTTATACCAGTATATTTATGCAGGTAAATTTCCCTGTGTAAACAAACTATTTAGAAGCCTGGAGAAGAGGAAGTTCAGAAAGAAAGCTTCAGGAAAGTATCCTGATAATTACAGAGAAACTTGAATCAAACCTCAGGATCCAAACAGTCCTGAACTTTGGGTAAATTGAGTTTAGGGTGTGACTCAGGCCCATTTCTACTTGCAGAGGAGGAGGTCACATATAGAATTAATGAGCAGTTTTCATGACAAGAGTGAAAAATGGCTACCTAGGTGGAGTTAAAGTATGCAGGTCGGTAGACTCGATCAACTTTGTGATTTACTGTGTTCTGCTAGTGTTGTATTTTAGGAATGTTTGGATTCATGCTGAGAAGAGCTACACAAAATATAATAAATGTGTGTGACAACAATAATTGTAAATTTGAAGAAATTTGAGCAATTGTTGAGTGTCTAAGCCTGACAGATTAAACATCAGTATTGCATCTGAATATCCTTTATGTCTTTTAAAGTTTATTTTATATTAAAAATACCTGAAGTGTTTACACGCTCATACATACTAAAACAATGACATTTTATTTTTAAAATACCAGTTTATTCTTATATGGTATATTGAAGTATAGTTTCAGTTCACAGTCAACATAGAATTCCCTTAATGCATGTGGATGTCATGTGTATGCATCCCAGTGAGAATGTTTAATAATACTTAGCTCTTCCAAAGCACTATCCCTCACATTAATACAAATACATCCAAATCTGTCTCTTCAGAAACAAAAAAGACCATTCCCAAAAGCAAAGAATATCTCTGCTCCCTACGTATCAGTCCACTTCCCTTGGGCAAATGTCCTGAGAATGGAGATTGGCCTTACACTGTGCCCTAAAAGTCTGCAAACTCCTCCTGATCATGTTTAGATCAGTTGTGGGAGTGAATTCAAGCTCTGCAGGCACTAAAATGTTCTGCCACATCCTGCCCCCCATATTTAAATCTAGGGCTAACTAGCCTGAATGTCCCAGCTGACCTCAACTGCTGGGATGATCGAGGGAGGTAACTGGGACATAAGTCATTCAGGGTTGTAGAAACCAAAATTTTGAATTGTACAGCAAATTGTGCTGCTGTTGAAGAACTGGTATAACAGGCGGCTCTGGCCCTTGGAGAATGTGAGATCATTTGAGCTTGTTGTGATCAATATGTGGAGGAAATGAAGTTCTATGTCATTTTCATTAGACCTGGATGGCGTTGTTTGTGCTTCCTAGCATATGTCTGAAATTGGAACATTGATAGTGAGGTCATTTGAACAAGAGCGAAGTGGTGAAGCTGAGCTGACGCTGAGACACAGAAAAGAATGTTGTTAACGTACTAATAGCACCACATCCCAAATCATGTTGCACTTCTCCCCTAGCATCCTCACATTCACATATGACAAAGAGAGACTTGCATATCACCAATGTAAGCAAGTGATCCCCAGAGACCTTGAGCATGGGTCATGCCTTCCCAAAACCACATGTTGCAGCTTCTTAAACGGGAAGGAATAAAGATAATGGCACCTCCCTCACCCAAAACTTCAGAACAGGACATTTTTTCAAAGTGTTAATAACTGCTAGGAAATTCATCACCTTACCGTGACTCACGACAGAAAATCCTACTATTAAGATGTGGTTAAACAAAATACAAGCAATACATAATATGGAACAAATTGCAACAGGAATCAGACAATCCCATGATGGATTCATGATGGAAGGACAGATGAGTTTTAGACACTCTATAGCTCCATGCAAATGAAAACAACAAAGGGTCCTCACCCAGAGCTACAACTATTCATGTAAAATGGTTTCAAACTGTTTGAATTCACATGAACATAGAACTAATAGTCATAGTTGGGCATTTATTTATATGATAGCAAATACTTTTAAATAACCCTAAATATAACTACTCCACATCCAAATTGTTAGTATTGGTGTATGCTAAACCTATATTAAGCATACATAAAACATAAGCCACCTAATTATGTGTCTAATGCTACATGAATTGATATCTTCGTATATACTAAAAAATGATATATCTGTACCAGATGCTACCTTACTTGTGTACCAGCTGATATTTAGCAGCCCTAGTGTAACACATCCTGTTTTCTGTTTCTACATTGCTTAAATTATGTGTGGCTGCCTGCAGTAAAAATAGTAGTGGGAAATACCTGCATAAATCCTCATGGGCATATATAGAATAGACTCCACTCTCTATTATTACCAAAATGTAAAGTGAACCCATAAAATATTAACTACAGATTGATCTACTTTAGTTGGAATGAGCCTATATATTACACGTTAATGGTTTCACTTAATGGGAGCTGATTTTTTTAAAATAGGGAGGAAGGACTCTATGAAGGAAGCCATAATGCAACCCTGGAATGAGCTCTCACTTTCACTTCTAAAGACATGGGTTCTAGTTCTTGTTGTCACATGCAGACTTGATTTATTGGTATCAATCCATGCCTTAATGGATGTCCACATCACAAAACCACCCCACAACTGGCGCCTTTGGTCAAGAGAGGCACACAGAACTGGACTATCAGAGCTGTTTGAGGTCAGGACTGCAGTGCATTGAATGACTTCTCAAGGCACTGATTCCCAGACTTTGAGCCCTCCATGTAGTGAAGAAAATTATATCAATCGCAACTTCTTTCAACTCTACTCTGTATAGCAAAGTCTAGCTCTAAATAAGCTGTCAGTGAGAGTAGACGGTAGAGTGTCATAATATTGCCTCCTCTTTGTTCATACTTGCTTTGAGAGGTGAAATAGTTAACAATGGTAACATTTAACATATTGTCATTGACATCTGTGTTAGCTACCACTAAAATTAATAGGGCAATTGGGCCCTCTAAGACCTATAGCTTCAGGTTGTCCGCATACTAAGACAAACAGACCTGCATTAGTTACACTCAGGTCATGTTTACTTCACAGTCATAACAGTTAGAGACTTTTTAAAAATGAAAACTAGATCCTGGAAAACAACGTGAAGCCTATTTACACACCCCTGGCTGGTCCTTAGACTCCCACAGTTTGGGAAACACTTCTGTTAAGGGAAGCATACACAGCACCTGCCTTACGATCAGTCCTTCATTTATACAGGCACTACATTCACATAAAATATTCATCTTTGATATTCTTATTATTTAGATGAAACAGGAAAATAATTTTTCATTTGCTTATTAGGAGAGACATATGATATAAAGTGTGAAAGTAAAGACCACAACTGTGACTATAAGTGTAAAATTCAAACATTGGGCAGTATCAAGGGGTGAGAGGCAAGGGAAGAGGTGTTAATATAACCGCTGTAAATCTTACCTTATGAAATTCTTATGTTAGTCCCTTTTCCAGATTGTATTCTTTCTTTTATTTTAACTCATCATTTTTACTGTATGTATACGTATAAGGCTTGATTTTCTTTCTAGTAATGGCAACATTATTTCTTCTTTGTTAGCAAACTATAATGCTCTCAGAAAACACATGTGATTTATGCCCAGTGGAAATAACATTAATGCTGTTCTCCTCTCCCCAGTAGAAATCAGTGTATTGTTTTTAATGCTTTATGATAGGTCAAAAAGATGGATTTACCAAAAAAAAAATAAAAAAAGAAAATATTTTAAATAGAAGAAAGTATCATCAGAAAACAGTGGGTCAGGTTGTCACTAATGTTACTTTATAGAAGCCAATAGAGTTACTCCAGGAATGAATCTGGCCCAGTAAGTTTTTAAAAAGACTCTTATTTTATCTGCAGGGCAAGATGACATCTTCAGGTAAAAACATGAAAAAGAAGAATCTGAGGTAGCTAAACATGCTGTCATTTGAATGTAGAAGACTTTTTCCTTATAGAAAAACACCTTTTCTTCCCAGAGCATTGAATTGAATCAATCTAAGGCATTTATAGGACATTCAGCTCTGTGTTATCTAGGGCCACCAAATCCAATGAGGAGCCCTGACATTCTCCTACCAAAAGCAGCACTGTTGGGAGAGTGTACTAGGTCTCTGTTCCTGTCAGATATTGGGGAAGGGGTTGTTTAAATAGACAGTTCAATGTCCTGAGGTGAAGTTAGGCACCTAAAATGCATGTATTTTACCTTAAAAATAAAGAGACAAATGAAAAGGGTGTTTTTCCCCAAAAAATGCTGTTAACAGATTTGAAAGGAATCACAAAATTGATCAAAATGCTACAGGGATTTCTTACACATAATCTGTTGCTGAAAATAAGTGGGGTTTCATGAGTGGTTTGCCTATTTTGTTATGGGCATGTTAAGTATATGTATGGTAATAAATGAAACACTAGCAACTCCTTCAGGAATTGAGCAGTACTTTCATTTATAATGCCACAGGAAACAAGTAGTTTGGTGGGTAGAAATTATGGGGATATGAAGTTCTATGATCACATCAATCAGAATTCTTTTCTGGGGAAAGTATACAATATATTGAATACATTCTAACTATATTTTTAATAGTACATATTTCATTCTGTTAGCTTTTCCAAAGATATTTTCAGTATTACTTGGCATCAATGGAACATAATTATTCTTCATTCCATGTAAAAAAGTAAAGGCTAAATGTTAAGAATACTTAAATAAAGGGTGGGCCACACCACAAAATTCATTTTTCTCCCAAATGAATCCAAGTCTCAATAGAATGTGTACAGACTATAGTATCCAGTTACACTATATGAAAAATCCAATCAATCTTCAGTGGAGACATTTGTGACGGTCTAAAACAGAGGTGAGCAAACTGCAGCCCGCGGGCCACATGTGGCCCACTGGCCATTTTTATCCAGCCCACTGGTGGTCCCGCACTCCCTAGCCGGGGCGCCGGGCCAAGTGCATGGGGCCCTGCGCTTCCAGCGAGCGGCTGAGCACAGGGAGCTCCACGCCGGGGTGCAGTGGGTCCCGCGCCCGTGGCCTGGCAAAGGGCCGTGAGTCGCAGGGCCCCACGCTCCAGGGCCGGGGCGCTGGGCGGAGCTTAAGGAGCTGCGGGGCTCTGCGCCAACTGGAGTGCCCGGCTGAGCCAGCTAAGCAATAGGGGGGGCTTAGGTGGTGAGGTTGGTGGATGATGGTGGTTAGGGTCGGGGGTCTAGGGAGGGGTCAGTCAGGGAACAAATAGTAGGGGGGCTTAGATGTGGTGGCTGGGGGGTGGTGGTTAGGGTGTGGGGTGGCCTCGGGAGGGGGTAGTCAGAGAACAAAAAGCACGGGGGCTTAGATGGGGGTAGATTCCTGAAGGGGGGCAGTTAGAGTGGGGGGTCTCCAGAGGGGATGATCAAGGGACAAGGAGCGGGTGTGGGGGTGTGTGGATGGATCAGGTTTCTGAGGGGAGCAGTCAGGAGGTAGGAAGTGGGTGGGGTCAGATAGGGGGCGGGGCCAGGCTGTTTGGGGAGGCACAGCCTTCCCAACCCGGCCCTCCGCACAATTTTGAGCCCCCATGTGACCCTCGGGCCAAAACGTTTGTCTACACCTGGTCTAAAAACTACCCTGTAATAATGTTGGGAGAGGGCTAGGTGAATCTAGTTCTCTGCAATGTGATCTGGTAGTTGGAGGAAGGGAGAAGAAGTCAAGAAATCTCAGTTCTGTTCATGACATAGCTGCAGCCTTGGGAAAGTCGCTTTGGCCTAAGTTTTCAAATACTGTTTCTGGGTGCCCAGTTTGAGCTACCTAGGGCCTGACTCAGAGTTGCTGAACACCCCCCATTTTCTTTGATTTCAGCTGGAATTCATATGTAACAAAGTTTGTGCAGCTCCATATCAAAGACTTCTCACCAGTGAAACCCAATCATTTATTTACTCCTCAATCTCCCAACCCCACTCCACTCTGACCCTCACCCCCCAGCAGTGGCAGAAGGTGTTGTGGCCTTCCTTCCAGCCTTCAGAGGCAGGAGACAGTCAGCCAGGAATGGATGTTTAGCATCATGGGTGACTAAGAGAGATTGAGCCAACTTCAAGGGTACTGGGCAGGGGGAATACAGGGGAAGAGCTACTAGAATGAGTGGGTGAATTGGGGAAGCCTCCTCCGTTCAGGCTGCAACATTCTGATCCTGTCTCTTTCCAGCCCCATCTTCTTTAAAGTGCGCTTTTTAGTCATTCTCCTATGTTATATCTAGCGATACCCCACTAGCTGGTTGCCTCCTCCACCCATGGGCTAGACAGGCATGATCCAGCTACAGCCTACTCCCTGTTGCCAGGTTCTTTCTCTGGTGAGGAGTCATCTGAGGGAGTACTGAGCGGTGAAAGAGAGAGGCAACCTGTCTATCGCCAGTCTTAGCATCACAGCAGCCTTCAGTGGACTAGGATGTGCAATTGCAAATAAAAATCCTCCTCAGTTATCAGCCCTGCCAGTGGATGATATTTCAATAAGACTGCAGGGATGTTGCGCTCAGTGTGCTAAAATGCATGTCTGGGAGCTGTGGGGACTCAGCACTTCTGAAGATCGAGTGTTTCAAGTTAGGAACCTCAAAATTGATACAGCCAGAACTGGAAACCACTTCTGAAATTTCAGCATAAATTTTCTCTGCTTCATTTTTCCGTCTTTAATAATAAAATGTAATTTTGCAAAACACTTTTATGGTCTTCATGGGGAAGGTACTATGTGAAAGGAAGATTAGGAATTATTTTAATATCTATTAATCAATGAAGTACCCAGCACAAACCATGGCTGATGGTCTTTTGCTTTGGATTCAAGTAAAATACCATGCTGTTTTTCCAAGTGTCTTTATTTTTGTTGAAACCAACTTGAAATTACCACAGGCAGAGTAATTGGATACCATAACTAGGTGGCTTCATTTACTTCTTGATTTGTTTTTATTGTGATTTTTTTTCCAGGATGAGAAACAAAGGGCAGCTTAAAAAACATTGTGTAATTTAAGTGTAATACTGAATGCCATTATTTATTTTTGTGATTTGCTTATCTTGTCCTTATTAGAAAATGCATACTGCTACATGTTACTAAATATTTTCAGCTGAAAGGTGTTTTTTAACTGGGTTGTGATAATTACACTGCAAGCTAAGCAAAATGATAGTACACATTTTCACAGTATTTTCTAATCTTGTGGAAGACAAATAATGGCTGGGGGAAAAGGCACATTTTGCAGGACAAATTTTTCTTATCTCTCACAAACAAATCCTTGAAATTTTTCATTCTGAGTTTGGCTCTAGCTGTATCTGGGACAAGAAGCTCTGTGTGGTTAACGGAGGCATATGTAGCTCTGTAACTGCTGTGATCCGTTTCCTGCACACTGTGCAATTAAATGTTGAGTGAAGAAGTCCTGGGTGTCTTGAAGTCAATGGGAGTTTTGCAGTTGACTTCAGTAGGCCCTGATTTCACCGAGGGAGTCTGTCATCATCAGCTGCTGCTTCTGTTTTGTGAAGAAAGTAGGCAGCATGTTAAAGAGTGCTCTCTCAGGGAGACTTTACTTTTGTTTCTCACCATTTAAAATAAAGCAATCTGAATCCCTCTGCAAAACTGTATTTCTTGTTTTAGAGTTCATGAACTTGTTCCAGGCTATCTTGCTGAGCTTATCTCTCCTTCCCACCCAGCACTACTGGTCTTCTTTCTCTCCTTCCATGCAATCTTGTCATTATTAGTACAAGAGCCTTCTCCTCTGCATCTCCTCCAGAGCAGCTTTACTGCAACTCATAAGAACATAAGACCATAAGAAGGGCTGTACTGGGTCAGACCAAAGGTCCATCTAGCCCAGTATCCTGTCTACCGACAGTGGCCAATACCAGGTGCCCCAGAGTGAGTGAACCTAACAGGTAAAGATCAAGTGATCTCTCTCCTGCCATCCATCAGCCCCCTCTGACAAACGGAGGCTAGGGACACCATTCCTTACCCAGCCTGGCTAATAGCCATTAATGGACTTAGCCTCCATGAATTTATCCAGTTCTCTTTTAAACCCTGTTATAGTCCTAGCCTTCACAGCCTCCTCAGGCAAGGAGTTCCACAGGTTGACTGTGCGCTGTGTGAAGAAGAACTTCCTTTTATTTGTTTTAAACCTGCTGCCCACTAATTTCAATGGGTGGCCCCTAGTTCCGCTATTATGGGAACAAGTAAATAACTTTTCCTTATTCACTTTCTCCACGCCACTCATAATTTTA
>ML677364.1:40375013-40451246 GCA_007922305.1 Dermatemys mawii | reverse complement strand
ATATATATATAACCAACTTCCCCTCATTCCACCCCAGTATATATTTGTCTTTACGAGCTTTTCTCCCCAGAAGTCAATGTCATGTGTGTCTAATATGTTGGCACTGGTACCAAGATTAACAACAGGTCTTTATTCCAGGCAGTGGTGGCCTCAGAAAGCTTGTAAAGCTTTTTTATGACACAAAAATCCATATTTTGCAGAAGAAATTGCCCTGCCTCTAAAAGTTTTATGCACTCCTAGCTTGTAAAAGTATGAGGAACATTAGTCCAGTGCATCCAAACAGACAGCATGAAATAAATCATGGACTCAGAACTTTGCAAACACTTCATTTTCTTGCAATTAAAAAGCAAGTATGAAATGCTTGCAGATTATTTTTAACAGCAGGAAAAAAATAATTATGGAATAACATATTTAGGAATAACCTGAGGTTAGAAAAATGCTTGTAACATTATTATAAGTCTTTAAAAGGTGACTTGCCATCAGATCAAACCTGTGGTCTCAGCTATTTAGTGTGGGTGCAGTCTCTCTTGTGAATTGTCAATAGAGTATCAGATTCAAAATCTGAAATGGTTGTTGCTTAAGTCTTCGAATATTTGGACTTGAGTTTTGAATATGAAACAAATTTACAATGAATATTGGCATTTTGCAGCCTGCTTGCCGACTGAATACTTATAACAATTTATGTACAGTATTTTTGTTCCTGTTTATAATGTGGGGCCATCATTGTAAACGTGTTTCCTTTAAAGGAAGAAATAGACAGACAGACAGAAATGGGGGGGGGGAACAACCCTGAGATATGAAAATCCTCTAGCACTTAAACATGACTTCAAAAGGAGATATATATAAAAGGTTTGTGCAACATTTTTGAAGTATAACATAGAACTAAAAACCATTGTTTTCCCCAATGAAAGTTTTTTTCAATATTTTTTATTTTAGAGGTACTAGATTGCAAAGGATTGTGGAATATGGTGAGTTATATAGCAATATTTTGAGTCACAGAAACAATATTGAACCACTGGTCTATTGCGTTATTAGTGCTTTTCCATTCTGAAGCAAGGAGCAGAGAAGTAAACCAGACAACTAGGCTCAGCTGGAAAGAAGGTCTGGGAGATACTGATTAGAAAACTATTACAAATGGGAATTTGATCATGAAATTAAAATATGTATTGGTGCTAGTAGATATACTGAAATTATTTGGGTAATATTAGTTGATAAAGCCAAAATAATGAACAGTGGCATAATTTATATTAAGGCCAAGAAAGCATTTGATACTGCACGAGGAAATAAATCAGTATATTTTGATTATCCATGTAACAGAAATTTTTGACTCAGTGGGATTTATTTCACCCTTTTGAGATTTCTGAATTTGGAAAATCTTTTGTTAAAAATATTGTTTTTGTATGTGCCCCTCCTCCCAGGAGTTCCGTTTGAACTCCTTGTCAAATCTCATCCATTTTTAAGCTGAAATGAGATTTCCACCAACTCTGTTCGCTATTGCAGCGGACTCCTAGTCACTCAATTTAGAGTAAATCAAACTTATGTAGGCACTAGCAATATACACACCAGCAAATGCCTTTTGAATTTAGACTGAGGCTTTCTCACTATATGCCCTAGTTCCACAAGCTTCTCTGCTGCCTAGAATATTCTGAAAATTGTTCAGGCCTTATGGGGAATCTCTGGACTGACATTGTACTTGGAGAAGAGATGCCCTTGACTAGCTTAGCACATGCTCTTGAAGATCATTGCTCCAAATATAAAAAAAATACCAAAAGTTACCTTTAATAGTCGTAAAGAAAAGAAACAGGTGTTTGACCATACAGTAACTTAAATTACTTTTGTATTAAAACAAACAGAAGCTTAAAAATGGGTCTGCACTTCCTCAAACATTGATTGGCAGAATGAATACTAGTAAAATGGTTACACTCCAAAGATTTGCCTATATAGTGCCTATATTCCATTTGAAATTCCATAAATATGTGGCCTGAAGTGCTGCCATCACTTCTTAGTGCACGGACTAAGGAAGCCTGTAACACAGGGGTGGGCAGACTATAGCCCGTGGACCATGTCTGGCCCACAGGACTGTCCTGTCCGGCCCCTGAGCTCCCGGCCAGGGAGGCTAGCCCCTCAGCCTTCCCCTACTGTCCCCCCCTCTGGCACCCATGCCACCACGGGGGGAGCGCTCTGGGGAATGGGGCTCTGCGCTCCTGTGGGGCAGGATGTCTGGATCCGCGTGCCAGATACGCTGCTCTGAGCGGCATGGTAAGGAGGCTGGGGCCAGTGGATTGGATGCCATGGGCAGGGAGTCCGGGGGGACAGTCAGGGGACAGGGAGCAGGGGGCAGTTGGATGGGTGTTACACTAAGTTGGGTCTGATTTAGTGTAAATTCAGAATAATATTATTGAAGTCAGTAGCATTCACCACTGCACTAAATCAGACCCACAAAGTTGGATCTGATTTAGTGTAAATTCAGAATAATATTATTGAAGTCAATAGCATTCACCACTGCATGTGACTCAAGAATCAGGCCCAGATTTTTCAATTAAAATTCATTGACCAATTTTTAGATAGGGATGATAATTAGAAGAACCAAGTAAGGATGCAGTGCTATGTGTACTGCAAAGAGACAGTGTGTAGCTCTGGAGGAAAAAAGCATTCAAAGCAAAGAATTTTCTTGTGAAATGGGTGTAAATGTGTTGTTGGTTTTGTGTAGCTCCTCAGTGACTATGCCTTCACATATGCCTCTTGCTGACATAGCCATTAGCTGTCGCAATACAGCCAGCTGCAAAACAGTAATCCCCAGAATGCATTCCTACATCCCTATCCATGTTCTGATCCCTGGTCTGATGCATGCTATTTAGTTCTTCAGCAGGCTTCTGGCTCCCTTGCCATTTATACTAACAACTGTGGAACTGTTGTCTTTCTACAGGACTTTGGGTGGTCCTTGCTGCCCTGGATACACATTCTCCTGGCTTATCTGTAATGGGGAGGGATTTGACATCCATATGCCTGAGAACGCCTTGCACAGAGGTCTGTTACATAAAGCTTGAGTAGTGAAAGGCACCTGTCCCCTCTGTCAATTTGCTATGAAAACTCATGCTTTAACCTAGATTGCCAGTAGCCTGGGGTGCATGGTCATGAGCTCTTCTGCACTGTTTTGTTTATACACGAGTGAAATAAGTTTATTTATTCTCTTGGTTTGGAATCAACTATATGTTTTTGGTAAATAAAATGTGTCTTTCTGGTGGCTGAATCCAAGTGATGTATGAAATTCTGTTAACTGTGGAGCGTAAAGGGGGTTCCATTGACCACAAGTGCACCTTCTTGTGGCTGGGTCTGGGAATTAACTCTGACCCTGCCTGGAGCTCACACTGACCCCCGCTTCCCCTCCCGACACATACACACCATGACTCAGGGTGCCCCTCTTTATGACTTAGCCTCCTGGCCAGATCACTATATAATCCTCCCCTTCTGGGGTAACAAGTGCCACTGGGCAAACTGTCCAGACACTGTCTCAGACTGTCTTCCATTCCAAATCCTGGGCCACTTCCTAGAGTCTGGTAAGGGGACCCAGGCCCATCTGCTACTCCTGGTTCCAACTCAGGGACCCTATGACTTGCAATCCAGGTCTGCTCAGTTTCAGTCCCTGTTGTTCTTTCCTTCTTACCTCACTCCTCTATCTCCATGCCTGTCTCTGGGTTTGCTGCTGGAGCTTTCTCCACTCCCCTGGGCTACTTCACCTCTCTTGGCCACTTGTCAAATTCCCTAGTCCGGGGCAGGACACCAGGGCTTAGTCTCCCAGCTGGATTTCCTCCTCCTCCCTGGTCACCTCCCCTTCTCTCCATGGGATGATTTCAGCCTTCCCCTCTGTGGCCCCTCTTCTTATTATTTAATGGTGAAGCAGACTCACATTCTGAGTTTGACGGTCAGGTGCTCTGTTTCATGGTATGTAAGGTGCTAAGTAACAGCATGGATTTGTCAAGAACAAATCATGTCAAATGAACTAAGAGCCTTGTGGATAGTGGGGAAGTATAGATATGGTATCTTGATTTTAGTAAGGCTTTTGATACTATCTCGCAGGATCTTCTCATAAACAAACTAGGGAAATACAACCCAGGTAGAGCTACTATAAGGTTGGTGCATAACTGGTTGGAAAACCATTTCCAGAGAGTATTTGTCAGTGCTTCACAGTCAAGCTGGAAAGGCATATCGAGTAGGGTCCCACAGGGATCAGTTCTGGATCTGGTTTAGTTCACTATCTTAATCAATGATTTAGATAATGGCATAGAGAGTACACTTACAAAGTTTGCGGATGATACCAAGCTGGGAGGGGTTGCAAGTGCTTTTGGAGGTCAGGACTAAAATTCAGAATGATCTGGACAAAGTGGAGAAATGGTCTGAAGTAAATAGGATGAAATTCAATAAGGACAAATGCAAAGTACACTATTTAGGAAAGAACAATCAGTTGCACACATGCAAAATGGGAAATGCCAGTGAAGGAATACCGCAGAAAGGGATCTGGAGTCATAGTGGATCACTAACTAAATATGTGTCAACAGTGCAACATTGTTTCAAAAAAAGCTAACATCATTTTGGGATGTATTAGCAGGAGTATTGTAAGCAAGACACTAGAACTAATTCTTCTACTCAACTCCACACTGATTAGACCCCAACTGGAGTATTGTGTCCAGTTCTGGGTGCCACATTCAGGAAGATGTGGACAAATTGGAGAAAGTCCAGAGAAGAGCAACAAAAATGATTAAAGGTCTAGAAAACATGACCTATGAGGGAAGATAGAAAAAAATGGGCTTGTTTAGTCTGAAGAAGACTGAGTGGGGGGTAAACATAACAGTTTTCAAAAACTTAAAAGGTTGTTACAAGGAGGAGGGAGAAAAAAAATTATTCTTAACTCTTATGATAGGACAAGAAACAATGGACTTAAATTGCAGCAAGGCAGCTTAGGTTGAACATTAGAAAACACTTCCTAACTGTCTGGGTGCTTAAGCACTGAAACGAATTGCCTTGAGAGTCTTTGGAATCCCTGTCATTGGAGATTTTAAAGAGCAGGTTTGACAGACACCTGTCAGGGATAGTCTAGATCAAAGGTGGCCAACCTGAGCCTGAGAAGGAAGCAGAATTTACGAATGTACATTGCCAAAGAGCCATAGTAATATGTCAGCAGCTCCCCCACCCCGCTCCCAGCTGCCCCTCCAATCAGTGCTTCCCCCTCCCTCCCACACGTCTGGATCAGCTGTTTCCTGGGGTGAAGGAGGCATTGGCGGGAGGGAGGAGCTGGGATACAGCAGGCTCAGGGGAGGGGGCGGGAATGGGTGGAGTGGGGGCAGGGCCAGTGGCAGAGCCAGGGGTTGAGCAGTGAGCACCTTCTGGCACTTTGGAAAATTGGCACTTGTAGCTCCAGCCCTGGAGTCGATGCCTATACAAGGAGCTGCATACTAACTTCTGAAGAGCCACATGTGGCTCCAGAGCCACAGGTTGGCCACCACCAGTCTAGATAATACTTAGTCTTCCCTTGAGTGCAGGAGACTGGACTAGATGACCTCTTAAGCTCCTTTCTAGCTCTTTAATTCTATGCAGTTACTATCTCTCTCTTCCCAGTATTTTTTAAAAATTGTAATACTGCTTTCTTTATGTTGCCCCATTTTCCTGATGCTCTTACAGAGTATCTTAGTATACACTTTGTCACTTGTAGGTGTCTGAGTTTCTCACACTAAATCTTCCTATCAGTATTACACTCTTTACACTCCCAAAGAATGTAATCAACCATTTCTTTGATCTTGCATGCCTCATGTAGCCCATCTTTATGATTGTTAAGGCCAACTTACTTTTAAACCACAGCATCTAGTAAGTATTTGGGGTGGAGCAGCCTCGCTCTTTCTCTCAAGGTTCTTGCTGTGTGTCAGCATTTTCTGTTCTAGGGTATATTTCATGAAATCTCCTCCCCACCCCTTTTTTTGTCCATACTTCCTGCCACTCCCCTCTTAGTTCATTTTTAACTTTTAAATTCCTGCTTGACATTGAAGATTTTTTTTTCATTTTTGTCACTGTGTGAGCCATCTTGTTTCCTGCTATCCTGACATGCACTGGGACCCATGCTATTTCAGTGTTTACTCCCATCTGTGCCAATTCTGTTGGTATATTTCATCAGTTATATCATTTCTGCTGTCTGAATTTCCATTTTTGATACCCAATAATCCTGATAGCGAATCTGACAAGATGACGATGGAGGTAGGTCACACGTCCAGCATTCCCGCTAGTTCCTGCAATAAAGAAATCCATCATTGGGACACACAATACTGTCCCCATGTGCCTGGATTTGTTTGTTTTTTTATTTCATCTTTAGACTCTTACATAAATATTTGGCAATGTTTGCCCCATTTATCACATGTATATCGATTTGATAAATTTAATATATTAATCTCTCCTTTCCCCCTTTTCATTTCATTATATAGTTCCATATCTATATCAGGGGACATGATTTTCCCCTGGCTATATATGCAAGTTTCTTTTAGGTTCTCCTTTTCTTCTGGTTCCTGAGTCCACGCTTTAAACCTATTGACATCAGACAGTTGGGTTCCCCCCCCCCCACCATGTTTCCCATGGATTTCCCAGCATTCTTTGTTTTTTTTAATGTTTCCGTCTTCCCTGTTTCTTAAAACTTTTGTCAAAAAGGTTAAGCCCAATAACTTAATTCTTAACACTACAGGCATTTCACCAGCAGCTATCTCCATTATACACACGTTTTGTGATGAGGGCACACATGCAATGTGAAATGCCCGGACTTAGATTCATTAAGTTCATTTTTGATGCTGAACTAAATGCTTGGCACCTGTATTCAATATTTCGTCTTATTAACGCTGATTAAAGCATTACCATTGCTTTCTTAGCTGCACTCTGGGTGGTTTCAGAATTACTTATAAGTAGATTAAGTTCACCTTTCCATTTATCTACAGTATTTTCAGTGTGCTCCTTCCAAGTTCATTTGCTATCAAATGTCACACCTAGAGATTTGCAGCTTGTAACTGTTCTTATTTGCTGTCCATAGAGAGACAGTTTACATTCTTTTTTAATTTTCCTTTTAGTTAAGATCATTCCTTTAGTTTTGAGAATTGAACATTTAAGCCCCACATTTCCCGATTCCACATTTTTCTGAAGTGCTTCATTAATTTGCATTTTAACTATTTCCAAGTTTCTGTTTTGAGTGGCAGAATCATCTGCAAACAAGGGTGTGCCTGTTCCTGCTCTCATCTTGTTCAGATTATTTATCTTATGAAGTTGAAAAAGGGAGGGCTGATGACATTCCCCTATGCAGAGTCATTTGTGATTCTATCTGTGCTTTCCTTACCCTGACCTGCATAGTTCTCTTTCTTAAGAAATTCTTCATCCACCTATATATACTTCCCTTTATACCCAAGATGCTATTTTATCCAATACACCCTCTCTCCATATCATATATCGTATGCCTTCTCAATATCTAGGAAAGCTACTATCATATATTCTTCATTTTTCATTCAGTTTTGTGCTCAATCTCTACTCTTACTATATGATCAACTGTATTCCTTCCCCTTCTGAACCCACTTTACATGACTGTAAGTCTATTTCTCTCTATGTTGTTAACTTTTCAGTCACCATTCTTTCCATGACTTTACCCATACGTGATGTAAAGCAATGGGCCTTATGCATCAGGTCTTGTTCACAGCTTCCCTGGTTTCCACACTGGGATTACAACCAGGTGTTTCTACTTCACTGGTAGCTCACCTGTTTCCCATACACTTGTATAGTTTTAGCAGTATTTTCAGAGTTCCTTTATCCAGGTGTTTTAACATTTCGTTCTATACACCACCCTTGTCTGGTGCAGAGTTTTTGCTTTCATCTCTACCTTTTTGAAGTTCCCTCATAAAGAAGTTTTCATTTAATATTGTATTCTCATCTTCCTCTCACCTCTTCCAATTCTCATTATTCTCTTTAATATTTTTCCTTATGTGGATTTCTACGATCTGACTTTTATTACTAATGTTGGGAAATATTTCTGCTAGGGCTTCTGCTTTTTCTTCGAGTTTTTAATCCCTTTACCTTCTACAATGAGACCTTGTACAGAATTGCTCTTGCCTGTATAAGGAGCAGAGTAGGAAAATGAATCGAATATCTCTGAAGTTTCAATATCTTTATTTTCCCACAGTGCTTTCTCAGCTTCACTTGCCCCGGGCCCTGCACTTCGGGACACATGATCCAGGCGGGTAGCAGTGGTCCTGGTGCCGGCAGCAGCAAGCAACCTGGCTCCAGTCTGTCTTGCTCCCCTCCACCGGCATCACTCAGGGGAGGGGGCAAAAGCTGGAAAGAAGTAGGGCGGGGGCTTGGGATGGAATGGGAACAGGGAGGGGCTGTAGCAGGGGCAGGAAGAGGTGGGGTAGCAGCGAAGGGGAAGGATGGGGGATAGTGATAGGGCTGGGGCGGGGCTTGTCACTTGTCCCAGACCCTACACCCCTCTAGGGACAGTCTCTTGGCCTCACTTCTTCGTTTTATGCTCCTAGACCAGCTCCTCCCCCAGCTGGGATTCATCTGTAATTAGTGTTTATTAATCCCTCGCTTCCCTCCAAGGTCAGCATATAAAGTTAATTGGCCTTTTCTGGCCCTCATTAACCAGCTCAGGGCTTCTGTGGGGTGGACACCCATCACAGGGAGAAATGTGACACAAGTGAAATTGACAGTATTAATTTCCTACTGGAATAAAATATACTATAACCTTTCCAGTGGTACATGGGGAACTTTTAAATAGTCTATGTGCTGAAGAGAGAAAACACTGCAGCTTTGTAGTCTCTTTACAAGAGCTCAGAGATTGTTAAAAATAGGAAAATCTAAGACAAGTCTCATATGATCATATCTTGCAGCAGGAAACTAGTTAGAGCTGACCAAACTGGAACAAAATCCAAACCTTTTAAAGTCTTTTGTGAAATGGACCAGTGTGTGTGTGTGACACTCTACAAGCTGGTGGTTAAAGTGCGTGGCCTAGTATGTTGGAACTCTCAGTTCAAGTCTCTGCTCTGCCTCCTTCAGAGTAGAATTTTTCATCCCAGTTTACTCCAAATCAAGCAGAGTAGGGACTTGAACTTGAGTCTTCCTTCCATATTTACTACAGCTAATATTCCCTTTTTATATACTCACCACATGTCCAAACCTTTGGCATTTGTAGCACCTCACTGGGAGGTGGATATATGCTTTTGCCCATTTCCATGTTGGTGAAAAGGGTCTGACTAGCAATAAAACTAACAACAATAAAGGCAGGATGCTACAGAATGCTGCACTCATTTCATATCATTTTGTTGTTGCTTTCTTTTTTCTGAATTTTAATCACATGTCTGTGTTGTGCTATCTGACATTAATATTTTGGGTAAGGAGGGGCAGAGTTCCTTCTGCAAAATTATGTCTATTTTTGAGGAGGAGAAGGAATGATAAGGCATCCAAAACACCAGTTTCTTACAATGCCCTATAGCAGGGATCGGCAACTTGGGCATGCGGGACTGCAGGGTAAGCACCCTTAGCGGGCCCCACTGCTTTGTTTACCTGGCTGTTCGCCAACTCTGGCTCTCACTGGCCACGGTTCGCCGTCCCAGTCCAATGGGGGCTGCGGGAAGCAGCGGCTGGCACCACACCGCTTCCCGTAGCCCCCATTGGACCGGAACGGTGAACCGCGGCCAGTGGGAGCCACAGTCGGTGAAACAGTAGGTAAACAAAGCAGCGGGGCCCGCTAAGGGTGCTTACCCTGTGGTCCCGCGTGCCAAGGTTGCCAATCCCTGCCCTATAGTACATCCAAATACACTTTCCTGGTGATATACATGAGAGATCACTGAGATGAACAATTGATCCAAACTGATTAGCTAACAGTAAAATAACTTAGCTGAATTTGAACAAGTTTATTTTATCTAATAGTCAACAACCTTTGTTCAAAAATATATACTGTGATCCTTCTCTGATTCTGTGCAAGCTGCCAATCAAAGAGGCTGTCCCAGAGGGGACTGAATAAATAATTTTGTTACACTAGTATTTTTCTCAGAAGGCAGATTCCTTCGAAGAAGAAGAAATGCTACACAAGGGAGAAACACTCCAGAATACCATGGCTAAATAATGTCATGTACATTTTCAGAATAGGAAAAATAACATTTGTATCCAAAGTAGGGTGACCAGGTGTCCTGATTTTATAGGTACAGTCCTGATTTTTGGATCTTTTTCTTATTTAAGCTCCTATCACTCACCCCCTGTCCCTATTTTGCTGTCTCTTCACCCTAATCTAAAGGAATATAAAAAGGCTAGAACAAGTTAATCTTCTCTTGAGCATCCTCTGCTTCCAAGATTAATTTGCACTGTTGGTGTGTACTCTAGAGTTAAAAGAGTGGAGCTCTTTTCCTGTACTGTGGGGAGCTTCTCCTAATCACCCAGAGGAAACCATGATGCTCTTATTGCATTATGTCTGTCATTTTATCAGCCCAAATTTGATAGGTGCAAAAAATATTTGTGGAGCTGGAATGCTCCCAGAATTGTGTCTAGTTTTATGTGCTCTTTGTGCAGTAAGCAGTTGATCAGCATTTATCCTAATCTTTTCATGCTTGACAAATAAAAAAGACAAAATATCATTTATTTTTTAACTAGATTCTTTTTTCATTTTAAAGGTAATCAGTTTTCATGCAAGAGTTTACTGAGAAGCACACAGGAGGTTGATAAATTGATAGCTCTAGTCTGATTACTAGATATTTCTTTTTATTATTTAAACTGCTGTAGTATCCACAGATTTCTAGGCACCTTCCAAAGACAGAGGAAGACACAGCCCATACCCTGAATATTTTAAAATATAAAAAGGCCTAAACCCTATAAAGGGAGCAGGAAAGGGATAAAATATACAAGCAGAGCAGTGAGGGTGCTGATAAGCCCATGCCTTGTTAGTTCCATATGTTGTTTTTAAACATAAACCATGTTACTAACTGTTCATAGCACGTACTCCTTCAGAATTTGTGATCTGGAATTTGGCATGTAGTGTTTGCGACTGGCTGCTTGATTCGCATGGTGTGGTTTCTCTTCTCTCATTAGATGGTCTAACCTTCACCGATAAAAGCTGGGCTTGGATAAATCATTTGGGGCACCCATTCTTTCAGGGAGTTGGTAGAAATAGCTTTAGGGAGAATAGTATAGCAAGAGATTAACAAACCTAGGAAATGTAAAGATACTAACCTTGCCTGTCCTTTAAAAACAATTAAGTTCCTTCTTGTCTAAGTCCAGGTCTACACTGAGGGGAGGTCAACCTAAAATACGCAACTTCAGCTACACAAATAATGTCACTGAAGTTGATGTATCTTAGGTCGACTTACCTCGACGTCCCCACAGTGGTGAATCGACTGCTGCCGCACCTCCTTCAACTCCACTTCCGCCTCTCGCAGAGATGGAATTCCGGAGTTGATGGGGAGAGCTCCCGGGGATCGATCACTACCTGCCAATCCAGAGGGTAGTGTAGACATGGTCTTAGGAAAAGAAAAATATATTCACAGGGGTTATTGCCCATTTACACATATCTGAGAGACTTAAAAATATTTATTTCTTTTCTCTTGTCACATTCCTGTCAGGTAATTGTGTGTGCATCTGATGTAACTGGGCAAGCACTCGTGGTGCCAATATTCTTATTTGTGCGTGAGTAAAAAGCTCTTCCACTGACATTTGTGTAAGTAAACACTGGCCACATAAATGTTTGCAGCAAAGCAAAAATAAAACAAAATAAATGTGAGCTGAAATTAGTGACTGTGATCAGGAATAAATGTTTCCGCTCTTTGCCTAGTTCCAGTCTTACTGTTAAGTACATAACTGGAAGCAGAGATGTAGGTTCTATTTCCATCTCTGCCACAGACATTTGGAAAGTACCGAATACTGCAACTTAACCTTTCTGTGCCTTGGATTGCTGAAAAGAAAACGGAAATAATAGTACCCGTTTCCCAGGGGTATTGGAAGTCTGAATTCATAAATATTCAAAAGCCATTTGAGACCCTTGATTGGAAGACACTAAATACGCAAACCAGTATCATAGTTTATTTTATTAATTTTTATCATTTTCCACATCACTACAGAAAGTTATGAGCTGATAAAATGTGTCTAAAGCTTTGTCCAGATCTTAACAGAAATGTATTGAAAACTTTATTGGGTTTAATATAGGCAATCCTAACTGCCTGTGAACGAGATCCAGGAGTAGCACATCAGCATGAGAACCTTGAGTTTGGAAAAATAAAAGGCTAGAACACATAATAGATTAGGTAAATGGCCAGTGCTGAGTCAATTTTTAGAATGGTATTTAATGCCTTTCTGTCTCCCCATTGCCTATACTACTCTTTGAGTAACATGAAAATTCATTTCCCTTCATGGATTTTGTCCTGTTCCATTTGACAAACATTGATTCTTCTCCTCTGTGTTTAGAATTGAGCTGAAACTGACCTGGCTTATTTTGTTTACTAGGAACAAACATTTAATTACCTCCTGCTTCTATCATGCCACAAGATGCTTGTTTCTGGACTAGCATTGTCCACTGATATCAGGACAGCTCTGGGAATAATAGTTGTTGGTTTTTCTCTTGCACATCTAGCCAAGAAAGAACAAAATCTGTTCTTTTTTTGTGTGACTCGGGAATAGCTGCTACTTACAATGAAAATTTTGTTTTGTTGATAAAATATTTCATGTTTTCCTCCATCAGATTATAACAAATGTAAGTGGCTCAGCCATTTAAAATCTATTCTGTTGTCACCATTTTCTTTCTTTAAATGGCTAAATTTATTTGCACATATTAGTGATGAAGGACCTGATCCAAGGCCTACTGAAGTCTTTGGAAGGACCCCTATTGACTTCAATGGGCACTGGATCATATTCAGATTACCTAGCAAACTATTAATGTTGTTGCTTTTGAGCTAAGATATATAGATTAAAACAAGCATCTAGAATTGGTATATTTGTATTTATATGTTTTATTCCTAGAATCTGAAATTTGCATTATTTAAATATATTGATAATTTTCTCCTCCTGAGCCATTCACTCCAAGTAAGAGGCATTTAAAGGGGACTGCCATAGAGGAGGATACAGGTGCAGTTTACCTGAACCATGAGACTGTCATATCATAAGCTTCTCCGTAGCAATATAGATTGGTTGCTATTATCTAGCATGAAAAATCTGTAAGAAAAGAAGTTTGATTATTTTTTTACTATGACAAAAATACAGCTGTAATGCTGAAAATTAAAGTTGTTGGTGCTGTAAAAAAACATTGTTTTCATACAAATCAGTCAAACGTTATTTCTTATATAGTGTGATAATGCATCCAAATTCTAGTCTCACGTCGGTATAAACATGAAATAATGACAATGAAGTCAGTTACATTACTCCAGATTTACCCTCGTTAGCCAGAGTAGAATTTCAGCAACATTTTTATGTTGGTAAACGGATAAGTTGGACTGAAATGCTGCACATAAAGGTTAGTAATCAGAGACAGAATGGCATCAGGGTTGATGCTGGCACAGTAGAGAGAGACATGTTTCGAAGATAGGTGGAGAAATTGAAAGGGACAAAGTTATGCAAGCCCTTGAAGGAACAGGTAAATATGGTGGCTCATTTTCTTGCTCTTTTTGTTTCACACTGTGCATCTGTTTTCTGTACTTGGCTGAAAACTTGCATGGAATCCTAAAGAATTAAGGCAATGAAAATTAAACTTGAGATTAGGTGTTTTATAGCCTGTTCCTGGAATATGTTTGTATTGTATGGGTCAATGGTTGGATAGAAATTATAGAAATTCTTGAGAGATGGCATGTTCTGTTTGGAAGATTTTCAACAGGATGTAGTGGCTTATTTTGTTATAAAAATGTGTGTACTTACAGAACACTTATAAATCAGTACACACAAGAATACATAGGATAGATTCACATACATATATACATGTGTCTGTATGGCATAAATATTTTATTGACTTGACTTTGGATAATGACTGCATTATTCCTGAGTGGTGAAGAGACAAACAAGTATTATGAAGGTTATACTAACCTCATGCCTTTATCCCACAGCCTCATGCATTATATGCACAGGGTCCGGGCAGCCCTGTGTTCCTCAGTAAAGGTCTTAACACAAAGCTTCAGTGTTTCCCAAGTGTCCTTTATTCACAGTGCTCCCTCATGGTTTCCAAGTGACAGAACAGTGCTCCCCCAATCCCCAGACCGTTACTTCACTGCCTTAGTTCACAGGCCTCAAAGCACCTTGCACACAGCCAGGAGACAGCACTACTGCCTCCTCTTCCCTGCCTGCCCCCAAATCAGGGTTTTTGTAGCCAGGTCAGCTTCCTGCCCCAGCTGTAGCCACTCAGCCCCGGCTAAGCCTATAAGCCTAGGCTCATTAGGGCTGACAGCTGGGCTCCCCTGCCCGATACCAGTGGCTCCTGCTCCTGGCCTCCTGCCAGGAAGCAGGGTTTAAACTGCAGAGGCAGGGCATTTCAGGGGTTTTTACCCCTGCCCTGCCACAATATACACACACATATATATATATATATGTATGTATAAGCCATATATTTTACAGAAACAATTTTTAGTGACATTTTTAAGGGAGTTTAAAGTTAGCCCATCCCTTCCCCCATCCTGAAAGACTTCTCAACCTTCTGCATTCTAGAGAGGCTGCTTCATCCTCTTTCATGCTGCCTGAGTGGGCACAGGAGAGATAATCTTACTTCTCTCTATTCCAGTGCCCATCTTCACAACTGTCCCTGGCAACTGGGAGGATCAATTACGAGGAAGGTTCTGTTCAGCATCTGCAGCCCTAGGTTGGAGCATTCTCAGTGCAGATAAAATCTTTTGAGAGCCTAGATGTCAAACTCTAATAAGCCCCTAATGATTACATCACTAGTGGTGTTCCTCAGGAGTCAGTACTAAGCCACCTGCTGTTTGACATTTTCACCAAAGATCTGGAAGTAAATATAAAATCACTGCTGGGAAAATTTGCTAATTACACAAATACTGACAGAGTAATAAATAATGATGAGAGGGCATTCATACTGAGTGATCTGGATCATTTGGTAAGCTGGGCCCATTCAAACAACATGTGTTTTAATACAGTGAGATGCAAACATACATCTAGGAACAAGGAATGCAGGCTACACCTATATAATGGGTCATTGTGTCCTGGAAAGCAGTGCCTCTGAAGAGGATTTAGGGGTCATAGCCTTGGTCTACACTGGGGGGCCGGGGGGAAAGAAGGAGGGATTGATCTAAGTTACACAACTTCAGCTATGTGAAAAACATAGCTGAAGTCGACGTATTTAGATCTACTTACCGTGTCTTCACTGCAGTGAGTCGACTGCTGCTGCTCTCCCATCAACTCTGCCTCTCACAGCGGTGGAGTGAAGAAGTTGACGGGAGACCGCTCAGGGGTCAATTTATCATGTCTAGACTAGACACGATAAATTGACCCCCACTGGATAGAATGTTACCTCCCGATCCAGCGGATAATATAGACATACCCATAGTGAACAAGCAACTGAATATAGGTTCCCTGTGGGATGCTGTGGCAAAAGGGGGCTAATGAGATCTTTGGACAGAGAAGAGCAGGGGGACTAGTGAGTAAGAGTAGGGAGATTTCACCTCTGAGAATGGCTTTGGTGAGACTGATACTGGAATGCTGTGCCCCCATTTTTAAAAGCATGTTGGAAAATTGGAGACGGTGCAGAAAAGAGCCAGAAATATGATTCAGGTGTTGGGGAAAATATTTGACAGGAAGAGACTTAAAGAGCTCAATCTCCTCAATTTATCAAACAAAGTTTGAGAGGAGACTTGATTACAGAGTTTAAGTACTTTCATGGGGAGAAAATACCAGGTACCTAAGGGCTCTTGATTCTACCAACAGAAAGGCATAAAAAGAACCGATGACTGGAAGCTGAACCTAAACAAATTCAAGTTAGAAACAAGGCACACATTTTTAACAGAAGATGACTAGTCACTGGAACAAACTACCCGGGAAAGTGATAGATTCCTCATCCGTTGATGTGTTCAGATCAAGATTAGAATATATCTTTTGGGAAAATATGCTTTAGTTAAACATAATTATGAGGCTCAGTATGGGGTAACTGGATAAAAATGAATGGCCTGAAGAGGTCAGAATAAATGATCTAATGGACTCTCTATGCCCTCTGTTTCTCTGCCTCTAAAGTGGGGTTAATAATATTCATCAGTTTTATTGGGGGGATTATCAGATGGAAGTTGCTGTATAAGTAGAGTTGGCTGTGAATTTTCCATCTGAATGGTTTTTCTGACAGAAAGGATCCTTTTCCAGGGGAAAATTTCAGTTTTGGGACCAAAATTGACCAGCCACAGAATTTTAGAACACTGCACCTTTGCTATTGATCAGTTAGGTGTCTTTCCAGTCAAACAAACCCACAGAAATTGCTCTTTGCTTTCTTTGAAGTAGGAATGCCAAAATAGTAAATAATTAAATCATATCAGTTGTATTGATTTGTGACAGTCTTGATCTGTGCTGTCCCTTGAGAATAGAGAGTTGCTGACTGGGGTTACAGTGTAAGTATTCCAGCCTGTACCTAGGGGAAAAACCAGCTTTTTCTTTTAATTCCATTTTTATTTGTGGTATTGAGTCTTGTTGAGAGCAAATGCGATAAGGCATCTAAAAATTCTCTACGTGGCCTCAAATATTTAAATGAAATGAACAATCTGCAGTAGGTTTCCATATTAGTTAATAAGCTGGAAGGTGAAAATCAATATTGTGTGTGCAAATGTGTTTGATACCTCCTAAGAGCCATGCCATGGAGTGGATTGCATGTCATAAACACTGGTCATAAGTTGGTTGATTATTTATTATGGGGCAGGGAAACTGTAGGCTTGGTGACTAAGCATGAAGGATTATGCTCTTAAGACACGTTGTTCAGAAACCTGGCTTTGCTATCTGGGCAATGTATGTGATAGATCTCAGTAACACTGCTGGCTATCCACATGAAACAAGAAAAAAACATTTCTCCTTGTTCAGCAATACCAAAACTCTAGCAGATATGGAGATCTATAGACTAAATTTACCAGCAGAGACTTCTGGAGCATATAATTTCTGCTTGTCAACAGCAGATGTCACAGTGACAATGAGAATTTTGCTATATACTCCAAGGATTACCAGGATGTAGTTAAACTGGTATTAAGTCATGAATAAAATATGATGGTTTCACAGCTACTCTGTTTGCTTAGATCTCCTGTTCCAATTTTCTTGTAACATTTTGACATTTTTTCACATTTGCGGACTCTGAAAACCATATAGCTAATTTTGTTAGGCCCCTTCCTTCCACATCCACAGAGAAAATGAGAATTTAAGTAATCAGTAAAGGTCTATGCAGTAGGCTAGATGTGTTTATAGTATGGTATTTACTTTGATTTTCAGTTATTTTACATTTGAACCTGGAAAGGCTGATTATGAAATTATCTGCACACTTCAGTGATGAGATGCCACCTCTGGCTGTGACCTTGTCAGAACTCGCAAGCTAGAAGAAATGATAAAGAATAGAATAGAAGCTAAGCAGAGTTGGGCCTGGGCAGTATCTTTGGGAAGCCTTCATGGGAAAGGCAACATGCTCAGTAAGTGGCATTCTTCCATCTGAGCCCATCACTATTCTTTCTCTCACAGCTGATGTAAAAAAGAGTTCCATCCTTACTAGTAGATATCAGTAAAAACCACATAGCATTTTTCACAAAAGTGGGAATGTGTTTATCCTTATGTCCTGGTCAGATTTCAATCTGGACAATTACCTCCTGTTTACCCAAAGTCCCACTGCAATTTCAGTTTGATATAGCTGTCCAGATTAATCTCTTCTCTAATGCTACTGAGTTAGAAAAGAGATAAATATGACCCAGTCTTTGCTTCCTGTCCTAAACCGTTTTGTATTGTTACTGTACATTGTTAAACCAGTGGCTTTAGAGGAACGTGTATTCAGAAGTGGGTGAAGCAATTCCCGTTTGTAAATGGTTTTAGATCCATTGGAATAAAAGGCACAGTCCCCATGTCATATGCTATCACATGCATGTTGTCTTTAGTTATTCTACAGGGAGTATGTTAAAGAGGTTAGCAATTTTCACTGATTTGGAATTTCTTTCTCTTCTAGCTGATATCTTAAACATAGTTTTTTAAGGCTTGCTGTGAGGATAAACAGATTCTTGCTCCCTCCAAGAATATAAAGTGCTAGAGGGCTATATATATCAACTTTTCCATGTTAGTAATGAAAGAACATCAAAACACAGCTTGCTTCCACTTGTCCATTGCTGGGACCCTGAATCTAATACAACACTTGGGTTCACCGCTTGATTACCTCAACGTGAGATTGTAAATTTTCCTTGTCTAGTTAATGTGACATGTTTTTCAGATACCTTTTTTTATGGGTGTTGTACCTATGTACATATTTATCCTTTTTAAACATATAACTTTCTTCATTATCTCTTAAATGTCTTCTCTTACTCTCCTCAATCTTTTCCTACCTGTAGAGTAAGGATTGCCACCGCCAACTTTCTGTTGAGTCAACATATTGGTTAAGAGAAAGTACTTCATTCTGCTTTTCATCAAATGTACATGCTGTCCAGGGTTTAGATATTACCCCAGCTATAATTTTACTGAAACTATCTCCACTACAGATTCATTTGGTTTATTTAGTGAACACTGTTCTCGTTCACAGTCAGTGGAACACTTGATGTACTGAATTAGTAACCCAGAAGACTGTAAATAAAATCTGAGTCTTGTACACTGGAAAGTGCATTGAAGTTACATCTCACTACTTTCTGGTATAATTGACAAATGCTAGAGACTAGTAACCTGGGCTGGAACACATAGGCTTTGCCTACACAGAAAGGGTGTGCCATTTTAATTGTACTTGTATAATTTAAAATGATAAATGCCCTAATGTTGAATATTTACCTTTCATACAATACAAAACAGGGAATTTAATACAATACAAACCAAATGAAATTAATAGGTAGCAGGTTTAATACCAGCAAGAGGAAGTGTTCTTTTCACACAGTACACAACTAACCTGTGGAACACATTGCCAGGGGAAGTTGCGATGGTCAAAAGTATAACTGTGTTCAAAAAAGAACTAGATGAGTTCATGGTGGAAATTCCATCAATGGCTATTAGTCAAGATGGTCAGGGACACAACCCCGTGCTCGGGGTGACCCTACACCGCTGACTACCAGAAGCTGGGAGTGGAAGATAGGGATGGATCTCTCCATAATTGCCCTGTTCTGTACATTCTGTCTGAAGGTTTGGTATGAGCCTCTGTGAGGGACAGACAAGATTGACCATGATCTCACCCAGTATGGCAGCTCTTATGTTCTTATGACACAGCAGTGAATCCAATAAGGCCGCCAGATTGTAAACCTTAGGCCAACTCTACAGTAGAAACTGTTGCCATTACAACAATACTGGTTAGAGTCGTGAGGTTTTTATGACATTTCTATACTGATAAATTCCTTAGTGTAGAAACAGTTGTACTGGAAAAAATATTTTGCTGATATAGCTTATTTCATTTGGGGAACTGGTATAAGCTATACTAGCAAAAACACACTAATTCGTAGAAGCTGCATCTGCACTAAATGGGCAAACCTTTTCTAGTGTAGAATAGGCCTTACAAACAAATAGCTAGCAAGGCTTTTCAGTCAGGGGAGCTTGTACAATCATTGCTACTTTTACAGTTGCTTTTCTCAGCTTACAACCATCACATAAGTGTTCTGTGAAACTGAGTTTCAGCAGCTAGCCTTATCCAAGCCTCTGTCTCTCCTAGGCACTAAGTATGATGTCAGATGATATGAAGACATAGGGTCTATTCCAGTGGTTCCCAGACTTCATTGCACCATGACTCCCTTCTGACAACAGAAATTATTACACAACTCCAGGATGGGGCACCAAAGACTGCCTGCACCTGAGCCCTGCTGCCCCAGGCATGGGGGAAGGGGGAGGCTCCAAAGCTGAAGCTTCTGGGCTTCTGCCCTGGGCTGGGAGTATGTAGCCTTAGCCCTGGGCAGTGAGGCTTGGGCTTCAGCCCAAGATGGTGGGGTTTGGGCTTAGGCTTCAGATTTGCTGGGGCCCAGGGTAAACACCAGCCTTGCGACCCCATTAAAATGGAGTCTATTCCAACTCCTGTTAAAGTCAATGGCAGACCTTCCATTGATTTGATTGGAAGTGGAGATGGGTCCACTGCATTGGAGCTATTTAAATATTTTGTTTATCTAGAGTCTGATCCTGCTCTAGTTGGAGTCAGTGACATTTGATTTCAGTGAGAGCAGAATATGGAAGTACTTGGAACATGTAAAATCCATACTTTTTATGAAGGTTAAAAGCATTCACAATTACAATTAAATATGAAAAAAATTAAGGAACTCTAACATAAAACTGCATTCCTCATGTCATAAAATTATTGTCCATTGCTTTACATTGTAAAAAAAAATGCAGAAAGAAACAAAGTGAAGATGAAAGAGAAACATGCCATAGAAAATAAGGGAAAAATGACACGCAACGCGTAGGGTTTCGGACAGAAAAAATACCACCAGGACTAGGAAATTGTCATCTTATAATAATAATGTTAGTCTATGACTGTATGCAGGATTATTTTACCACATCTATTAATAAAGATGCCATTATATTACAGCAATAGTATTGTAACTGTTAAATATTAAGTATTGTGATTTTAATAGTAGTAATAAAGATGCTGAAACAGATGAAGTGTCACACATTTCATGAGCACTAGTGAGAGAGACAGCACCTCTCCACTAATCCCTCATGGTGAAGTCGGTTGGGGATCCTAATAGCAGAGCTAAATTTTCATTTATTTTTGTTTCTTTGTTCTATTATAGGTTTATGAGTCTTTTTAGGTGGATCACAAACCCTTAGATTGCAGGAACAAACTGCCTCTAGAGTGATTTGCTATATTAACTTTTAGGCTGGTGAAAGACCAAGAAGCCTGAAGGGCTGCTTAGTGGTGTCGTTATAGTACAGTACCATCAATGTTAAGCTTTTTCTGTGGAGCTTAGCAATGTTTACTGGAGGCCACTGTTACTAATTTTGAATTTTCCTGTGCTACATGTGATACTCAGTACGTATGGGTGATCATTGGTGAGGAATGTGACTTTTCCTGTATATTCAAGGCAAATAAACTTTATGTTCCAGAAACTGGTACATTTCTGACCAAGTAACCCTATGTGTGAAGACTGATCTTATCTGCTAATGAAACTTCTTACACCGCAAAAACTCTTGGGGAGAAAAACAACAGTTACTGCGGTCTGGGGATTATTTTTTAAACTTAGTGCAGGGAAAGTGTTGTTATTTTAAAATATTTTTCTTTCTATTTCCCTCTCAATGGCCTTTCTGTCTGGCTGCAGCTCCATGATGTAAGATGCTGATCCTGTTGGCCCAGAACTGGGGCGGACAACTCCAAAGATGATTGACAATAGTCAGTGAGAATCTGCTGCCTGCTGGTTTCTCCTCTGCTCCCCTAGCGAAAGCCAGGCCGTTGCTGAGAGGAGGAATGCTGAGCAGTTTCCCTTGTCTAGATCCACTGAGCAATTTCTCTACTTCTCAGCAATTTCCTCTCTTGGCTCCATTCTCCTCTCTGCCTCCCTATGTACAAATAAAGGACTGTTACTACAACCAACAGATCCCAGCATCCTTCTTTCACTAAGTGCCCCCCAGCACATCTAGAATCTGGATCCCTCTTCTAGAGTAGAAAAAAATTACCTTCCAAGCTGCCAGCCCCCATTCCTGGCAAACTAGAAAATCTGTGTCTGAATGTCATGAGACTGAAGCCAGGGGATGGAATTAGAAAGGGGGAAATAGAGAAAAGAGAAATATAAAGTATTAAAACCTACTTTCCTCCAAAACAATAACATTAAAATACATCCTATATATTTATTGTTCTACTACCCAAGAGCCTGCTGAATTTGTAAAGTTTCATTAGGATTACAAACAGCACTAAGAACATTTTAATGAAGTAGGCTGGACAAAAAACTAAATTAGGAAAATATATCAGTCCCTTTTAGCTGAGTTCATTCATGAAAATATAATAAGACACAATAAATGCTCATGAAAAAAGAGCACAAGGCTGAAAAATCTGTTTTACAGAATTCTTGAAATCTCAAAATGGAAATTACTATAAGGGAGTTTAACTATGCAGACATCTGTTCGGTAACAAATATAGCAAACTAGCTTTCATCCACTAGTGTTCTAAGTCAGTGGTTTTCAAATAAGGGTATGTGTACCATGGGGTTATACAGAGGTTTTCTAGAGGGTACATCAACTCATCTAGATATAGTTGCCTAGTTTTACAACAGGCTACATAAAAAGCAGGAATGAAGTCAGGACAAACTAAAATTTCAGGTAGGCAATGACTTGTTTAAACTGGTTTATATACTATGCACTGAAATGTAAGTACAATATTTATATTCCAATTGATTTATTTGATAATTACATAATAAAAATGAAAAAGTAAGCAATTTTTCAATAATAGTGTGCTGTGACACTTTTGTATTTTTATGTCTGATTTTGTAAATAAGTAGTTTTTAAGTGAGGTGAAACTTGGGGTAAACACAAGACAAAGGGTAGTCTGGAAAGATTGCGAGCCACTGTTCTAAGTTATGCAGAGTTATTCAAGAAAATAGAGAATCTAACCTGTGGAGAAGCCAGTTGGATCTATTACTTACCAATAGGGAGAAATGGATTTAGAGTATGAAAAGTAACAAAGGATCTTGGTACCATGACCATGAGCTGCTTGAACTTAGCTTTGTTAGGAATGGATTCATGGAACACCGCAGAACATAGGTATTAGATGGTAGGAAAAGAAATAGTGAGTAAAGATGAGAATGCTGCAGTGGAGGGAAGGATTAAGGTCCATGAGTGCAAGGGAAAGAGAACTGGAGTATTCTAAAAGATACCATTATTAAGGTGAAATAGACTAATTCCTCTGTGGGGGGAAAAACATACTAGGAAAAAGAAGCATCCAAGCAACTCTGAGAGTAAGCCCCGCCCCCCCCCCAAAAAACCCAACAATGCTCTTTTAGAAACAAACAATAGTATTCAAAATCACTAACAATTTTCTGGGAACAAAAAAAAGGAAACCAAAAAAGTAGAATCAGTTAATGGTAGCCAAAGGGATTAATGGAAAATAATCAGGGATTTTACATATATTTAGGGAGAAATAAATACTAAGAAGAAAGTGGGCCTATTAAAGAGCAGTTAAATTGGTGATGAATCTAAACATTGCTGAGATACGTATTTGCATTATAAAATTAGTTTGTAATAAAAAAGTAATTTAGAAAAAAGGTATAAATAATGAGTACCAGATTCTGCCAGCCTTACACTAGATAATCATTTATTCAGATAATAGTCCCATTAAACTCAATTGCTTTGCTCACAGAGTGAGGTACTACCCAGAGTGAATAAGGATGGCAGTGTCTGGCCTTATATAATGATTAAGTAATGATTCATTTGTCCATTTAGCTTTTAATTTAAGAAAGAAAGAAAGAGAAAAAGAAAAAAAGAAAACGCTTGGAAAACCTGAACTTAGAAAAGCCAATAGGCCTATACCGGGGATCAGCACCTTTGGCATGAGGCACATGTAAGGGTAAGCCCCCTGGTGGGTTAGGCTGGTTTGCTTACCTGCTGTGTCTGCAGGTTTGCCGATCGCAGTCCCACTGGCCATGGTTCACCGCTCTAGGCCAATAAGGGCTTCAGGAAGCAGTGCAGGGCAAGAGATGTGCTGTTTGAAAGGTCATATCAGAAAGGAGATAAGCCAGTACTTTTCTCTCCGTTGAGGGTTGTGGGGTTTTGTTTTTTGGGGGTTTGGGGGGGGTTTTTGGTCTTTGTCTTCCCAGAGGCCAACAATTCTGCTTTCTGTGGACTGTGGAAGCATACTGACTTTTTTTTGTTTGGACTAAGTGTCCACAACAGGGCTGACACCTTGAACAGCACAGCCGAAAAGTTGTGTCCTGGATACTGAGACAGTAACAGAATCCATCTTCTCCCCAAGGGGGTGATAAAGAAGTGTAGCCTGCTACAAGCACTAATGTCATTGTATTTAGAGACCATAATCAGTTCTAACCACCACAATGACTGAACAATCTCGAGCACGAGGTAATAAAGAGAGCAGCAATAAAACATAAGGGGCTGGAGGGATTGATTTATGGAAAAAGATTAAGAACTAAATATATGCAGGCTGAGTAAACATTGACTAAAGGAGGGTCTGATAATTATCTACAAGTACTTGAAAGATGTAAATACCAGGAAGGGAGGGGAATTGTTTATGATCATACAAGATGGCATATTTAGGAGTAATGGAGTGAAATAAAGCAACAGAAAAATTATGCTACATATCTGGAAAATTTTACTAACAGAAAGGTGTAGTCAACATGTGAACAGTCTTATAGAGGAGGTAGTGAAAGCCCCATCATCTGAGTCATTTTAAAATTGGACTGGACAAAGCACTGAAGAATATATATGGTAGGTAATAATTCTGAACTGGCAGGGGAATGAGCTAGTTGTCTGAAAAGGTTTTTTTGAACTCTAATTTCTGTGATTCTAGCAAGATAAAATGAACAGTAAATTCAGGAGAATTTTACATTGTGATTTCACATTGTGATTTGCCATCTTTAACCATTTGAGCATATCTCATCAAAGAAGGGCCAGAAAGATGGACTTATCTGAATTATTTGAACATTCCAAGCCACCGATGACATGAAAGAATTATTCATATGAGGAAACAGCAATAAAAATTTAAATAAAGGGCCATAGTGGGCAGTACATGCATATATCAATCAGTTTCATGATTCACAAAGTACATTCTCTGTGGCCTATGATGGGACTGCTTAAACTCCTCTTGGTGGTACAATACAGCCAGGAGAGACAAGCAGCATGGAGTGCACTGTGTTTTCGTGAATGATGATGGGCCATTCAGCTAACAAAGTTCAGTGACTAAAAGTTTTTAGAAATCCTGTTCAGCAGAGCATCAGACATCCAACTTCCACAGTGTTCAAGAAAAGGGAGATGATATGCTTTCAGGATTTCCATAGGCTCATGCAGTGCTGAAGAGATGTATGGTTTTGCCTCAGATATGGCTACATCTACATTTTACATCTTTTCCTGGTTTTCATCTTTATTTTTACTTGTTCTTGGCTTTGTTAGCAGTTTCAAGTAAATTCCATGTTTATTTTAATCTAGTTTTCCATTTACTTTATTCTTTGTGCAGCTGTTCCTTTTTTGTCTATTTTTCAGTCGTATCTGTATTTGTTCCTCAAGTTCCATTTGTAATTATGTGTAATTTCTCCTTTTTATTTCCATTTTCTTTGCTTTTTTGTGCAGCTGTTCCTTTTCCGCGAACCTGTGCTGTCAGCCCTTAGGCAGCTCTTTTTCTGCTGTATATTTAAAGTGTGGGGGGAGGTGAGGACCACATGAAACAGCTCTGAATATAACAAATTGTAGTTTGACAGTTCAGAGAATTCAGACTAGATACTTTTAAAAGGCAGTCTTGCTAAAATGATAGATTGATACATCAATGACTTTCTGAATCCCAATGATAAAATGGGAGGGAAGTTTAAACTCTGCACTCAAGGGTTCTCTACATTTGGTCTCGGAGGTATGATTCCCAGCAGTATCTAGCAGCCGGAGCATGTGCCCAGGAGTCTAGGCGAGCATGTACACAGGCAGCTAGGCTGAGCCACCATCCATGCTAGCCCAGCTGCAACTGCTATTTTTAGCATTCTAGTTCAAGCAGATCTAGCACAGGTACGTCTCCAAACTCAGATGTAGACATATGCACAGTTACGACTGAGTGCCTCTGGATTTACATGGTATAAATGTGAGCAGCATTTGGTCCTAGTGCTTAGGGCTTGGAATGTTTAGAAGCAGCAGAAATACAATTAATTTTTCTGCTTCACAAACCAATGGAGTTTTAAGGATAATCCCTCAAGTTCAGTGACAGCTTTGCTTTTGCTCCCAGACCAGCCAGGGTGAGAACATCGCGCTGACATCATGCTCGGACTCCAGCATAGTGGTGATGATGATGATGCTCAAAGCGTGGTGAGCTGATCCGGGAGACACCATATCCATTCCTCCTCAGCCTGAGGAAGATTTGTACGGTGCAGAGTGTGTCAGCATGAGGGACGTCAGGGAAAAAGAAAAGAAATTGAAGATCCTGAAGACTACCCTAGGAAAAAAAACTGACATTATCAAAAGCCTTACATAATTGCTATGTAGACACAGATTTTGCACATGCCTAGTAAGGCATGGTGCACAGCTATATCACCAGGGGCATAATCTCTCTCCTAGATGCTGGGCATTCAGGCAGAATATGCATATTGCTCCATCCCTTTGCATAGTGAAGCCTATTCCACCTGCACTGTGAGCTGGTGTTAGAGTGTGAACAGAACCATGGCCTCACATCCTCACTATGGAGGTATCCCCTTTGGAGTTGACACCTGTATTTCTGCTCCATTTACATACCCCAAAGGTATTAAGAAGGAGCAATCCCTACTGTGGGGGTGGGGAAGGCAGGCAAAGGTTAGGCACAACAGTAGTCCTTGAGTCCCTGAGCTTCTCAGCCTAGCTTTGAGCCTCATCCAAAGACAGGTGCTCTTTTTGCCACAATCTGAGGATGCTGCTGGTCTGGCAGTGCAAACAAGTTCATTTTCTGAAAAGGGCACACAATTTACTGCTGAGGTTTTTCAATGTTGCCTTATTTATTAGTTTGCAAGCTGTTTCCCTAGTCATGTGCTACCTGATCTAAACCCTACCCCCACCAAGCTTTTTCATCTGACAGCATATGGATGAAGGAAAGTGGCTACTTATTATCTATTTTTAATTTATAAAATGTGACCAATATATCATCTCTTAAAGCTAGTACATGACCTGTTGACCAGTGGCATCCAAAGAGAGCAGACCCTCACAGCAAAATAAATTGAATCTAATCCAAAAACTCAAGTAAAAAGCCTGAGAAAAGAGAGTGGCTTTCTTCTGTGCTATGAGGTTAAATAAATATAAGCTCTGTTGGACCAGTGAGACAAACAGATTAAAGGACTGAGAACCCTGCACTGAAAGTATTCTGCCTCTGACCCTCTAGCATTCAGACCTAAAGCGTGCTAAAGCATTCGAGGGGCTGATCCTAGGCTGGTGAGAGGCTCTCTGCTTTGTTCAATGGGCTTTGGATCAATCCATAATAGTACATGGGGATGAAGTGGTGGCTCAAATAGAGAACTAACTTTACAGGATTTTGCAGAGTAATATCAAAATTCATTGCCTAAAACAAGAATCTGGAGCTAATGAGGTCTTCAGTGAATGAATGCTATATGCTAACTAAAGGGCCACGGCAGTCTGTAGCCACGGTAGCTTCTAAGTGATCATCAAGGGCAGTTTCATACAGGGATATGATGGTTAGCATCCCACTGCCCAAAATGAAGGGTACTTGCTATATAGCTCTTGGTGAGCTTAATACTGAGTTCGCTACTGGTGCATCTACGTCCTTCCTATGTTTTAATAATGGTGTAAGCTGTCATGTAGACTGATCATAGATATTTTTACATTGTGAGGATGACACAGAGGAAGTGGCTTCATTGATGACTGAAAGGTGATCCCAGTGTCCTAGATTGAGAATCAATAAAGTGAGCCATTGGCTGTACCATATTATACTAAGAGAAGTTGGTAACCCAAACAGATCATAGAACCCTAGAAATGTAGGGCTGGAAAGGACCTCTTTTCACCAGTGCCCTCCTCACAAGTGCTAGAGTTGGTGATCCACCATGACTCTTGATAAACTGTTCCAATGGTTAATCATTGTTCAAAATTCAGGCCTTATTTCCAGTCTCAATTTGTTTCAGCTTCCATCCATTGGAGCATGTTACACCTTTGTCTGCTATGAAGTGGGTCTTAGCCCACGAAAGCTCATGATCCCTAAGATCTGTTAGTCTATAAGGTGCTACAAGACTCTTTGTCATCTTTGCAGATCCAGACAAACATGGCTACCTCTTTGATACTATTAAATATTTGTTTCCCATGTAGGTACTTAAAGATTGTAATCAAGTTGCCAGTTAACCATCTCTCTATTAAGCTAAGTAATACAATTACTAAATAATAGCAATAAGCAGTGGCTTTTTATTTTGATATATCTATTCTAGAAACATATATTATATTTATTATATTATATAATATAATAAAAACATTAGAATATGTCATAAATCAGTGTTCTCAATCCTGCTCTTTTTATTTCAAGAGAAGAAAAATCAGCCCATGATTTACGAGTTATCTGGAAGTCTGCACTGAAGGAAAGTAACATAAACTGGAAAATATCACTTTCATTTTAAAGATAATTGAAAAAGATGATGGGTTGTTGCAGTTCATAGGAAAGATATGTAGACTCACGTCTATTTAAATTATAAATCCATATATTATTGAGCTTGGAAATGTACACAGTCTAAACATTATCTTGGAATTCATATGTAAACTTCTGAATTCTTGAATCAAATACATCATTTTAAGAACATAGCAATCAGCTTTGTCTTCTGTTTCTTTTAATAACAGCACCCATAAAAGTAAGAGAGTTCTGGGAATGAAATGACAAAACAAAATAAATTCCTACATCAGTTCCTGACTTGTAGAGCAGTCCTGTCAAATGGCAGTGCACAGCCTAGATCACAGGTAATCTTTTAGGGCAGTGGCTTTCCACCTTTGCAGACTATTGTACCCCTTTCAGGAGTCAGATTTGTCTTGTGTTCCCCAGGTTTTACCTCACTTAAAAACTACTTGCTTACAAAATCACAGCACACTGTTACTGAAAAGTTGCTTACTTTCTCGTTTTTATCATATCATTATAAATCAATTGGAATATAAATATTGTACTTACATATCAGTGTATAATATATACAGCAATATAAACAAGTCATTGTCCATATGAAATTTGAGTTTGTACTGATTTCACTGGTATTTTTATGTAGCCTGTTGTAAAACTAGGCAAATACCTAGATGAGTTGATGTACCCCCAGAAGACCTCTGTGTACCTATGTTTGAGAACCGTTGTGGTAGGTATGTCTGAGAATGGGCAACAGAGGACAGAGAGAATGGGCTCAGCAGGCCCCAGCATTGCTCCATGGCAGCTCTCTCCACAGGACCATATGGTGGGGGTCTCAGGGAGGCTGTAGGTGCTGCTAGTTGATTTACTTGCTGCATCATTCAGTTACCTAACTCCTGTTTGGGGCAGCCTGCAAGCCATGAGCGGTAGTTATTATCTGCACTGAGCACGCCAGTTGTATTGTGTTCTCTGCACCACTTAGGATTACTGCTCACAGCCCATCTACTCTGCCTTTGCAGAAGTGATGTGAATTGTGAATTATTAGTAATGGTTTTGCTCTGGGCATTTCTAACAAACACATGATAACAGAATTAATTAACTATACTGTACTTTGTGCTCCACTTGTCATGCAGCTAGAAGCCAGTTGTTTATGAAGTCCTTGTACCATGTGGAAAGCAAATAAACAAAGATTTGGAAAAAAAGCCCAAATTAGATATACACAGTACACAACCAGCATCTACTTGAGCTTGTGATGGAGAGTCACAATATACACAGGAGGGAGTAAAACAAAGCAAAACCGAGTCTATGCGTGGGTGTGAATGTGCGTACTCAGACATGCAGCAGTTGATGTTATGTAATAAAGGTTTTATCAGCAAGAGTTTGGTCTGACCATATTATTCACAACTTGTGTAGCCACAAATGATTTCTGCGTGTCATCACATACCCATGCTTATAAAAATCTTCACAGCAAACCACACTACCATGTTTTTTGTATATACCAAATAGAGTATGCAAAATTTATTGTAGAAATCTTTAAAAGGTTTTTAAAAATATAGATTAGGACCGTTTTTTTTTAATTCCTGTGCCAATAAAGACAGAACCTCTTTTTACTATGTGTCCAAGTGGATAAGAGTTAGAAGAAAAAAGCCATTGTAAATAATAAAGTACCCAAAGTACTATTTTCTGTGCTGTAAATTATATGTCTAATATCTCAGGACCACCCAGGGTTAGAAACAAGTGCTGTATGTCCCAGTGACAGCCTTAAAGGAATGCAAGGTATTAGAGTAGACTTTTAAATGGGCAGCAGGACTTGAATAGTGCCATTTCTGGACCTCAGTCCAGAATACATGTTGGAGGAAATTTTACGATTTTGGGGAGAAAGAAGGATATTTTTCTCTGGAGGTTGTTTCTTGTTTGTAATAAATTGTTGCTGTTTGAAGCTATTTACAGGTCTGGAATGTTAAAATATGTCCAGGATGGTGGATTAGCAGGCAGAGTCTGTATGAGAGGGTCAAAGGTGTCTGATCAATACAACTTATTACATGATAGAATTATGGTTTATTATGTGGCTAGCACCAATATAATGCAGTGCATCTGTAGCTATGAATACATACATATTCGTTTAAGCTTTTTGTATTATGTATTATAACATTTTGTTATTAATTTATTTACTAGTACTTATTTTTTTCATCAAAGAACCCACTAGATAAAATTATACTGAGAGCGACTTCCATGTAATCAGATATAATAGGTTGTGTAAATCACAGAAGTTGCAAACAATATATCTTTCTGCAGACAATATTTAGCTGCATTTTGAAAATACATAAAGGGGAAAACCTGGTTTATACCTATTTGCTATGGCAGAAATCCAATATTTATCCTCTGTTAGTACTGCAAAAAATGGATCATTGGGGTCAGAAAGAACAGCTGTTTTAATTATAAGGTCCTGATGTATCATATCAAAGTTTTCATCATCTTGTGCAATCTCCATAAATATACCCAAGGGTTCATTTCAATCTACCTGCTTTTTCTGATGGATAAGATTACATAGTCTAGAGAACAAATCTGTTTCAGAATGTTGAGATAGTCTGTATATGAAGAAGTTTTCTCCTCAGATTGATAATGCTATGGCAGCTGTTATTAATATCACTTTTATAATCTCTGTTACTTCGGTGGTGGTGGTTGTTAGGTAGTTATGATAACCAGGGGATTACATCTGTAGAGAAAGTTTCCATTACGTTAAAGTCTCTTACGTCCCCCTCATGTGCATCTGCAGAATACTGAACCAGGCCAGGAGCATTTGGATATTCCCAGCTCTAGCAGGACAAGCTGAGTGCTATAACATTCAGTTTTTTAATGCTCTCTTTTTTTAAGGGAATGGCTCCTTTGTGTTTTAACAGATGCCATGCTCTTGGTAGCAGAGAGATTAGAGGGACCATTCAACATTGAATCAGTCATGGATCCCATTGATGTCAAGATTTCTGAAGCCATCATGAACATGCAAGAGAATAGTATGCAGGTGTCAGCAAAGGTACTGTGCAAGTCCCTTATTATCCACTCTTGAATGTTGCAGCCAGGGGAAAAAATAGCAAGCCTTGTCTGCTGTCCTCTGTCTATGAAAGATTGACCATGCTACTCAAAATTATAGTCTCTTGTCTTCGAGTGCACCTAGCCCACTCTAAGTATCTCACCTTGTTAAAAAATCTATACATTTTTTCAAGCAAGGATGGCGTTGCAAAAAGTACCGTTCAATTAGCTACATATTATTGGCTGCTAAAAGGTTTATGACAGACAAAGAATGTTGAATAGTGTTTCATATTTGTTGAGAACTTTCTGTGTTTGCTTTGTAAGAGGCAGTCTGTGGAGTGAGGTCAGTAACTTCCGCATGTGCCCGGTCTGTGACTTTCCTTATTAACATTTAAACATGCTTTCATCTGTATAGATTAGACTGATGCACGCCATGCTGGGGGTGAATACATTAAACATCCCATTTAACCTCCTTTTTATGGCAACTCAGGAAAAATAGGATTATGTTTCTACAGCCTCTGATTATCAGACCTCAGTTTGATAGAGTTTTATGTTCAATCTAACATGGCAATAAACAGAGTTTCCTCCTTTCCATCTCTAGTGCATGTATCTATGCATACACCAGTAGCTTCTCTGAACCTATTATTATCAAGGTCCTTTGAATTTGGTAGTAAGTATTGTTGAGCTGTTGGTGAACAACAGAACACTTTTCCTTGTTTTATCTTCAACAGTACTCCTTGGTACAGTATCTGAAGTCAATAGTCTCACCATCTTCTCTGCATCAAAAGACTGGCCAATTCGAATTGATCTTACACACTTGGGTATTCATATCTGCTCAGCACTGCCAAGACTGCTGGCTGATTTGGGGCTTTTTCATTTCCCAGAAATAAACTACTGTAACTAGGAAGTTGGAAGCAGGGAGATTATTGTTTGTTTTAAAAATCCCCCAAACCTGCTATTTATAGACTTCGTCCTGCAAGGTGCTGAGCATTTCAACTCTCAGTGAAGTTGTTAGGATTTTAATAGTGCTCTATGCCTTGCATGATGGGGCCCTGTTCCTGCAGTTGTGATCTTGGAGCTCACCAGACACACTGAAAATCAAACCACATTCTCATATGCTGTGAGATTTACAGCTTGGGTTTGTAACAGACTCTACCCTTAAACCAAGAAAGAAGTAAAATTTTTCCTTAAAAGAAAAGTTTTCATTGAAAAGTCACCCAGTTTGTATGTTCCAGTCGATTTCATTTTCATTTTTGATCTCTTGCTTCCCAGAGCAAGCAATGTTTTTTTTAATTGGCCAGAAAAATTGGCCTTCCTGCCTAGATCAATGACATCACCACTCCTTGGCATGAACTCAACTCCCTTCTCACTTGCAATACTACAGGCTTTTATCCTTTCATTGGAAAATATTTGAATTGCTATAATGGTTGGTAAATCATGGGAATATTCCATTTGCACTGTAAAGCTTTCATTTCTTATGGGGAAGTCTGGGCCCACCCTTCCTAAAATCCTGAGCTGTGGAAACCATTTATAATAGTGAAATTAACTTTACTGTTCTTTTGTAGCTGATAGGAAAATCCTCTTGTTTGGAGGAGTTTTATTGATTACGGCTCCCTTACCTTTCCTGGTTTAATCCATGCCTTTAAGTCATGGCTCTCCAGTAAGTCAGACCTCCTGTAAGTAACCCATAATAAAAGCTTGGGGCCTTGGATTGTTTTGCTTCAATGGTATGATCTCCTCTTGAAATTCTTTAGTTCCCACCTACTCTGAACATTAATGGTATGCCTCATGCCTGTGTCATTAATGTCAATGACTCCAGAGAAGAGGAAAACCATTCTTCAAAATAGTTGTAGTCAATCAGGGGGCTGACATGCTGTCAGGATTGCCTCCCCACTCTGAACTCTAGGGTACAGATGTGGGGACATGCATGAAAAAAAGAAATAACCCCCCCAAGCTTATTTTACCAGCTTGGGTTAAAATGTTTTTCCCCAGAACACAAATTCTTCTGTATCTGGACCTGGTACGCTGCCACCACCAAACTAGGTCTAGGGTAGTTTGGGACCCTTCTTTCCCTTTCCACTAACCCCCCAAACTTCTTCCTTCCCTGGGAAGCTTGAGAGAAAAAAAAATAAACCTCGCCTGCTCCTGCGAGACGTGCCCGATCCAAAACCAGGATCTTACACAATGAAAAACAAGCAGTCAGCTTCTTAAAAGAAAGATTTTAATAAAAGAAAAAAAGAAAGGAATAAATCCCTTATAACCATCAATAGAACAGCATCTACCATAATCAACAAAAGGATTCGGAAACCAAACCTCTCCCCCAAGGCAATTTTCTCCCACAGTTGATATCTCTGCTGAAGCTTACAATATCAAGAAGCACCCAGCCAACACTCACCACTGAGAACCCTCCAAGTAATAAAAAGAAGGTAAACTTACTGACTACAGTACTTGATAGAATCTTATAGTTACAGTGAAAGAGATAGCTGTGTTCATCCCATAGCCGAGGTGAACAGAGAGAGACCCAGAGAGAAACTGAAACTTAAAATCCTTTGTCTCCTGAGGAATTTCTTATTGGTCAGTTGTCCACCTCTCAGGTTACCTTTAGCTTAACCCCTTACAGGTAAACAATAGTTCTAGGCTACTTCACATGCATTGCATATCATTTACAAATTTCCCTTCAAGAATATGACAACATTCACAACTGGATCTTCTTCGGAGCATATACGCAATGTGCTTCAGGTGGCACATAACCAGGATTCATCAGCAGATTTGGTCCCCTGGTTGGATCATTAGCTTCCCAGGGTCAGGGCAGGTACAGATAGGGAGTGTGATGTGAACGCCAATCCATGCCCCCTGCCCACACACAACTGGATTATAAGTCATCTTTTGCTTTTAAAACTAAGTGTTTCATAACATACCTGTGTGTGCCACCTTCTGATCCATTGATATGTATGAATACCATGTATTAAAAGTCTTTTAATCAGTTTTCTGTAGTATATTTTTTTCAATTTAAATCTACTGCCCTCCCTGGATATAACTTAGGTGAAAATTAAATATAGTGAGCTAGATATCATTTGACTGCATAAAAGAGAATTTCAGAGCTGATCTAGGAAGACAATTACATTTATCAGTTATTCTCAAACTCTAGGAGGAAAACTTACAAATACCAGTTTCTGCTGGAAAATATTGGATAAATTAATGGATATTCACATTAGAGATTTAACACACTCCTTGGGCAGCATGCTAGCTTACCAGAATTACATTTTTTCCAGACAATCCTAGACTATACATTAGACTGACCCCTCTCTCAAAATGGATTGACCTCAGTTAGCATACCACTAGCCTCTAAATGTAGCACTCTCTCTTGTTAAAATTATACTGTAGTGTACATATAATGTCATGCATATACATACTGAGGCTTCACTTCACCCACCACTGAAATGCAGTCACTGCTACTCAGAAATCTGGCTGCTGTTTAACAAGTCATTTTATTTACATGGAGGGCTGGTCTTACCATGAGGCGAACTGAGGCAGCCACCGCAGGTGCCAGACAGTTTGAGGAGGGAGCGCCACTAGGACCCAGAGTGTAAAAGATTGTGTCTGTTGCATATGTATTCTCTCTGCTCTAGATGCACAGAGATGGTGGAGTGCTGTGCTGAAGGAAGGAGAACACAAGAGACAACAGGCAGGCAGGAGAAAAGGTGAGAGGGAATAACAGAAAGCAGCAGAATCTGCAGGGAGAGAGAGAAGGAGGAGCCTCTGATGTACCTCTCTAGCACCTCCAAGAGCCTGGACTGATTAACACCAGCTTCTCAGAGAGCTTCCTGTTTCCTGCTGCTTCCCTGAACCAACTTGAGGAGAACAGGAAGTCAGCTGAAGTAGTAGGAGCCAGTAAGGCCCTTAAGACTCTGATAGCTTCCCTCACTCAGGCCCTGCTACCAGTCCGCTTATTTGTCCCCTTCAGTTGAGTGTTGAGAGCCACTACAGATGGCACAGAACAGCAGTCATGAGTGAAAGAAGAAAACGCCCTTCTGGGGCAGCATTCAGAAAAAGAAAGAAAGCAAAGGAAGCTTTTCTGTCTAAGCAAGAAGGAGCTCTCCTCAGATACATAGACACAAATGTTCACAGTGAGCCTTCTGGCCCCAGTGAGGATATGAGTGATGAGAAGATGCCTGATCTTCTAGTTAGTCAGAGTGCAGGTGACCTGGCAGCTACTGCTACATCCATATCTCCATCTGAAATGGATGTAGCCATGCACATTCCAGAAGAAAAGTGTAGATCAGAAAGGATTGTGGTGGAGGCGTAAGAAACAGCTGCTGCTGAGTTTAGTTCCTTAAGTCCAGATGATCCAGTATTGTGGACTCACTTGAGCAGTAGCCTGAGGGACTTCCTTGTACTGCACAGGCCACAGCAAGTGAAAAAGTTTATGTTCCCCAAAGAGAATGAAAATTGAAGTTTCCATCCAACACATTACTGGTGTTAAATCCACAATAGTGACAAAGTGGAGAGGCTATGGCTTAGATACTCAAAAACCCAGAAAATTGCAAACTGTTTTTGCTGCAGACTCTTCCAATCTAGTGTTCCAGCCACGTTGGCTTCTACAGGAACAAAGGACTGGAAAAATCTGGCTAGAAATCTGGCATGCCATGAGAAGGCAGCGAATCACCATAGAGCATTCCATAGGTGGAAAGAGCTTGAGATGAGACTAAGATTAAAGGCCATCATAGATGATCAGCATCAAGAAAGAAATTGCACCAGGATCTCTTTACTAGTAAAATGTTCTTCAGAGGCTCATTGCCATTGTGAGAATGCTTACTACCCAAAACCTAGCACTGCATGGCACTTCAGATCAGCTGTATGTGCCAAACAATGGAAACTTCCTTAAAATTGTAGAGCTGATGGCTGAGTTTGATGCTATACTCCAGGAGCATCTACAAAGAGTCAGCACCCAAGAAATGTACACACATTTGGAAAAACAATTCAAAATAAGATCCTACAGTTACTGTCAACAAAAGTCAAACAGAAGATTATGGCAGATCTGAAGTCTGCCAGATATTACTCTGTTATTCTGGTCTACACACCTGACATCAGTCATATGGAACAAATGACTTTAATGGTGTGTTTTGTAACAAACAAAGAACCTAGTGAAAATGTCCCTAAAATGGTGAGTGTCAGAAAGCATTTTCTAGAATTTATTGACATTGATGATACAAGAGCTGGTATGACAAATATGCTTCTTAAAAAGCTGGACGATATGGGAATTGAGATAGCTGACATGAGAGGTCAGAACTATGATAGTGGTGCCAACATGAGAAGAAAGAACAGAGGCGTGCAGACATGGATCCAGGAGTTAAACCCTTGAGCTTCTTTTGTCCTATGCAGTTCTTATTCATTGAACTTGGTGGTCAGTGATGCAGCATTGGCTTCTAGGGAGGCTGCTGAATTTTTTAATATAATTCAAAGCATCTATGTATTTTTTTCTACATCAACTCATTGATGGCAAATCTTGAAACAACATCTGGGAACATCCTATCTGACACTGAAACCAATGAGTGCCATAGGATGGGAAAGTTGAGTGGAGGTGCTAAAATCTATCAAACATTAAATTGGGAAGATAGATGATGCCATAGTTGTCATTATGGAGGATAATGCTATGTCAGGAACTGTTCGTGGCAGAACAGTGGCAGAGGGAACACCAGAAACATACATAACTTCACATTTGTTTGTGGCTTAGTGTTGTGGCATGACATACTGTTTGAAATAAACGTTGTGAGCAAGAGACTCCAAGGTGTTGACCTTGATATATCTGGAACAATGGAACAACTGGAGAAAGCAAACTGTCCTACCTATAGTCTTACCGGTCAGATGAGTGATTTCAAAATGTTCTGCAGAGTGCACAGAAGTTGGCAGAGGAACTTCACACTGAAGCTATTTTCCCATCCATTCAGGAATACAAGAGTCACTGAAGAAGACGACAACTTTGGTTATGATGCCGGGATAATCCCATAAGAGACCGCAAACAATTCACAGTTGAATTCTTTAACCAGATCTAATGTGTGCAATACAGTCAGTGAAGAACGTTCATGCAGGTTAAGGATATTTGAGATGTTGTATGATATTCACTATATATAGTGATATATATTCACTATAGCTGAAGAAGATCTACACCAGCAATGCAGGGCACTAGAGACAGTGTTAACACTTGATGACATGCACGATATTGATGCGAGTGATTCAGGTGATGAACTGAAAGCCCTTTCAAGATACATTTCAGCAGGATCAGCTCCAAGGGCTGTTCTGGAATATATGTGCACAATTAAGATGACCACCCTCTTTCCAAACACTTTTGTTCTCTGCGCATACTTCTAACACTTCCTGTAACAGTTGCCAGTGGAGAACACAGCTTCTCCAAGCAGAAGTTAATAAAACACATCTATGCTCCACAATGGCACAGGAAAAGGCTGGTTGGCCTTGCAACCATCTCAATAGAGTATGAGCTGGCCCAGACTGTGGATCTTCAGGAAGCAGTTCAAATCTTTGCAACCAAGAATGCACAGAAAGCATCACTTTGATTATTCAACCAGATAATAATGACAATGTTTACTATGCAGACAAGAAAAGTTACATTTGCTGTTCAGGCACTTGAAAGTTAGGTGTTACTTAAAATTTTTGAACAAGGCATTTTAAGTTATTAGTTCTCCTTTATTGGGGTAGGCAATAGAGCAGTACCATGAGAGGAGTAGAACAGGAAGAAGTCAGAATTGAGACCTTTCAAAGTTTTGCCCCAAACAAGGAGCCAGGGTGCGTCATTTGAGCTCCCCGCCTCAGATGCCAAAATGTTATGGGCCAGCCCTGTCTACTGGTGTAAACTGGTGCAGCTGTGTTCAGATCAACAGAGCTTAGCATGGTGTACACCTGGGGGAATCTCTCTGAAAGACATCTTGATAACTCTATCCTATATGCTGAACAGATCCTCATTGTTATTTTAATCCAAATTCCATCCCTCTTCTGATTCAAATATTTTCTGAAAGCCTGACTGTTTCATATGGTTTTCCCATTAGAGTATACTCTCAATTTTTGTTTGTTGAGCAAGGCACTGTTCTGTATTGTGCCTACTCTGATTTTGTATTGGAATCTCTTTGGGATAAGGAATATATTTTTGGCACAGTTCACCTAGTATACAGTGCTATATACATAAATAATTAAATAAATATGTATGCTCCTTTGTGAATAATGGTGTCCATCAAAGCCAAGCAGCAGTAACAAAAACATATTATGAAACCTCCATACGTTTCAGTTTTTAAGGTTCATCGTTTATCCTTCCTTTCTTTTTGAGTGTTCGATGAGATATTGAAGGACCCATCCAATTTCTTATACCTGCATATATGTGATAGATATTCAATACAATTCTAGGGCCTCTCCTTCTGTACAGTTTTCTGTTCTTTTTCTTAACTTTATCCTCTCATCTGTTTGATGCTGTAGGGATCCTGTCTTAGCCAGCGTTTAGGATGTATTTTTTCTTAATTCTCGAATGGCCCATTGACATCAGTGGGAATGTCTGAGTACTTTGCTGAATCAGGTCTGAGTGTCCTACATTTCCTTCCTCCTATTTCCTGCTTAACTTCTTTGTGTTCTTTAATTGTATTCTTTTACAATTGTTATGCCAATTATCTGTTTGCTAATTAACTAATCCATATATTTATTCCTTCAGTATATGTCAGCAAGTTAGTATTTGTTCTAATTGTCTCTTTTGCAGCTAAAATCTGGGATTGATACTTCAGGGTTCTCTGACAGTATTTTCATTTTGTATCCGTTATTTCCCTAGGAAATCTGTCGGTGAAATGTAGGATTTGAATGTCTTCATCATATGTTACTGTTATTGAGAATGTTGGTAGTTTATTATTATTGTATGTTTTGTAAACTTTGTTGTTGTTCTTTTCTGGCAAAGAATGATATGCTGGTAATTTAGATTACGGTTGGATCATTGGGTATAAACCAAACCCAAATCACCCTTTGTGCTACAGCTTTGTTGAGAGAGTTGGACAGACTGGGCATTGTATGCAGAGTTAAAATATAATAGTTGACTGGTGTTTTTGAAGAAAGTGAGAATTAAGTCAGCAGATGTCAGCAATAGTTCTAGGCTGTCTGCCAGGGACAAATACATAACATTATCAGAGGCAGCTTGGACATTTCTTCTAGCTTGGTCCAGCATTACCAACAAAGGAGAAAAAATAGGTTCCCAGTATTATCAAAACTACACTTCCTCTTCTCCAAACTTCTCTCTCTTTCACTCTTCACACACACACACACACACACACACACACACACACGAAGAGTTTTTTTTCAAAAGAAAGCAAAAGGCTACCTTCCAGACCTCAGATACCTAAACTGATTCATTCAAATCTCAAAGTTGAAATGCTAACCATCAAGCCATCAATTCATACCATAAAACCAGTAGGCAGGATGTTATCTAGAAATCTATAAGGTGTATTCTTTCACATACCTAATGGTTTTTTGTTCAGGAAATGTTTCATGTGCTCCTTCTTAGTCTACATTTTGAAATCCCAAACCTCATCTTTTCACTTCCTGTCCTGTCCCTTACCACCTACATTCAGGTTAGAAAATGTCCCTTTTGTATAGTTAACAAACTGCGAATTGCATTGTATTATTGTAAGATAACATTCAAAGGAGCAGATGATCTCGCCTCTTCAAATCTATAAAGTACTATAGAGTTCTGCTATTGTCTGATTGCATGCAAATTTGATGACAAAAGCATACATGATGCAAAAAAAACCTTTTATATTTCAACAAATGTATCAAAATCTGTACCAATTCTCCAATATGTGATAGAAAAAAATGAAATAGAAATAGAAAGAAAAAATACCTAATAGATTTCTTGAAGAGAAGTGGGATTACTAGCAGTTCACAAGAACACTATGCACATTTAGGCAAATTGTTTGTGTTTGGTATTAGAGCTGGTTGAAAAACATAATGTTCATCCACAGGGAATTCTGATATTTCAGCATTTGTTTTCATCCTTAATTGAGAGGAAAAGATGTAATATGAAACATTTTCACAGAATAAAATACTTTAAAAAAATTATTCAGAAAAGTCAAAACAAAATTTTTCAACATTTTTGACCAAAACAAACCATTTTGACACAAAATATCAAAACACAATGCCAATTCACACTGAAATGATTTGTTTCTACATGTCAATCTAAAAACCCCCAAAAATTGTTTGGAAAGGTCAATTTGATTGTAAATGACAGAATGAAATGTTAAGTTTAAATATCAATTCAAAATGAAACTTTTTCAAAAATGTCATGAGAAAAATCATAAAATGTAGGAGAAATTGATTTTTGCCATGGAAATATCAGTTTCAGTGCAGCCATATTTTCCAGTGAAAAAAATGTTGGAAAATTTTTGACCACCTCAATTTGGTCTGATGAATTACCTGGGGCCGTAGGTATCAAAGTTGTCTTTATAAGCATACCCTGTATGCCAGAAACATCCTCACTTATTTAACCCTATTGTCTAGCACTGTGTACACTCAGAGTACTATGGAGATAAATGGTAAGACTTCAGTTCAGCAAAATACTTAAGCAAGTATTTAAGTTTAAATGTTTGAATAATTCCATCCTGGTTCAGCAAAGCATCTTGCTTAAGTGCTTCCCTGAATAAGGACCAAATTGCTCATGTGCTAAAAGTTAGACATAGGTTTAAGCGCTTTGCTGAATGGATGCCTAATAAATTGAGTACTGTTTGCTCTTGTGTGGATAGTTCTAGCCTTCAGTTTCAAAGCAGCAACAGAAAATCTTAGAGTGAAATCGCCACATGACTCTTTTTTTAAAAAAAGTTGAACATATGTTAGAATTGCCAACTTTGTAATTTTTAAAAACCAGGCACTCTAGCAGGAGTGCTGGAACTCCCTGCTCCCCGCAAGGCCCCTGCCCTACTCCACCTCTTCCCACTGAGGCCCTGCCCCGCATTCGCTCCTCTTCCCCCATCCTTCCATACCTTGCTGTTCTTCCCTTCTCCTCCCCACTCAGCCTGGGTCAAGATGGACTTATCTGCAGAGCCCCCCGGGGCTGGGAGCTGCAGCTGCCCAGTGCACGTAGGAGGTGGCCCTAGCTGAGTAAGGGCTGGCACGGGTGATGACCCGGTGCCTCCTCACCTACCCTGCCCACAGTAACTGGGCTTTGGGCATTCATTGTGAGGTGTCCTTTACCACCAGACTTTCTGATAGAAAACCAGGCACCTGGCCATCCTCGCTTATGTCAAAGCTGGTGAAGTTAAAATCCAGCTTTCTTCATCTGTAGATATATAATAGATATTCAGTAGCATCCCTGGGGATCTCCTTCTACATGTGCATTAAAAACCACTGTTGTATTCTACTGATTTTTTTTCTAATAGTTTTCTTTTTATTCAGACTTTATAATTAACTCAAACTAGCGTCTCTGAAACCTGCTAGGCTGACTTCCCTGAGACATATCTTTACTCAGTGAACAAGAACAATGGCAGAACGTACTCCCCATTATTGCCCAGTCAGTGTCCTTCAGCTCTGATGTGCAGAGACCATCTTTTAGGGGGATGAGAGGCTAGTTAATTTATAAGGCCATTGAGCCCTTGACCTCTCTTCTGAGACTGTCAACAAGATTTCCAATTAGTGCCAATTGTGGTTTGTGGGAGGGGTGGGTTGGTGGATACCTGACAGGTCTAACTTAATTTGAAACCAACTGCAGCTGCATCCAATCACAAAAGATTTTTTTTCTTGTTTCCCTTTCTGGAGGGATAACAACTCAAACATCATTCAGATGTTAGCCCATTTCAATGACTACCAAAATGGGCTAGACTCAAAACGTGACCTAGATGAAAAAGGCCCTATACATTACTGTAAATCTCTTGAATAGATCTTAGTAATGATGTCCATCAAAGTTTTGATTTAGGGCTGGTAGTTAAATTATTATTACCAGGATATGAATGCTAAGTTACAAACCTATGAATGGGATATTGCTATTGTACAGTATCACTCTTCCTTTTTAAAGGAAAGTTTGATGTAACCTGAAATGTTTGTTTCAGGTCTTTCAAGGATGTGGCCAGCCTAAACCAGCACCTGCTTTAAGATCTTCCCGCTCTGTTCCTGAGAACTTCAATACCCGCTTTAGGCCATACAATCCTGAGGAGAGACCAACAACAGCTGCTGGCACAAGTTTGGATAGACTGGTAAGTAATCACATTTGCTCCCATTAGGCTAGGAGAGATGGAGGAGAATATTCATTCACAAGAGAGGTGTAATATTTTCATAATTATTGTATGTAATTATCATATACGTTATGCAACTTTGTAGTAAACAAATGACTTTTTACATTGAAAACAGTAAGGAAATTACATCTCTTTGGAGGCTAGAATGACTCAGTTTTGATATGTATTGGAAAGACTGACAGGTGATAAATTCTTTTCTCCTGGTCATGAATTAGATAGAAGATTCAAGGAAAATACTTGTCTATATGTAATTCCTCTGAAAAAAATTGCCAACATCAGATCTCCATTTAAGTATTAAATTAAGGATTCAGCAGCCAGTTCTTCAGTATATGTACTTATAATGTGCATTTCTCATTCATCAGGTCCAGTGCTTCATTTAATATGGCTGTTTGTAAAGTTACCGTTGGCTTTTTTTACAACACACTCTTAAAAAGCAGGCTTTTGATCAGCTAGCATGTAAGCAATCACTAATCTTGCCATGTTTATTCAGTAATTTTAAAAACAATCATCTTAATATAAGGTTATTTTAGTTACTTCAAGTCAGTGGATTCATGTCTCAAACAATAATATTCCTGTTATTTATACACTGATAAAATGAATACAAAGATGTGTAATTACTGATGTTGTCAATATTACTTTGCTGTTACAGTATTAAGTTAATGGATAAAAGCATTAAGGATATAAAGGACCTAAACCAAAGCTTTTTGCATTATGTAAGCACCTTGACTTCTTCCATACTTTTTACTTAATATCATAAATTTAGAATCGTAAGCTTAAATTGGTTTGAGCTGGTTCCTGATACGCAGGTGAGTTTCAGTACTTAAGGAGAAATTTTATATGCTTCTAATTCAAGACAAGATCCAGGTTTCTATTTTATACAGTCATTTTGGATCAGCATTTAGGTCACATTTGCCATCAGTATCTGGCCCAAGACAGGGAAGCTAATGATCCAACTAGTGGACCAAGTTCGGGTGATGAATTCTGGTAACATGCCACTTGTGGCATGTTGTGCATATGCTAAGAAGACTAACTCCTTGTAAAATTAAATTAACACTCCAGGCTGAGAAGTTTTTCCCGTAGTCTATATGTATAATATACTTTACTCCTTAATTTTAATTAAGTTAAAAGAATACATATGATATTTCAATTCAGCACATGGGCTTGTCTTATAGTTGTACTAACTTTAAACAACAGCTTTGGCACCCAGTAGTTCTGGAAACAGTGTAGCTTGTTTCCCCCTAAAACAGAAAGGTAAAATCTGTTTGTCTCCATGATAGATTCAGATTACACTGCTCTACAGCCAAAATGCTTCTGAAATAAATGTAGTCAAACTTTACTAATTCTGGGTCACTGAGAATGAAAATGATGCTTAAAATTGTTGATTGGCTCTAGTTTTCAAGATATGCTATTGGGTCAGTATATACGACCTTTGACAAGGGAATGGCAGAGGATAAGTGAGTTATAAAGGGAAGGGATCTCAATTTAAACCAGAAATGACTAAAATACATCTTTGACTGGATCTATGAATAAATCTATGACTGGGTTTGGACAGTACTTGCTTTTTAGGCAAAACAATGAATGATGCAATCTGAAGATGGTATTGTGTCATACATAATATGAATTGCATCATGTTATTCCTAGAAGTCATGGATGATGCAATCATAACAAAGCTTACATCACTCTGCTGAACAAATTGCCCTATATCAGCTCTAGAAATCATACAGTGTCGTGCTCTCTTATTTGTCAGTGTTTGATTTTGCAAAGGGACACATTTCTGTTTAGCTAAAGTGAGCAGAGATGCCTCGTACTTGTGTGAACAGTGCAGATAACTTCTGCTATGTTTGTAGTGAAGTGACTTTTGCATCACAAAAGCGCAGTGTAACCACTATGGTTAAGAAAGCCTATCACCTTTATTTTGGCTGCAAAACTGGAGATCAGGACAAGAGGTGGGCCCACACATATGCTGCAACACTTGTGCAACAAATCTTCGCCAGCAGTTGAATAGGAAAAGGAAATCTATGCCTTTTGCAGTGCCAATGATTTGGAGAGAGCCAACAGATCATACCAGCAATTGTTACTTCTGCATGGTGCCTCCAGTTGGGAAAGGTGTGTCAAAGAAGAAAACGTGGACTGTGCATTATCCAAACATTCCATCACCTATACGCCCAATACCCCACGGAGAAGGACTGCCAGTTCCTGATGCACCAGAATCATTCTCACTTGAGTCAGACGAGGAAGAGAAAGAGGATGAAATTTCTGGTCCTGAACCATCAATGTCACAGGACCCACATTTTCTCCCATGCTCCTCCTCTCAACCACACCTCATAACACAAGCTGAACTGAATGACCTTGTCAGGGATTTGGAACTACCCAAGAGTAAGGCAGAGCTGTTGGGCTCCAGACTACAGCAGTGGAATCTCCTGGCAAGTGATGTTAGGGTTTCCATGTTCCGTGACCGTCAAAAGGATCCTGTCCCATTCTTCTTCATGGAAGGTGATCTTGTAGCCTGCAACAACATCGATGGTGTGATGGCAGCCCTCAACATCATTCATGATCCAGATGAGTGGAGACTCTTCATTGATTCATCGAAGACGAGTCTTAAAGCTGTTTTGCTGCATAATAGCAATGTTTTGCCATCAATTCCAGTTGGTCATGCAGTCCATATGAAGGAAACCTATGACAACATGAAACAACTTTTGAGGTGCATAAACTATGACCGACATCAGTGGCAGCTTTGTGGTGATTTGAAGGTTGTTGCTCTCTTGCTTGGTCTGCAGACTGGATACACAAAGAACTGCTGTTTTCTCTGCGAATGAGATAGTTGTGCAAGTGATTCCCACTACATCAAGAAAGATTGGCCACTCCGACAGTCATTGGAGACTGGGAGGAAAAGTGTTCAGCATCCACCACTTGTTGAATCGAGGAAGATTTTGTTACCACCCTTACACATCAAGCTGGGTCTGATGAAGGACTTTGTCAAGGCCATTGACAAAACACAAGCAGCTTTCAAGTACCTCCGTGGAAAATTTCCAAGGTTAAGTGAAGCTAAGATAAAGGAAGGTGTCTTTTTTGGTCCTCAGATTCGTGAACTTCTTCGAGATGATGCATTTGACCATGCACTGCGTGGCAAGGAAAAGACGGCATGGAAAGCCTTCCAGTCAGTGGCAATACATTTTCTCGGAAACAACAAGGCAGACAACTACAGGTTGTTGGTGGAAAACCTCCTCAAGGCATACAAAAGCCTTGGTTGCAACATGTCACTAAAGATACATTTTTTGCATTCTCATCTAGATTTTTTCCCACCGAACTGCGGAGCAGTGAGCAACGAGCACGGCGAGCGATTTCACCAGGACATTGCAACGATGGAGAAACGCTATCAGGGCAAATGGAGCCCATCAATGCTTGCAGACTATTGCTGGACAGTGACAAGAGATGCTCCATTTAATGAATACAAGAGACAAGCCAAGAAGCGCTGAGTAGACACTGAATAGGACTAAACTGTGTACATAATAGTTTTTTGCCTTTTGTTTCATAATACATTTTATTTATATAACCCTTTTGCTGATTTTTAAAATGTTACAGAAACAGGACAGGTGAAATATCATCATGTAAAGCAACCATAAACACATGAAAAGACCTAGGTTTACAATTTATGATTAAAACTCTACTATCTACACAATATACATAGACATAAAATGTAAAAACTTAAATATCTTAGAAACAGTAGCCAATCAGTTGTTTTAATTGTCATATTTGAATTCAGCACATCAAAATACATAATAAATATCACATTTTATCTCTGAAGCAGATGACTTCTAAAAAATTGTAGACCAGTGTTATTGGTTTACTAACATGAAGGAAGCATATTACAGTGTAACACTTTAAACTAAGATTTAACCATAGGGTGAAATTCTGGCCCCAATTAGAGTGAATGGCAACACTCTAATTGGCTTCAGTGGAGCTGGATTTCCCCCTTCAGGGTATGTCTGCACGGGAGCTGGAAGGTGTAATTTCCAGCTCAAGTACACATACTCACACTAGCTCTGATCAAGGTAGGGTGCAAAAAGTGGAGTGGCCAAATGGGGCTAGTCACTGTGACTATACACCCAGGGTCTCTGACAGGTGCTCAGAACAACTAGCCCTCTTGCTGCTACAGCTACACTCTGTTTTTAGCATGCTCACTGAACAAGAGCTAGTGTAAGTATGCCTGCTTGAGTTGGATATTACACCTTCCAGCTCCAGTGCTGTCATTATTCCAAGTCTGCATTTGTAGGCTCCAATTTTTTACCCTGCTCCATGCAAGTCCAAGGCTCCCGCTGCATAGATGCACTCGGGCTACAGCAAACTGAAAGCTCATTGAAGCCTGAGGGAGTTTGGGGCGCTCAAGGAATTAAATTACAGGATATGAAGGGGCCAGCAGGAGGAGAGGGATTAAAAAGGAAAGTTGGTAGTAATACTTCAGCTTGAACTACAACTATATACTGTACTGGGAGTAGCTAAAGCATTGTTACCACTTAAAAAGAGATCAGGCATTCCTCATACATATAATAAGAATACTGCTGGAACCACTAATATCTTTTACAGAGTAAAACCATTTAAACTATAATAGACAATAAATAAAATAGCAATGGAGCAGATTCATCTGTAGTTGGCCATCGATGGCTGTAATTAAGGCAAACTTTCAATGTAGACAATGCTTTTTACCTTGTGTAACCTCGTTGATTTTCAATGGGGAATTTGGTCCCATTTGACTTGACCAGATTAGATTTCCCCAAGTTTGTGAAAGGAGAGCAAGTTTATCATTGATATTCTCACTTATCAAAGTGTTACAGCTAAATATCTACCTAGTCTTCTTCCTGGTGACATTTCAGTTGGAAACTCTTATTATCCTTGTAGCTATTAATATCTGTATCAAATACAGAACTAAATAACAGTACCCTTAATGTTATGTCCTTTTGTGCCCAGTCCAGTATCCACTGAAGTGAGAGATGGCCACTGATTTCAGCTGGAATTGGAACAGGATTCTCAGTGGATTGGGGCATAAGGTTTTATTTCAGAAGTATGATCTTTTATCCATGCTTTGAAAAGTTCATTACTAGTGTCTCAAACCAAGTAGTGTAAGTTTCCCAGAAAGATTTAAATGCTATATTATTTTTAATAGTATTACAAAAAGGCTGATGTTCTGAACAAAATTGTCATAATGTCTATGATTTGATGTTTTCCAGTCTGTATGTCACTCACTTTTGATTATTCAATTAATATAAATATACAAGTAACTCACTGTTTTCATAGGCAGTGGACCAGAAATCAAGCCTCCTTTGAATTTTTTTGCAAACAATGCCAAAAATATTACAAAAAATTAATAATATCTCCCTGTCTTTCGTGGTAGCTTTTTCTTGTGTTTCACTTGACTGTTCAACACTAGAGTAATGCTTTTGAAAGAAATCTGTCTTTGAGATTTCATTCTTAAAATACTGTTAAATCATTGAATATTAAACCATCATAGGAAAGACCAAAGATGAAGCTGCAAAGACTCTAAAAAGTGAAGTGACAGACAAAACTGGTATCATCAGAAGAATCAGTCTTTGACAGCATAGTCTCTCAGAAGAAAACAAGTTCTTCAAAATATTTTAGTTATATACTGCAATGTAAGATATTTTAAACCAGATGTGAGCACCCTAAGTTTGGGGACAGATTTTCAAGACATCTCAGCTCCCCTTCAGAAACCTAAATGAAGTGACCAGATTTTCCAAAGTACTTAGCACCCAGCAGCTCCCATTAAGTGGCCTAAATATGCAGCTTTACAAATCCGGCCCATTACCATTAACTTACCCTGTTTTGATACATCTAGTAGTTTCATTAAAGCAGAGGCAGTTATTACTTAATGGCAGAACATAGATATTTTGGGAAGAGTGTTATATGTTCTCAAATTCATAATAGCTGCATCCTAATGGCATTTGATAAATAATAAATCAAAGTAAGACCTGTGAAATGAAATATCAAAAGAATGTGAAAATGAAATATCAAAAAATAAAGTTGGCATGTATTTAGCTTAAAACTGATCAAATACACTTATGATGTCGGACTTAACATGTATACTCAGCTTTCACTGCTGAGTCTACTTAATTTCTTCTGAAGTGTATTCTCTAAGACTTCTCATTTACAAGAGACTGCTTATCATGACACTTTATCTTCTCTGTGGTTAGCTGTTTGGTATAACCTGCTATGTTATTTTTTTTTCTGTTCCCTGAATCTGTTTTCCTCTTGCTTCCCAGAGGACTATCTGGAGGACAATGCAACATGGTGTAAGCTTTGGTATTCTTATTCTTCACTTTCATACACATTTGTCTTTGTACAACATTGCTGGACAAATTACTACTTCTAATTTCATCTCTACCATTTTTCTTTGTTTGTCTGTAGACTAAATACAAGCTATGCCTTTCATAATTTTAAATAGGCTCATTGAATTCTGAGTCATGCTTAGAGTTTATAGGTCTTTTCTACACCCTTCCAAAGGTGGTTTCTGATCTCAGTGAAGGAGTGTTATCTATCAGTGAGAGCAAAGGGCACGAGATGTCAGGACTCCCAGAGTTCTAGATAGACCATAGTCTTCCTGTGTGCCCTTAGACAAGCCACTTAGCCTCTATATTTGATTTGCCCATCTGTACAATGGGTTAATAATTTTTACCAACTTCACAGACTTGATCAATGTTTGTGAAATGCTTTGAAACCCTTGGATAAAAAGCAAAGCTGTTCTCAGCGGAGGGCCCTCAGCCATCAGATTCAAGCTGGAACTCCAGCTGAGACTGAGTCTTACTATCTTAAGGGCACAATGCCAGACTTCTTTCTTTCAGCGAAACTTCTCTTAAGAACCTTCATATTTCAGTGAGGTCCTGGCTATAGGATGTAAGAAATAAACTCCACATAGTTGATTCTTTTTGAGTAAACTGCTTTACATGCAGGGAAGCAGTGGGGGGCTTAACTCCTCTTCCACAAGAGAGTGGGTGTATTATTAAATATACTGTACATAATGACACAGCCATTCTGTGGAGGAATCTGAGAAATTGACCACAACGTTATGGGTGTGATTTACATTCGGGTACAGTATTGTAGCTGCATAGACAAGTGCATGTCCATGCGCCCAGACTGAAAAACGGAGGCCCTTTCATATTATTTGCCATTAGGATATGAGTGCATTGTGTCTTGCTTTGTAGGAGAACCTTCCTTTAGTCTGTTGCCTGCTTTCATTCATACAGCAAACAAAAACTGTTTCAGTGAGCAAATATCTTTCTTTGGGGAGTAGGATTGGATGCATTTTAAGTGTACAGTGCTACATTCTGCTACTTAAATTATTTATACTTCTAATACTAAAGAACCAAAAGCAGCCTAAACACCATAAAAAAAGAGAGAAATCTATTTTCAACTACTTTCTACCCAACTTTTCCAAAATTACATAAAGCAGAAAATATAATTCAAGCAACTAATCTGCTTTGCTTTTTAGCAAGAAAGAGCAAAAATTAAAAGGACAATTTACTTTGAACATATTGATTTGAGCATCTTTGTGAATCCTCTGGTGCACTTGTGAAACATATAGACCAAAGTTTCAGTTTTGTTTGACTTTGCTTAGTCCAAAGTCTGGGAATGTTAAATATATGCAGAATTACAGCACAGTATGCCTGAGATAGGATGTGTACTCTGAACATTTTATTTCCCAAGAGACCGTAGAAGATAATCCAGCAGAAATAAATCTTAAAGGGTTTAAAAATAAAATCTAGTATCTCAAACACTGCAGGACAGATATAATTTTTCCAGAACCTTTTGCATATACAGCTTGTGGGAATGGATAAGAGCACCAAGCACATAAAAGACTTGGTAACTCAGGAGGTAATAATCACAATTCTAAGCCAGAAGATACTGGGCTCCAATACTTGCAATAATAGCCAGATGACCTCCACGTGCAATTCCTCACACCACTAAAGTGCTACGCTGTTGGAGGTGCTGTTTCTGTATGCATGATGTTAAGCAGCAGATGTGCACTCTGTGGATCAAAGCTAAGATTTAGTTTTCCTCCATAAAAAGATTCCATTTACCACCCTGGAGTCTGTTTTGTTATTAGCTGTCTGTGTAAGGTATATATAATGAAAAAAAAAAAGGAAATATGTGATCGAGTCATTTGGTGTTAAAGTTAAGTTTTGTCTGTTTCTCCTAAAATAGATGCTTCTTTAGTGTCTGTTTTTTGGGAGGGAGGGGTCGGAGTTTTTTGTTTGTTTGAAGTTTCCCTGTCATGGCACTATCATAATAGGTTTAAATCTGCTATCATTTTTTTCCCTCATATTTAATACCAATTTCAGGTGGCAAAGGCAGATGAATGATAGCAGTTGACAAAATTCTCCCAGGAGACCTTCCAGTGTTCCTTTTAAAGAAAAAAATTGTAATATTATCCCATAGCCCCACCGAAGGATTCTGCATGATGCTAAATTTGGTGCATTGCATTTCTAAAGCATGAGAGACAGTTACTAAGAAACTGCTTTATTATAGCCTCTGCCCCTGTCTATAGGTGAAACAGGTCTGCCTACTGCTCAGATCCTGTTTAGCATGAACATTATAAAACTGTCCTTCAACGATAATAACAAAGCAATTTCTCTACCTTAATTAGTGTTCTCAGAGAAATGAGTAAGGCTGGGTTTGATTGCAGTGTGTACTGCAGCTGAACAATTATGTGCTGACAAACTCCCTCGGTGAAAGGAGCTCTTGTTGGAACCTCTTCTAAATATGAGCTTGCTAAGGATGGTTGAATTGCCTTTATCGGTTGGGTATAAAGATCCATTGAGAGGCATCATCTCATTTTCAGAAATATCTTAGGGATATAAACAATAAAATATAAACAAGCTGCAAAAGACAAAAAATATGAAACCTTGCAAGCTGCCAGCTCTATTCACTCTTGGTTAGTAGACTTCGCCACACACAGCAGAACGTGATAATAGAACACTAGTCAGACTTCAATTTCTTTCCATTTAGGTATGATATGGTTGAGGATCCTGATTATGGATAGTACAGAAATTCATATAAGGCTGTATTTTGCTTCTAGCTGCACCGTGTCAACCCCAAGTAACTCCATTTCAGACTTTGGAGTTACTCTGCACTTACCTGGTGTCACTAAAGCAAACTTTGGCCTTTTATGCTTTTATGCATAGGCAATTTCTAATGGCCCTTGTCACCATAATATCCAAATGCCTAAAATGATAGTTTGTCTCCAGCAAAATCAGGTTATTCCTGGGAATGAAGGAACCATCAGTCTAATTCAATAGTCCTAGAAACCTAGATTTTAAAGTCCTATTCTTTGTCCCTTCTGTTTCAGCTCCTACTAAGTAAGGGGTAAGAATTTTTTTCCCCCAACATAGAGCAAGAGCCTTTGAATGAATAAGCTAAACAGGAAAAACATCAACACTGCTCTTTCAGCACAGGGAAGGGTCACATTTCATTCTATGTGTGTGTGTTAATCTTTGCACGCAGAAGGAAAGGTGAATTATTAATGTTCACATTAATACTATAGAAAGCTTGTGGCTACACCAAACACTCTGTGGACCTTAGCACTTTTACATAGGAAATGAATATGGTTTAAAAGCTGATAGTGTTGCTGGTGTCCCCAATATGCTGTTTTTAAACTATGCTACTGTGACAGGTTGGATCATAGAAACCCCCTTGAGGCTGCCAACTGATGTGCCAAGACTACTTCTACCCCTGCTTTCCTGCCCTGGCAGCTTGGAACTTCAGAGCCATGCCTGGTTTGAGTCAGACCCGCTAGCTTGCTACAAACCCAGATCCAAATCTGAACCATGTCCCCTAACAGCTGTAGGCTCAATTGAAAACAGGTTAGGAAGTGTTCCTGTCTTTAACACTCACATATTCAACTCCCAGTGGGGTCCAAACCCCCAATAAATCTCTTTTACCCTGTATAAAGCTTATACAGCTCATATACTCATAGATTGTTCGCCCTTTATAACACTGATTGAGAGATATGCACAGTCGTTTGCCCTCCCCCTCAGGTACCAATACATACTCCAGGTTAATTATAAGTAAAAAGTGACTTTATTAAATACAGAAAGTAGGATTTAAGTGGTTCCAAGTACTAGCAGACAGAACAAAGTGAATTACCAAGTCAAATAAAATAAAACATGAAAATTTATCTCTAAATACAGTAATAAAACTGAATACAGATAAAACCTCACCCTCAGTGGTGTTCCAGTGAGCTTCTTTTTACAGAGCAGTCTCCCTCTAGTCTGGGTCCAGCAATCACTCACACCCCCTGTAGTTACTGTCCTTTGTTCCAGTTTCTTTCAGGTATCCTTGGTGGGTGGAGAGGCTCTCTCTGAAGCCAGCTGAAAACAACATGGAGGGGTCTTCCAGGAGTTTAAATAGACTCTCTTGTGGGTGGAGACCCCTCCCTCCCCCCTGTGTAAAATCCAGCTACAAAATGGACATTTGGAGTCACATGGGCAAGTCACATGTCCGTGCATGACTCAGAACTTACAGGTAGCAGCCATTGTTCACATGTTATCTTGAACGTCCTCAGGTAGACTTCTTATGTGGACTGGAGCCTCCCAAGCTCTATTGTCTCTTAAGTGCTTCTTGATTGGTCAGTTAACTTTCACATTCCTTTCTCAAGAAGCTGACCAAATGCTTTTACTAAGGCTACTTAGAAATCAAGCAAGTACACAGCCAATATTCATAATTTCAACTAAAAAAATGATTCATGCATACAAATAGGAGGAATAGATTCAGTAGATCATAACCTTTGCAGAGATTTGTTACATGGCATATGTAGCATAAAACATATTCCAGTTATGTCATATATATACATTCATAAGTATATTTCCATAGAGTCTTACGGAGTGCACTGTCACAGCTACTTTACATGTCCATAAGTAATATAAAACATAGTTGTGACTGTCATGGTACCCGAGCTGCCTGAAAACTGTTGCACTAAAATGGTTCCTATCAATATGACAAACTGAAAGTGATATTTCCAAGGCCTTTTCTTCATAGTCAAAAATGGGACCAATGATTTATCATCTTGTCCCAGTTTTAGGATTAACTATATTTTTGGCCCTTTCTGGTCCTCATTAAGGGCATCCACTTAAGGTTTCAGACTACCTGCAATCACTTCTCTTGGGTGGAGATCCGCATATCTCTCTCTCCCTCTCCAGACTCTGCACTCCACTGTGATTTCCCGAGAAGGTCTGTCTGTGGTCCAGCAGGTGTGTTATCCTCTCTCCAGTGGCTACAACAGTATACCAGTTACCAATAAGCTTTCATATAGCAAAATACATTTATTCTTAGGTTAAAAACATTACAGAAAAAACATACCAGAGATAATAACCATTTCCTATGGATGCCAAAAGCTTGCCAGTGGTCACCTATCAGTTTTATGGGATCCTGGTAAATCGAACCCTTCCGTAAGTGTCAGGGTCCCCCATGAGACAGAAGGTCCTATCTGTTCCCTGAATCAAAAGAAGGCTCCATCTCCTTTTAAACTCAGCTTCTTTATATCAAAAGCCTTTCTCTATTGGTCTCAGGAAACCCAATTTGAACCAGTAGATGCAAATCTCCTCAGGTGTGGTACCTCTCTGGAGATGCTCACAATCCGATTCACCTTAATCACCTTCCACTCTTTTTTAGTTCCTGAAGGAGCTGTGGTAACCTTCCCTGCCACCAGGGTTGCATGCAATCTCTGGCCTAAAGTGATACATAAACAATTCATAAACATAATACAATATGGTCCCCAAAGATATTGAATGCAGTTGCAATATTTGTCACTCTCTTGTTGAAACGTATCAGAAAATTACATACTGGTGAATTACAAGGGTCCATTTTTGCCAGTGTTGAAGCATCCTGTGTGAAATCAAGTACACATTAGGCTTGGTTGCAAATAGGGAAATTAAAGCTTTGGTGACCTCTGACCTTACTGAAAACAGAGATGCTACACTTGCAAAAACAAAATATGAGTTAAACTATGGTTTTGCGATTAGTTCTCTTAAGCCATTTTCAGCTTTTTCACTTTTATTAGACCACAGTAAACAGATGTATTATGTAGATCATAACAGAAATGTGCTGTACTGGACTACGCTTATAACATAGTTATAACAGGAAGTCAGTTACAGGAAACAAAAACTGATTTCCCAAGCCAAACATATTACGTTTAATACCTTTTTATTTGGTTGTAATGGACGGAAATTGGTACTTTATTGACTTTTATGGGTATTGCTAGTGCCTAGAGGGAAGGTAAAATATAGGAACTAAAAAGATTTACCTTCACTCAAGTACTGTCCTCTTTGTGAACTTTCCTTTGTCAAACAAATACTGGGGAAGATAAATGTTTTAAGTGTTTAAAGATAACCTGTGTTTCCTTCCTGACTCCTCTTCCTCTTCTCCAACCATATCAATGGAAGCCAACAAAATGGACCATGTCCTTCTCACATTCAAAAGGAAAAAATGAAAATTAAGAAGTTCTTTAAAATGAATGTTCCTTTTTTACAACAGGAATTCAAAATAAATGTACAGAACCCAATCCATACCCAGGTTAGCCTTTGACTTCAGTGGAATTTGATGGTGAGTTAGTGCAGTCATTTTTACTCACTTCCATCTGTGGCATTATCTCAGATGCGGTGTTTTCTCCTGTGATGGATGCATCAGAAAAAGAAATTATACATGAAGAGCCAGAACATGTTGCCACTAAAAGCAATAGGAGTTTTGCCGTTTGATGTAAATAGGAGAGAGTTGAGTCTTTGGTGTATAATGAGCTTGTAACAAACCCTGGAATCCATCAATCAGATTCATTTTAAAGCGCTGGGAATTTTGCTTTTCCCATAACATTCTTGGACACTCTTAAGTGCAGTCAGTAAACCTCCAGTATAAACACTATAAAGGAAACCAAAGGAAACTGAATTAGCTGAGGTGAAAGCTTTATGTTTATGAAGAAAAGTCATAACGAAAAAATCTCCAGTATATGTAATTGTGTTACTTCAGTGCCTGCTCCCATCAGTTAACTAACAGGCCTCTACCTGAAAAGTGATTTTTTTCTTGAACTGAAAAAAATGAATAACCTTAAATGGATACTCTTAGTCTGCTAGAGTCTGAGCAGCAAATGTAATTCCAGGTGCTGGTGTGATGAATATTTTTATGTAATATTTTAAATAATAAGACATGGAGAGTCCGATTTCTTTGTTGCAATTAGAAGGAGCAGCTCATACAGGGGAAAAAAGAGTAAAATAAATGAATATTCAGATAAAATAAATGAACCTGGAAGAAATTTTGCTCTCTCAGTGGCCTCAATATGAAGTTTCCAGGAAAGAAAACAAAATAAATTTATAATCACAATAATAATATGCAAGTAAACAGCCTCTCACTTCCTCCTTTCAGGTATTACGGTGATGGATGTGACAAAAACTGAATAGATTGTTTACATTTACACTGCATGTATTATTATTATGTATTATTTGAATTGCTGCAGCATCTAGAGATCCCAGACACAAATCAGGGCCCCATTGTGCTAGGCTCTGGATAAAAACAGAACAAAAATATGGCCCCTGACCTGAAGAGCTTAATAAGTTTCCCATTTTGGGTGTTCCTTTCCCTCAACCCAGCAGGTATAGTACTCCCTGTCAGCATTCACGCACTCCAGGCAGTTTTGTAATCATTCCCGTGGCTCTCCATTAATGAAGTGTGTAAGGACAATTTAAATGATTACTTGTGCAACCTGATTCCATTTTCTCAGGGTTTTGAAAAGCTGAGCTACTGATCCCTGTTTGGTTTGGGAGGAGGAGGAGGAGATAAGAAAAGTGATGAAGGGTTGGCTGTGTCATTTACACACAGCGTTGCTAGGGGAGCGATGCATAGCTGCACTGCCATAAGGGGAGCAACGGGAGGTATTCTGTCTCAGGGATGTAGAATTCTTCCCAGAGCTCTTGACTGTGCAAACGCTGAGCCCACTTTTATACCTCATTGTGGGGTGAACATTACTGGTGTGAAAGGAGGACAGTGGAACCATGCCCCTCTCTGCTCTTCCCCAGCTCCCTTGAAGCAATGTGCCTTCTCAGGTGAATAAAAAGGGGACGGCCCTTTTGGTCAGTTCTTCCTGGCCTTCAAGCCAGGAGCATAAGGGTTGGAAAGGTTCCTTCCTCCCACACCACTCAATGCTCACCTATGCAAAGGCCTTTGTTACTACATGAAGTTTGATGAAGTAACCTATTCTCTCTGTTGGGCCAGTTCTGCCACCCTTACTCATCGTGAATAATACCTTACTAGGCAAATAGTCCCCTATTCAGTGTGAGTGAGGCTAGCAGATCTGGCCCTTTAAACATCTCTTCTTCTATTTGAGCTTCTTTTAAGCTAAATCAGCTCTTAGCCTTCCTTGACTCGGCACCAGGAGAGGGTCTGTACTGTGTGCTGTTCAGTCTAATCCTTGTGTGGTCATTTCACAGTAATACTGTTGATAAATAACACGGTTAAAATTTGTAACCTTTTCTTCAGCTCTTATTGCACTTCTGAATTTAATTTTACCTGATTTTTAGATTTTATTCCACTCGTGGTCAGCTAGCTGGACTGTTTTTTAGGTAGAAAGTGAGGCTCATGGTATTGCCGGGAATAATGACTAATGTCCTACAAAGAGACAAAGGGCTTAACTTTAGGTATTCTACTCATTTCTGACTTTTAGCAGGTTAGATTGTCTCTAGACAATGGAAACTTACACCAGTGTCACTAGATCAATGAACCCCTAATGAAAGCACATTGCACAGGTGCGAGTTACCATGGTAACTTTCTAGGGTAAGTTAATCAAACTTTGCCACTTATCAGAAACCAGCTGGAACAGAATATCCCAACAATGGAACTTTAAGCTCAACTGGCAGTAAATACTGAAAGGGTGTCAAAGACAAAGATGGCTGAAGTAATATCTTTTATTGGACTAACTTCTGTTGGTGAGAGAGACAAGCTTTTGAGCTACACAGAGCTCTTCTTCGGGTCTGAGAAAGGTACTAAGAGTGTCACAGTGTCACAGCTAAATACAAGGTTTGAACAGATTGTTTGGCATAAGCAGTTAGCACATAAGGGACCACTCAAGGTGAAGTGGCCTGCAGCCCCATTCTGTGTGCCAACTGCTTATTCTAAACTATCTGTTCAATCTTGTATTTAATTGTGACAGTCTTATGTCATATCTATACTTACAAGCTTACAGTGGCATATCTGTACCAATATAGCTGTGCTGCTGTAAGATCACTCATGTAGCTGGGTTGTGCTGATGGGAGAGAGCTCCCCCATTGACACAATAAAACCAGCTCAGTGCGCAGCAGTAGCTTTCTCGACAGGAGAGTGTCTACCGCCGACAGCACTGTGCACATCAGCATTTATTCTGATAAAATGTATGTAGTTGCGGGGGGAAAGGAGAGGGTGTTTTTTCACATCCCTGAGCAACAAAAGTTTTTTGCTCACATAAGTCTTAATGTCAACATGGCCTTAGTACCTTTCCCAGACCTGCAGAAAAGCTCTGTGTAGCTCAAAAGCTTGTGTCTCTCACCAACAGAAATGGGTCCAATAAAAGATATTAACTCACCCATTTTGTCTCTCTAATTCCTGGGGCCAACATGTCTACAACAAACACTGCATACTGAAAGTTTGTCACTCATAAATCAGGTCTAGTATATGGGAATAAATTAACTAGAGAGAAAGGTGGATACATAAAGCAGAGAGAGGAAAGGTTTTTTTTTAATTGCAACTATTTAAATGTCTTTCTGATTCAGACAATATGTTTGTTAAAATGACGTTCTGATATTCCCTATTGAGCGCTTTGCTCTTTATATGACTTCCATATCATGTTTGCTTCAGCAAAGCAATTTTTCTGCTCCATTCACTCATATAGGGTCAACCTAGTCTGAGAAAATCAAATTGTCTCATCTTCCTTTCATACATCATCATTTAGAATCACCAACCATTCCCGCTCAGGGACCTGCACTCCTTTTCTGTTACAATTGCTGTTTACTGTTGGTTGACAGTTTGTGAAGGAGAAAGGACACAACATGATTGTCAATCAGCAGTGCTGACACTGACAATGAACTCATTTCATGGAATGCAAGTCACACCAGGAAATGTATACGGAGCCAAACTCTGACTTTTCCACTGAAGGAACCCTGGAGCGTGAAGCAGAACAGTAGTGCTCATTTGAAGTGGTCTAAGCTGTTCTGCCTACACAGGGTAGAAGCAGCCCAGAGGGTCGAGGTGTCCAGGAGATAGTGGCTCTTAATGCTTGTAGCGGGGCAATGACTCACCCCTGCACCGCCTCCTGCTGGCCGTCTGGAAATTAGCTCACTAGTCCTCGGAGCACCCTCTGCAGGCCGGTGTCCCGCTGTCCACTGGCCCTGTGTCTATCCCGGACCCAGTGCCCTTTGACCTGGGGTGTTGCGCCCTGGCAATACCCCACACTCTGCCTGGATCTCCCCTTCCTGGGGAACCTCCAGTCCACTATCCCCACCTTGCCTCAGTCTGTGGCTACTGCCAGTCAGCAACGTTCCCTGGGGCAGACTGCAGTGTAAGAGCCAGTCATCATAGACAAGGGGGTTTTGGCCTGCTGCCTTTCCTTGAGGCCCAAGGAAAGGTTGGTGGGCCTTGGACAAGACCTTGTAGCCTGGGGAGTTGCCAGCCTGGAGCTCGCCAGCTCATCTGGCCTTTCCCCAGTCCTGCTTCACTCCCAGTACTCTTTCTGCAGGCAGGCCCTGCTCCCTTCAAGACTGGAGAGAGACTGTTTGAGTGCTTGGTTCACAGCCCTTTTATAATGGCCCAGCTGTGGCTGCTTCCCCAATCAGCCAAGTTTGGCTGTCTTCCCCAGCCTTCTCCACAGCTGTTTTAACCCATTTTTTGCTGGAGTGGGGCAGCCGCTCCACTACACTGCTAAATCAGGAATGAGCAACATGCTCACAAGCAGGTTTGTAAGGAGACAGGACACACTCCCTGTTTTGCAGACTACACCCCAGTTGGCAAAGTGAAGCAAAAGAGGCCGTGCCAGCCAGTCACTTTCCTCTCCCAGCACTCAGAGGAGTGCTAGCAATGACATTCTGCCTTTCTCCTGTATCGATACACAGGGGAAGGGGAGAGGTTCCCCTGGGTACTCTTCTCCTACCCATCACACTCACACAGAATTAACCAGCATATAGTCCACAGTGTGTGGGCTATATAACATAGTTTAAATAAAATTAACCCCAGTCTTTCCCAGGGGAAAAAAATACTGAACAGCTCCATGAATTATCCACTTACATTCAAGGACAGAGAACTACAATAAGCTAATTAGAATGTCCACCGTGAGCTTTTTCCAGTGTTGCTGTAGCCGTGTTGGTCCCAGGCTATTAGGTCCCAGGTGGGTGAGGCAATATCTTTTATTGGATCAACTTCTGTTGGTGAGAGGGACACACTTTTGTGCTTGCACAAAGTTCTTCTTCAGGTCTGGGAAAGTTATTCAGAGTGTTACATGAAACAGGTGGAACAGATTGTTAAGAACAAGGAATTAACACATGATGCAAGCGACCGTTCAAGGTGAAGTGGCTCATTAACGCCTCTGCAGTCATAGGCTAAAGGATGGTTAGTGGATTTCTGTGACATTAACCAGGGTACAGTCTGGACTGTTGAACAGCTGAGTCCCCTCAATTCTCCAACCTGAGGTGCCTTTTACACAGCTCTACTGTGAGAGCAGCCACTCCTGGTCTGCTCACACAAAGCCTTCAGCTATACTGTACGAGTGCTATGGCTAGCCACTCTTAAATTACACTGCAAAGCAACAGCAGCAAACTCCCAGGCCCAGACTTGGGCTCAGAAATGTGTGTCTTCTACTGCTGAGCTCCCTCCTTCTGGACAAGCCCACAGAAAGTCTGTCATTTTTATTTATAGAAAATAATATGCACAAATCCTGTTATTCCAAATGGAGTTTCCCAAACATTTCACTCCAAAGACATTCATTTAAATAAAACAATAAAGCAAGTGTCTTTACTACAAGAAGATAGCTTTTCAGTGATTATAAGTAATGAGGCATAAAAGTCAGAATTGGTTACAAGAAAATAAAAGTAAAATATCTAATACCTAAGTTAACAACCTAAGTGTTTTCAAAGCAAAAGTCTCTCACCATGTGCTTCATCAGTTTTACTGACTGAATCACTTTCAGACAGGATCCCTCCCACAGTTCAAAGCTGTATCTTTTCTTCAGGTATTGTGGTTGTGGATAGAGACAAAGGGAGGACTATTTTGGGTCACCTGTTCTCTTTTCTTATAGTTATCTATCTCTTTTGAAAATCACCTCCAGCTGAGGTTCAGAAAACAAAGAAAGTCTATGTGAATGGGAACCTCAAGCGGTTCTTTTGTAAAGTTATAGATTTTTCACTCATCCCCTCTTTCCTGCCAAAGAATGGCCACCTAACCAGGTGATTGTCCATTTGACTTTGTTGACACCTTGCTGAGGCATCAGTTTGCCTTTTGTCTCTGAGGAACTGGTTTGTGGCTACTTTTCTGAACCTGGAAGGTGACTCAGTATTCTCATATGGTAGAATCTTATAACTGTCCATACAATTGTGCCACACATATTTTACCAGGATAATAATGATCAGCAAATTAAGAGTTTTCAAATGATATCTCACAAGGCATATTTTGTATAGAATTTATCATAGTCTTGTAAAAGGGGTGAACATGGGGCACAGATTGTTATAATAAGCTATAAACCCAATGTCTCTATTCAATCCATGATTTAGAGTTTCTAGCGAAATTATTAATTTTAAACTCCCAGGCTCATCTTTTGAATGTGTTGTGCAGGTTTCCTTTGAGGATGAAGACTGAGAGGGCAGCGATCACTTTGCGAAAAGTACTCAGCCCAGGTGTTTTGGTCTTTTTTATCATTTTTCTGTGAGAGTTCATTCGGGAACTTGACTTGCAAAGATATTAAGCAGTCATCCTTGTTCAGTGAGGAGCACTCAACTGCACACTTGTGAAAGTGAAGCATTTGTGTGTTAGTTCTTTTAAAGTTCTTTAACTTGGTGGCGGGGAGGAACAGACAGCTAACAAGGCTAAAGCTGCCTTGGAAGGAAGTGTAGGTAACACACTGAACTGACTTTCTAGTACACGATCCAGAATGCTGAAGGCCATCGATGCGATCGCTTGAGAGAAATCAAAGCTTGTTAGAGGACAGGAAACCAAAACATCTGGGGAAATAAAAGAAGGATGAGCAAACTAGTTAGTGTGAAATAAAAACTGACAGAACCTGTCATCCAAAACTTTAATTAAACACAAGCATTCTTGAGGTTTGAAAAGTGTTGATCTAACTTCTATTTCTTGCTGTTATTTTTCATTGGTATGATAGCACCTTTAGGGTCTCAACTATGATCAGCACCCCTTTATGCTAAACACTGTACAAACACATAGTAATAGACAGCTCTGTGATGGGATTTTCACAGCACACAAACCAACGCAGGTTAAAGAAGGTTAATTAACCTCATAGGCTGCTCCTGGGGGAGAGCCAGGCCTTGACAGACTGATTGATAATGGAACCTAGCTGAGAAGGAGCAGGTGAGGGTGGTATAAAGTCAGGAAGCTGGAAGTAGAAAAGGTCTGAAGGGAAAGTAGCCTGCAGTCAGTCTGGGAGAAAGGAGGTATGTTTGAGGTGATGGAGTTAAGTAGTCTGCAGTTATTCCCTGGAAGGAGGGAGGAGTTTGGACTGGTAAACCCAGAGAGCGGGGAGCTAGAAGATATAGGAACGAGTCCAGGGAAAGAGCAAAAGGGTCTGGGAGAAAGCAGATCATTGTTGCTAGACATAGGGTCCCTGGAGTAGAGGATGTGCGTGCATTCCCCTACCACTACAGGGGAAGTGGCACAGATTGGGCAGTGGAATAGTAGTGTGCCTGGGATGGTTGTGGACTTTCTTACCTCAGAACGGAAGGACTATAGTGACCTGGCCAGAGGGCCAAGCAAAAAAGAAAGAGCACCTTGAGCTGAAGAGCGAGAGATGTGGCAGGGCATGTGAACAAGCGGCAGAAGGGGGCATTGTACCTGGAAGACACTAATCCTCAGAGTAGCCAGGAGGAGATGCCCTACTAGTGAGTGGAACCCTATGACAGGCATCTTACAAATAACTCAGGTTATAAACCTGAGTTCCCTGTCCAGGGCTTCAACACAAGGTCACTCTTCCTTTCTGAGGCAGGCTAAGCGTCAGGAATGGGATATGAATCTATATCTCGTGTGTGTTTCTCTATTTCCTGGTTTTGGTCAGAAGCAGAGATACTTAATAAATACAACACAACCCACCCTGTGTGTGAGCCTGTTGTCTTGGACACTTTTGGAAAGCAAGGAAGTAAAGGCAATCTCATGAGATTGCCAGTCCTCTTTTGCAGACACCAGAAGTTTAGATCAAAATCTGGTTTGGAGATGATTATCCAGACTGACCCTCCACATCTTTAGAAATTCATATTTTACAAAAAAACAAAAACAAAATAGAGAGCTGGGTTTCCCTTCTGATTGTCTAAACTGAAACCAATTTACTTGGTAAATGTTTTTATTAAATTCTTCTGCGTATCTCTGTTTGAATAACAACTCCTACACTTGTGTATTCTGAGATTAATCCTGCACCCACTGAAGTCAATGGTAAAGCTCCTGTTTAAAGGTTCCTCTCTCTTTTGACCCAGCTTCTTCTGCTTGATCCTGCAATGAAGTTGTAACCATTTGCTTCTGCTTCCAAGGGCTGTTGCTATATGGCTGTCAAGTCATAAAATTTGATATCACAAAGAGTTGCACTGAAGAATAAAGTAGATAAGAAAAGAGTCTGTAAAAGACAGAACTGTTGTTTAAATATAAATATCTTTCATCAGCAAATGAAGCAAGCAAATCGCTTTATGGAAAAGGAGGATGTAGTTTAAAGTCATTCCCATCATGAAAGTCTCCCCTTATTTATTAAGTATCTCTGCTACAACTGAAGCATAAATGAAGCTGGATCAATGACAGACATTGGCTCAACTGTGCTAAAATCAAGCGTGTGGAAACTGTGCTAGCTCATCACCAACAATGAGTGTACCTGCTGTCAGCATTCAGAGAGAGGAACTGAAAAAGCATGTAGAACTGGAAGCAAGCTGAGGTAAAAATGAAATAGTCCAAAATGGCAGTAAGAGAAGAAGAAACATAATGGCCAAGACAGTCGGGTTCAACTGGTTGTCTAATTAAAATGATTATTTATGCAGCCTCAGGAAAACAGAACACTCGTTCCTTCCATACATTTTATAAAGTTGTGCTTCAGTAATGAAAAATGCAAATAAGCCTCTCTAATGAATTATGGCAATTATCTCTGCTGGGGCAAGGCAGCCTGGATCCTATCATATTCCTCCAAGGAAAGAGCACTGACGTGTTGTTGTGCACCAAGTATCTTGAGAAATTCAACTACATTTTCTCATTATTGTTTCTCTGATGCGTGGGACTGCTAAGCTGCTAGCCTCTGGCACTTTTGGATACTACATTCCTTGTACACCCTACCTTCACTGTGGGGCTTGCACAGGGAGGCTTATATATATGAGCAGTTAGTTTAATGGATAAAATTTGATTGATTTCCTGCACTATTGCAAGATAGTAATTTATCTGAGGTTACAAGTTGACTCGTTTTGTTAAAAAAATATCAAACTAGTTTCCTCCTTTTGGAGTGCATTTGATTTGTAGGAAAGGCTGCCAATGATAGTGAAAAATAGTGAATTTGGGAGTAAAACATTCATTAACACCTGTCTTGAAATATGAGCAAAGCGAAAGAGAAGTCATAGTTCCCTTTCTGTTGTGTGTTTATCTGTATTTTCTAGGAAATATTGTACAGATACTTTAAGTAACATGAGTTTCCTGCCAAGGCAAAGTGAGAGGAATTAAGATTAAAACCATCTGTGCTCATTACTCCAGAGACAGAAAAGGCTCAATGCACTTTATACGTCATCCCCTCTCCTTCACAAAATTAACTGAGAGTTAAGGTTGCTGAAGTGCCTTGTCACTCAGTACAAGTAATATAAATTGAGGAGATTTCTGGTTAAAGTGTACTGGAGCTGGGCAAAAATGTACATTATATTACATGGAAAGTTAATCAATATTTTGGTGCATAAAAGCATCTAGGGTGTGGGTCTACCAAGGGATATAGCTGAAAACCTCAGACAGCAGGACAGTGAGTGAACCAAGAAAGTGAACAGAAATAGCTAGAGGATTGGGGAATTCAGTCAGATTTTTTTTTCTGATCTAAATTCAGTTATGATGAATAAGTAGACTGATCTCATTAATAAGCCTTCCTTATATAAGTGCAACATTTAAAAAATTGCTTCTATTTTAGGTGTTCTGACAAAAATATCTGTGAGTGTGACATTTGTTGCAATTGCAGTTCCTTATCTAGAGGGACTCAAAAACTCTTTAACTTCTTGGAAAATTTTCAGAAAGTGATCATTTTTTAAATATTCCCTCTCTAAAAGTTAGTTACTATTTTACCTGTATTAAGTGAAAATCTCACTGCATTGTTAAGTATGGAATTACTGATGCCATAATATAGCACTTCATATATTATACACTTAATCTATGTTGGAGTCTGATTTGTGTATGTACATTTTTAAGTTGAATCAAGAGCACCTAAAGAATCTGGATGGGTGGGGATAATATGCCCAGGAATGCTGATCAGTGGAATACATAACCAAAATTTTTAACTGGATTCCACAGGTACCACTGGATATGTATCAATAGTTAGACTGGAGTGTTCAGTTACTACACTTACCCGTAGAACCATTTGATCTTTTTTTAGGGTAAAATGTACCAATTTTCACCATGCCATTCATTGTTTCTTCCCTTCTGTAACATTTTCCCCCAACAATTTTTTTATTTCCAAAGGCAACTTTTTTGCCTGCCTTCCTGGATTATTTAAATGATCAATGGCTGAGTTAACAGCACTTTACCTGGTTCCCCCAATTCACCCATTTTACCTGTTTAATAGAATGAAGTAGCAACCAGCTAGTCCTCTTGAAAACTCTAAGGAGATATGGACACTAGATTGTGTTCCATTGTATCAGTTGGATCATATGACATAGGCATGTAAAGCTAAGCGTCCTCACAATTCAGTATACATTCCATCCCTTGTTGCCTAGCTAACCCTCCTAGTTCTAGTGGCAGAACCATATCTTGATTGTACACCTCAGTTGTACCTTAACTATACTTATCTCCAGTTTCAGTTGAATTGTATTATAATTCACAAGCCAGAAGGTACATGGCTTGACATTCGTATGCCATGGTGAATTTGTAGGAAATCTGTGATTAGGAAACCTCCCCCACTCTACCTCCATCTCCTGCCTACTCTTTATTTGTAAAGAAAGCAAACTAGATCTAGAAACCATTGAGATGCAGTACACATGGACCTCATGATCCCTCTGTTATAGAGTCACTTTTCAGAATTCAACCTCATTTTAGTCCTTATCCCCTACAGCTCAGGTGTTATGGATGTGTACGAGCACAAACTAAGGCCATGTCTATACTACCACTTATGTTGGCAAAACTTATGTTGCTCAAGTGTGTGAAAAAACATCCCCCTGAGTGACGTAAGTTACACTGACAAAACGCCCACGTGCACAGTGCTCTGTTGGCGGGAGAGCTCCCACTGACATAGCTACCGCCACTCCTTGCGGGTGGTTTAATTATGTACATGGGAGACCTTACAGCAGTGCTGCTTCATCCGTATAGCTGTGCCACTGTAAGCTTGCTGGTGTAGACATAGCCTAAGAGGGATGAACAGGACAGGGAGCACAAAATAAAAAGATACTGCATGAATGAGAGCCCTTCTGTGTGGTCATCAAGTTATTTTTGCAGAGTGATGCCTAAGTGGGGAATGCATAGCTCCATGCCTCACTCGTGTGCTGGGCATCATGCTGAAGATCATTCCTCCTCAGGTACATCCTGCCTTCACCCATCACCCAAACATGGATGTGCAGGGTCAAAGTACATCCTACCACTCAGCTCGGAGGAGTATACCTTGCAAACTTTCCTACGCCTATGCTTTGCCTCCAGCCACACTTGTGCTGCAATACAAAAACCTTCCACTTTCTTTCTCTCTCTACACAAGGACTTACAAGATCCAGGCTGCGAGGTAAATTTGCCACAGCTGACGTGTGCTTGAAGACCCATATGTTCAGACTGTCTGACACCATGTTATTAGTTTTAAGAGTCAAAATGACTTTAAAAAGAGTCTTTCAAACTAATCAAAAGGTGCAAAACAGTTTCAACATACACTTCTCTGCTAACAATGCTAACATTTCCTGCTCCCAAAAGGGAGGACAAAGTTCTTTTTCTCAGGGCCATGTAAGAAACTTTTATACATACATCGGTTTAAATCTCAGCTTAAAGTAGTATGAACTAGCTAGAAAATCTGCCAAATTCCATATGTTCTTTGTCTTCCATTGTATACTTATCCCCCAGAAGACTACCATGGGTCAGAGGATGCCAGTGATTACCCACATTTCTTTCCTATGTTCAAAGAAATAATTTTAAAGCTGTGCAGTCTTTCTCACAAGCCCTTGTCTGGCTCTCGTCTAGGTCATATATTACTGCTCAGTACAAAACCTGCAGAGTCTTGCTGGATTGACTGTAAAATATCCGCACTTTGGTGCAGGTTTTTGATTTGTTGGAGTGCTAGATGAAAAACTTCCCATGAAATATGAATGAAGACGTAGTGTTTATATAATGGCTGTCCAAGAAGTGATGGTTATCCTATCTCTTCACTCTCAAATTAAGGATAAAGGAGTGAAATCAGGAATGTTCTCCATAAGCAGGAGGATAACCTCAGAAAGCTGCATCTTCAAACAATTAAGGGGGAAGAAAACAGCTTGTGAAGGAGCATAGTTTTATTCTGGAAATCTGATTTTTTGTGTTGCTCCTTTTCTGAAGACATATGAACAGATAAAAATATATTTAATTAATGCATGTATAATGAAAAATTGCCTCATTACATATAACAGCTAAATAATGTTTGTTAACTTTGTAACCTGAATAGATCTATAGGGAAAGATCCTCATCCCTATTCTTGCCCTTTTATGCTAGGTAGTAAAAAGCAGTAAAAAGAGGCCTTAAATGCCCCATATCTAGCTGGGAGAGGATTTACCCAGTGCAAGTATTAGGGGACACAGCCATGAAGCTGGTGTCTGACCACTCGCTCACAAGCCCTGGCATACAAGAGACACAATGGGTTGCCTTGGGGTACCCTAGCCCCTAGTACAGCATGGAGAGGCTGCTGTAACTCAGGCCCTCCTGGCTGTCTGATTTATATCAGGGCTTCTCCAGCACCCTAGAGCAGCCTCCCCTCTCCCCGCTACAAGTTCTGCACTGTGCCTCTAAGTACATCTTTTAAAAGAAATCCTTGACTCTAACCTGTAAGAGCAATCACAAACAGTACAGCCAAATTCTGTTCTGCTTTTTCAGAGTTCATTGGTTTTAGACAAATTAAGAGGAGGGTTTGCTAATGCAGAAACCTGGAGACATGAGAGTTATGAGGGACATATCTAGTGGATTTGCCACTATCTCTGTTACGTAAAATAGCCTCAGAAGCATGTGTTTCTATTTCTCTCTCTCTCCCTCCTGTACCTTGATCAAAATGCAGTAGTAATACTTTAAAAGAATACCGTGCATTTTTTTCTTTGAGGGCCCAATCCTACAAGACATCATTAAATCCAGTCAGAAACAAAGGCTCTCTGCACACTGCATGATTTGGAGCATCACATTCATCCTGGTTGCAGAAAGCAAAACATTATGGACAGGCGAGTCAAAGAGCCAGAATAAAAATCAGTCGGCTAGCTGAAGCATGCCTGACAGAGCTATTTAAAGGATTCCAGCCATTAGCTATCACCTCAATGGTCTCTTTTCATGATGAGATGAAAGATGCCAGAGGAGCTATTTTCTCAGTCTTTTGCTTTTTCACAGAAGAAAACAAGCATAGAGTTCAAACCATTCAACTGTCTCCAGCCCATCTCTGCCTCTGGCTTTAGCTTCTTCTTGTTTTTAATTTTTGAATATTCAAATCTGCTTTATTTTTAAAGACTTTTGGAGAAAACCAAGGGCATGAAAAAGATTTGTATGGCTATAGATGATCCAGTCTGTGAACATAAAGATCTCACCGTGGCTTCCACCAGCCTAGTTACTCCTTGCAGTCCTGCTGGTCCCAGTCACCCCAAATCCATCTACCACAAATTCTTAACTATGAGACATTTGGACATTTACCCTCTGGTTTGTCACTCCTGAAGGTGTGAAAACAGCCCCCAGTTATCAGTTCACTTTAGGACACACACTTCACCCAGTCTGGATACCAGAGATCTTCTTGGGGCACAGGTAAGCTAAAGTTTACATAATAGGAAAATCACAGATTCAAAGATGAAATACTGAGGAGGAGCAAGCACATACAAGTTACACAGAAATTCAACATAAAGACACAACTCCAGGCTTTCCAATTCCATATTAGCTAAATACGGCCACCATCATGAATATATTGCATGTGTGTGTGAATAGTTGGCGCCTTGCATCAGCACTATGCACACTTGCCAGGAGTGTTTGTGTCAACGCACAGTGCAGTGCACCGTGGTTTGGAATTCCAGTGTGCAACCCGCCACCATTCAGTGGCTAGTTTGGGCAATGCAGAGCAGAGCAGAGCAGAGCAGAAATAACTCATGCAAGGTCACTGGGAGAAAGGGGACAACTTCCCATAATGCAATTTCTCCATCCCATAATGTCATCTCTATCCCATAATTTTCACACCTATTTTCAATTTCCCACAAACCCATGTGGCAGTTGTCCCTGTCTGCCATCTCTGACAGCAGCGTGGAGTCTGTAGAGTCTACAGACTCTACAGAGTCTGCAGCATGGAGTCTACCATCCTCTGGTATTTGCCTAGGCGCAAGAAGAACCACAGGGAACATGGTGATTTCCTGGCAGTTAGTTGCTATGGGATGTACCGAGCACCAGCTCAAGGTGGTTGGTAACATTCACAGAGCAGCTGCAAAGAATGCAACGCTGCTTCTGGGCCCGAGAAACAAGCACTGAGCTGTGGAATCGCATTGCCATGAAAATCTGGAATGCTGAATAGTGGCTGCAGAACTCTCAGATGCACAAGGCCACATTTCTAGATATCTGTGGCAAACTCTCCCCAGCCATCCAATGCGTGGACACCAAACTTAGAGCTACACCACAGTGCAGAAGTGAGTTATAATCACACTGTGAAACTTGCAAAGCTGGATTGCTACAATCATTGGGAAGTCATTTTGGAATAGGAAAATCCACTGTGGAGAGCCATTTTCATGCAAGTGTGCAGAGCCATTGATTGTCTTCTTCTGTGCAGGACTATGACTCTCGCCAATGTGCAGGACATAATGGATGGCTTTGCAGCAGTGGGGTTCCTGATCTGCAGTGGAGCAACAGATGGCACACACATCCCTATTTTGCACTCAAAGTGATTTGTTCCATCAAGTTTTCTGGGATCAGACTGTGTGGAACTAATTTTATATGCCTATATATATTATATCTGAAATCCACATCAATCAAAATCCAATATTTCACATACTATGCTAGGTACTGTAAAATAACATAGACAAGTTTGAATTATCAGGCTATAACTTCCTTGAAGGGTTCAGGTGGCTTTGTAAGAGAAAGAGTTCTTTTTTTGATCTAATCTCAAGAATTCTGCATCCAAGTGGTTCACCTCTTCACCATCTACCTTCACCTCAAGACTTCCAGTCTATTTCTTCTCTTCTTCGCTGGCCAAAATCAGAGGTTCCTTCTACTTCTGCCTGCCCGCCTGTCTCCCATGGAAGGCCCTCCTTGGACCACCAACAAAACACTTTTTTGCATGCCCCTTTGAAACAGTGGTTGCTTTAGTTTCATAAATAAAGGATGTGAAGTCTTGTTTTTTGTTTGTGTGGGGCTTCAGAGGTGGGAGGGAGTTACAGCATATTAGTAAACTGTGAGTGTGTCATCAATGGCCTCTACTCTATTAAAACTGATTAAAGGTAGAAAAGCTACAGAGGAGTAACAAAAATGATAACTCATTTTTGCTGAATTGCATTTTACCAGTTCTGTCGTCTTGGAACATATCCATTTTGTGGGCAAGTCAAGTTAAGGTCAGTTAGGTTGTTATCGATTCTGGTGTTGTGGCATCACTCATAAGATTTACAGCATTTAACCCACCAGGAGGAGCCCTGAACTGTAAATGGCTTTCTGTAAAAAGGATGGCCTGCTGTTTTATAACAGTGAGACCAGATGTGTGGTCTCCTTCATGGCTGCCTCTAATAATACAGAAGTAACTTCCCTCAATCCAGAAGGATTGCAGTCCCTGAGTTTGATTCTCTTCTTACTTGGAGGAGTAATTTCATTGAAGTCAATAGAGTTACATTGGTGTAAAACTGGTATGAGTACGTCAGACTTCTGTCCTTCATTTCCACAAGCCTGAATGTCTTTCCAGCTGGATTTTATATAGTCCCACTTGAAATACTGTAAGCAGAGTTTGGACTTAATATAAGCAAGTTAACAAATACTATGTCCAGTAAATACCAGCCAACGTTTTTAAAAATGGGAGCTCAAAGTAAGAGGCCTAAGTCCATATTTAGATACCTCAGTAAGTGGCCTGATTTTCAAAAGTTCTGAGCACACAGAAGCTCTTGTTGACTTCACTGGAAGCTGAAGCTGCTGGATGCTCAGGTCACTTCTTATTCAGGTATCTAAATATGGATGTAGGATAGTAATCATAGACACCCATTTTTAACAATTTTGGCCAAAATGCTCATTAATCAATCTTCAGAATTACCCTCAACCTCTTAATAGTGATTTTCTCAATGTTAATCATATTAGATAATATAGAGCCTGATCCAAAGCTTATTGAAGTCAATGGGAGTCTTTCTATTAGTTTCACTGGCCTTGGATCACACTATTAATAATGTCTCTTTATGTGTGGAGACTTCAAAGTGAAATCTGAACATGATTACAAACAAGAATATTTCTGAAGTAGTATTGCCTCTCTAGGGAAGTGTATTCAATTCAAATTTATCCTCCCCTCTTCCTTCCCTCCCCCCAACACACACATCCCCCATCCACCAGAAATCTTTCCATTTAAAAGGTTGCTGCAATTAAATTTTAATATAGTTTTTCCCAGTTGGTACACAGAAGTCCCATGCATATAACTATTTCATGCCTCTAACAATTGTATACCCAATTAGTTTCTGATGCCCCAAAATGTGCAGAGGCAATGTCTGCAGAACACAGTTTATGAACAGAATATTATACATTTTAAAGTGCCACAGAAATTAAAGAAATATGTTCAAGGAAGTTTGCTGATCCATTTTACTATACTTGGCATCTGATTTCCTACAAGTGTATGTTGTGTTATATTTTTTCAGTTTAATTAAGTTTGCTGCCATTTTAGTTCTTCTTGTACACAGCATCTCTCAAGGGATTAAAAAACCGTTAAGAAGCCAGGGCTGTCTAGTTAAAGACACAAAACCCTGTTTCTTATTTATGCTTATCTTCTTTACCTAGCTCTGGTAAAGTGTAAATTCAATTTATGCTCATCTCTGTGACCTTTTTACTTTGCTAAAGTAGAGAAGCCAAAGTATAAATGAGAATCAGGCCCACAACTTTCTTGAAAGTGAAATTAGCAGTGATGTGATTAAAGATGTGTTAGCACTATATATTTACACCTATAACATTTCAACTATATTAAATCACAGGACAATAAGAAAGGAGAGTTTTCTTAAAGGTAAAAGGTGTTTTGCTATATTTTATATTTTAATATGCTGGAATCCATCTTATGCTATCTACTGACACGCTGAAATCTGGGAGAGCAGGGGATGGGCCGAGAGCTCAGGCCCGCTGAGCTTTAGGAGGCTCAGACACGCTGAGCTCCAAGAGAGTGGGGGAGGGGCCAGGAGCAGCATCCCCTGCCGGGAGCTCAGACACGCTGAGCTCCGGGAGAGTAGGGGAGGGCTGCAAGCAGCTTCCTTTGCTGGAGTTCAGCTGTGCTGAGCTCCAGAAGAGCACAGAACATGAGGGCGGGCCAGGAGCAGCCTCCCCCGCCAGAGTTCAGGCGGGCCCGGCCGGAAGGTCTAGCGGGCCGGATCTGGCCTGCGGGCTGTAGTTTGCCCACCCGTATTGTAGAGTGTGCAGTGTTTCAGAAACAGGAAGATTGGTTTAAGTAGGTGGCTCAGAAGCCATTGTTCCACCCATCCCCCATGAATCTAAACTATTCCTCCTGTGGATTGAAATCGACAGAGACGTTTTTGAAAGTGTACTTTATGCATAAAGGTTTATGCTGCTCCATGATCATTAAAAAAAAAAAAAAAGATGCCTCTGCCCTTATCTCCAATCCACGCTCGACAACATCTTGATTCAAACTGTAACTAGGGCCTAGGCATAGTCATAGGGATTTTTTTTTTCTTTTTGCAGAAAATCGGGCTATCAGTGTACATGTCTTTCATGACAGAATATCTGTCTAGAGAGGGGAAAGGAGTAGTGTGTATAAGTCAGAAAATCCCAAATATAGCCTCTAATAGGTTTTATAATTATTTTCAGGAAGAAGTGATATGATGCAGTGTAAATCCACAGGGCATATTGTTCTAGTGAATGTGTAGTGTATTTATTAGGGTACTCATAGGATTTATAGCTGCTCTAAAGAGGTACATCTGTTCTATGACTGCAGGCTACATTAGTTTCTAGGAAAAGTTTCCTGAAACTTTCTTTTCGATGTACTTTATTTAACCTCTTACATGCTGAATTGGCATTTCAAAACTGTTCAGGAAATCAACTACTCCACTTAGCTCTCACAAATCTAGTACGTCCTACTCCTTTAAGTGAATGTATGTTTTGTTGAAACACATTGCTAAGAGAATAGCACAAGAATGAGCAGTTAAGTGGAAGAAGCTTTGGTACTTACCAAGTGGAAAAATGACAAGTGACGGGTTAGTTTGAAAAGAAGCAGAACTGAACTCTTTGAAATAATAAGAATTAAAAATAAATTATACATTGTGTTTTATAGCAATTTTTCACTCAAGAATCTCTCATCTTAATTAATTAACAGCACTCCTGCGAAGTACCAAGTAATGCATAGGAGACTTATCACCCTCTACTGAAATTCAGCCATCTTTTGGGGTGAAATACTACAACGGTTATAGAGGCACAGAACAGTGCTACAGGGTGAATCTATTAATGGGGATTCTGTATATCCTAGTAATGAGAAAAAGCTAGAAGTTAATAAAGTATAGGCAGAAACAGTCAAATGAAAAGGAGTCCCATTCATCACATGAAGGCAGACAATTAAAAGTGACAAATTTTGTAAATGCTTCTATACACATGCTGGAAGTCTAAATAGTAAGATGGGTGAACTCGAGTGCTGGATATTAACTCACGATAGTTTAATAATAGGCATTACAGAAACTTGGAGGAATGATGATAATCAGTGGGACACAGTAATAGCAGAGTATAAAATATATAGGAATGAAGAATAGGTCATGCTGGTGGGAAAGTGGAACTGTATGTGAAAGAAAGCATAGAATCAAATAAAAAATATAAAATGAATCAAACTGTACTAAAGAATCTCTGTGGAGAGAAATTCCATGCTTGAATAATAAGGATATAGCAGTAGGACTGTGCTACCGACCACCTGACCAGGATGGTGATGATGAAATGCTCAGGGAGATTAGAGAGGCTATAAAAATAGAAAATTCAGTAATGGGGGATTTTAACTATCCACATAATGACTGAGTACATGTCAGCTGAGGCCAGGATGCAGAGATACCATTAATGACTGTTTCATGGAGCATCTAGTCCTGGAACCCACAAAGGGAGAAGCATTCTTGATTTAGTCCTAAGTGGAGCACCAGATCTAGTCCAAAACGTAAAGATAGCTGAACTGCTCAGTAATAGCAACCATAATGTAATTAAATGTAACATCCTTGTTGTGGAGGATGGAGCACAGAATACCGAAGAAGCCCACCAGTAGCATATATCTTCAGAAAGGGGAGATACACAAAAATGAGGAAGCTAGGTAAACAGAAATTAAAAGGAGAAGTCCCAAGTGTTAAATGCCTACAAGCTGCATGGAAACTTTTTTAAAACACCATAATAGAAGCTCAAATTAAATGTATACCTGTGATATACCAGGGTGCAGTCCAGAAATGTATGTCCTGTGCTGCCCAGTCCTCTCCTGGACTGTACAAATATTGTAAGTCTGTTATTCCTTTAAGTAATAATATGGAATCTTTATGGAATAATATGCCAGTTTATTATCTCAAATAGCTATTCAGACACTTCACTTTAAACACACTTGATTAGATAAAACAGTAAAACAAATTTGTTAACTGTAAAGATCTAGATATTAAGTGAGTACAGGTAATGAGGCATAAAAATTAGGCATGCTTACAAGAAAAATAAAGATTAAATGCTTTCAAATGCCTAACTTAACAAATGATAGCAGATTCAAATAACGTTTCTCACAGGCTTTGTGCAGTCTTACTGACTAAACTCTGTGGGTCAGGACCCCTCCCTCTGAGTCCTCTGATTGCCAGATCCTGGGACTGGATGACAGGGGATGGATCACTTGATAGTTGCCTTATTCTATTCATTCCCTGTGAAGCAGCTGGCATTGGCCACTGTTAGGAGACAGGATACTGGGCTAAATGGACCAAAGGTCTGACACAGTATGGCTGTTCTTATATTCTTATGTCATTTAGACCAGTAAGACCCTTTAGAGCTTTCAAGTGTATCCATTTGAATTTGGAGAGGTGATGTAGATAGGCAAGATGTAGCTGGTTGGTTTACAATTTAGCCATACCAGAGCTAACACATTCTTGTGAAAAGCACTAGTGTAAACAGTCAGTAGCTTGTTTTTACATCTCCTCTGAAATATGGTATGTCCAGCATCATGCTGTCCCTTAACACTATGCTGGCTCAGATGCAGGAGAGCCAAATGAACATTAAGGCATCAGAGCATTTTATATGGGTGGAAATCTTCATCAGTATCTGACACATTTCAGCCACGTTATTCTTCGTCATGGCAGTTTTTTGTACAATGACAAGAAGTTAACAGTGCAGAACAAAAAACACAGTAATCAGAATAATTTTCCTTTTTTTTTTTGTCTCCTTGAACACCAAGTTTGCTTTATGTTACTTCTTGTGTTGTACACCGTGATGAAAGAGCCGACGGCTAATGTTAGAAGTGTATTTCATGGGGCCTTTGTTCAGAACAACCATTTGCTGAGCTTTTATGCTGACCGTATATTTTGTTTTCCTTCCTCCTCACACACTAGGTCAATTTTAAGAGTATTTGTGTCGTAGAGTCAAAAGGTAACTGGCCAGAAACTACAGTTCTGCCTTTGTGAAGAATTGCAATGAGCTTATTTGTCTAAAAGACCATTCCCATGTCTCTTCCATCCCAAGCATTTTCTCATTCATTTTAAAGAACTATGTTGCTGTACAATACTTTTTTCCCAAATTCCCTGTCTATAATGTTGTTGGCTTTGATGGACAAATGAAGTG
>ML677364.1:40226304-40375003 GCA_007922305.1 Dermatemys mawii | reverse complement strand
TTTGCAGTGACTAAAAAATGAGGTATAAATTAGAGCATAGTCACTGCTGCTGAACAATTTGATGACTAAACCCATGAATTGAATTTATCATTTATATGAGCCCCCACATTATACAATTTTCCTTTGTGTTTAACACCTAAAACTTTGAAAAGAGAGATTACCAGTGGGGGCCTCTACTGCATTGCCAAAATTCACATTTCTGTTTACAAAGATTCTCTCCATCTCACAGGTGAGTCAGAGATATAAATAATAGTTTATGTTCCTGCCTTGCCTCTCATTTTAGCTAAACAGTTCACCTTTGGAAGCAGTGAGCCAGCTCCACTCACACAGACATGCTGATAACATTCTACCCATTCCCCACTTCATCAGTCTTTGTTTCCAGATAAACTTATTGTAAGAGATTCCTGGAATATTCCATGTAGAAGGATGAGAGACAGAGAGAGAGGGAATAGTGTGTGCAATGTTGAACTGCAGATTTATGGAATGTTTCTGAGCACAATATTCACAAATTCAGTAGCAGATTTTGCAAGCTAAGGCCACGATCCTGTACTATTAAAGTAAGTGAAAGTTTTGCCATTGGGTGCAATGAGCATAGGAATAAAACTCTACATGATAACGTGCTCTTGTCCAAAGTGTAGGCTGACCTTGTAGGATAGGTACTTGTATGTAGTTCAGGGTAAATGCTAAATGTTATTAGGACTTATTTTTTCACTTTTGAGTGGCATTGTCTTGGAGAGGACCTCGACATTGTAACATGCTTTGTTCATTGGTCCAACATAGCAATTTAATTTATTTTGTTTTTATTGTGTCTGATGTGGCAAAATGCATGTTATTTTTATCTCAAGTCTTGCAGTGTTTGGCATTTTTCTTAAAGCCCCAGCTCCTGGAGTTTGATGATTATGTGAAAATCCCAGCTTTCTTTTTCTTTTTTTTTTAAAAGGTTCTAGCCCTCATGGTTGAGGAGAAAAGCTAGCAAACATGAACTCTAAAGGCTCAAAAATATTGAAGGCTAATGCAATTACCCAACTTTTAGTAATTGTAAAAATCTAGTGATTTTTAAGCCAGTCTCCTGATTTTGGGGGCCTAGTCATGACTTGTGACCACTTGAGGTTGGCAGTACTGTTCTTTGAATTTGTGCTTATATCTAGTGGCATGGGGAGGTGGGCAGCTCGTTTTGAAAAACTGAAAAAAAAATATCCAGTCTTAAGTTTCTTCAGCTCTGAGGAAAAGTTCTCAGAAATTTTTCCCATGGTCCACACCTTGAGTCCCTGTAGAACCATTCCCTGCTGCAGATGGAGATAATGACTGCTGGAAGTGGTGGAAGGATGGGCAGGCCCCGAGGGGAACCCTAGTACAGAAGCTGGCCCCATGACTCCTGTGAGGAGGAACAGTGCTGAACTGAGTGAGTTGCATTACCCAACGTTGCCCATTACCTTAACCACGGTCTTGTGGTTAAGGTAATGGGCAACCGAATGCACAGTGGTCACAGTGCCGCTCAGGTTTGATCCTGCAACATCTTCCTGAGTGGGGCTGCAACCCCCATGCACTAGGTCACAATGCCACTCACTTTTGGTCCTGCTACTCACTTGTCACAATGGAGGGCCAGCAGGGCCGAACCCGAGTGTGCAGTGCGGGGGACAGCACTGCCCCTTGTTGCCCTTGCCAATGTGACACACCATGCATAATGCTTATAGGGCTGCCAGCAGCTTCTTCTAAGCCACTTGCATTCGGGGAGCAACTTCAAATTCTCTCGCTGTTTTCCACTGATGGGTGGCCAGCAGCTGTGGAGAAAGGTTGCTATCAGCCAACCACAGGTGGCACTGTGGTTCATAAAACACGGTAGTACTTGTTAGATTTTCTTAGGCAGTTGCAGATGCTCAGGGTTTGGCAGATGTACCCCTTTACTACCCTTTCCAGCATGTTTCCTTAGGCAGAACAGTGAGTCCGTGTATAAAAAACTTCTGAAGCTCAGAGAAACACCCATAAGTTTGTGTACACATCCAAACCTTTCGCATATGCAAAATTGGGCAATTACTATTAGATTAGTCAGGTTGTGTGTTCTGGGCACTTCTGTTTTGGTTACCCAGCTGCAGCCCGGAAATGCAGAGTGCTAGAAAAATTAAAAACAAAGAAAAAAGTTACTTTAGTATTAAAGTTACTTTAGTTTATCTGAACCTTAAAAGCACACTTCTAGAACAGCAAATTTTGGGGTGTGGAGGGAGGGTTAATGTACCAAGGCAGTTAGTAGAAGCTGAACTTCCCAGGCCAATCTTAAAAGGTTCTGCTACATGAGTCTAAATGAGATGACAGTTTATACAAAAACCTCAGTCAGACCTCTTTTGGTCTGGTTGCCTACAATGTCACATTCTCTTAGAGGGATGCAGGAAGCTTGATAGGGAAAGTAAACCCATCATGGTCTTGTGGTTAAGGTAATGGGCTGGGACTGTAAGGTGTGGATTCAGTTCCTGCCTCTTCCAGAGACTGGCTGTATGACTTTGGGAGCTAAGTAAATCCCTCTGTGACTGAGCTACTTAATCTGAAAAATAAGAATGATCTGTCTTGTCTGTTTAGACTATACACTCCTTGGAGCAGAAAACTGTCACTCTGTGTTTGTATAACACCTAGCACTATGGGGCCATGAGCTCAACTGAGGCCTCTAGGTATTACCATAATACAAATAATAATGGAGTGGAATAATGGGACGGTCTAGAGAGCTAGGATTATGTGACTGGGTTAGGATTATTCAATATACTTATGGTGTTTACACCAGATGTGACACCTGGTCTCTTCCACACTGAATTTTTCAGCGGCACTTGCCCTTCGACTTTTCAAGATTAGGATAGGGAAGGTGTTATGCAACTTGCATTATATTTATGAATAAGGCAAAATATGAACCTTGAATCTGAATTGCTCAAAATTTCAGAGTTCTACGTTTCCAACTCAAATCTCCACATATGAACCAGCCCCAATGGTTTTAATTTCAGAATGAATCAAAAACTAGAAGGCACCTATTTCCTGATTCCAGTTTAGAGCCCACTGCGATCTTGCAAGAACACATGATCTCGTGGGATTTCAGGCCAGACTGGCTGAAATCTCATGAAACAGGAGATCAACTAATCTCACAGAGTTTCTGCCATTTATGTGATTGAAATCTAATGAGAATAGTTCTTGATATTTTGGCACAATCAAATCAGTATCAATCCACACACACACTGTTTGTTCAGGGCAGCTGTAATTCAGCTAGAGATGGGCAAAGACAGTATTGTTTAGATCTGGGTCCAAATTATCTTTTGACTACTGTTCAGGGTTTGAGTCTGAATCAGAGGTAGGTTTTAAGATGCAGGAATCTACATTCCATCGCTTTCTCTGTCCTCTTCTGTTTCTCATTAATGCAATTTAAATAGACTTTTAAGTACACTGGATAGAAGGATCAGCTCCTTTAGTCATAGTCAGGTAGCTGTATCGGTCTCATTTGAAAACAGCAGGGGGCATTATACGGAAATTCCAGGTGGAGTGAACAAAATCATCCATGTAAATCAGAGGGGTTAAGAAAAGAAAAACAAAGAGGAGGCAAAGGGGCCTGGAAGTAATCACATAGAAATCATGCCTCTTTTATGGAAAATGTGAATTTCTGCTTCTCACTTTGGGGGCGGAGGTGGAGAGGGGTTGTAGTGAACTTTTAAGTTTTCAAGCCTGAATCCAGCAAGACTTTGTTCAAGGGCTGCAGACAAGAGCTCTTAACTGTGTAGCTAGAGCACTTAACCACAGCACAAGAGGTCATTAGAGAGCATGTCCACATACTTGCACATCACTGGAGGACACCCTTCTCTTTTCTGCACTAGGAAGGTATGCAGAAGGTCACCAATATGCGTCATGTGGTGGATATGCAGTATGAGTCTATCTCCCTCTGAGTCAGGTTGTTTCCCTGATAAGACTTTCTCTCGCTGTACATATTATATTTGGAATTCATTCTATACAGAACTGAAGCTTACAAGCCAGTGACAGCAAATGTGAACCCTTCTTGGCTTTTACTGACACAGAAAATGTTCTTGTCTTTAATCCAAGTTCTGTGCAACTATCTTTTTTCAGAATTGGATGTTTTAACAAAGGGTATTTGTGTCCAATGTCATGCAAGAATATTGTGTCCTCTCTGCTCCTAGGCCCATCATGAAAATGAAATGATCCATCTTCCTTAGGGATTTCTGGAGAAAAAGTTTCACCCAAAGTAACACAATAACTTTCTATGTCAGCAGATCAGTTCATGCAATACTAAGAAGCCTCTATGTTAATTTTTAATTCCTTCCTGACCTCCTTTTTCAATCATTTAAAAAATGCAGAATCATTTACTTGGAGAAAAATAATCCAGAACACAAAATACAAAAGTCAATGGGACAGATCCTGCATTTATTGAAGTCAATGATGAAGCTCCAATGAGTCTCAGTTCTGCAGGATCAGACCACTGAAAGGCAGAAACTTGGAAGCAATAATGTTGGGTAATAGCAGAGGCAAATGAAGTGCAGGTTTGTATAATATGGCTGCCTGTCGTGATATGTGTCTCAAAAGAAGAAATATACCCCAAAATCATCAAAGTGTCTCGAAAGAATGACCAATTTCATCACCAATATCAGATAAATGTTTTTGGAGTAGCTGAAAGGGTATAGAAGTTGAAAAATAAGAATTACTTTATTACTGATTGCTTGCATTAGATATTATTTTGCATTAGCTTTCTTCTTGGAGAGATGAAGGCTTGTTCTTGAAGTATCAGTGCTTAGCTGCTAAGTCTTGTTGTAGAAAAGCCCCTGGCACTTTATCTTTAAGATACAAGTATGCTTCCGGTGCAGTTTTTTGTACTTATCTGTAATAAAAAGCTGATTCCTATAAGTGCTTTGGATTTGCTTAAATCAGATTTACAGTCCAGCTTTTTAGTACTGTTCCCAGTTATTACAGAAAAGATTTTGCAGGTCACTTCTGTTTCCCATTTCAGGGGATTGAATTCTTGTATTTTCTTTTTGTAATAGCAGCTTCCATTTGGCAAAGGGAATGGTGTTTCTTTAGCATCATGCTCAGCACAGTTTTGGTCAGAGATAGATATTTAAGTACACAGGGCCAAATTCAGAGCTGGGTTCAGTGGATACAACCCCCTTGCCAGCTGTAGATTTAGCTCATGCTCTTCTGTCAGTTGTCTCCCAAAATGTCAAAATAATCATAACAAATTTGCTAGAAGTCTCGTCAGTCTTTAGATTTCTTCCCAATTTCCTGCATAAAAGTCAGTAACACAGATAGTGGTTAAAATAACCATAATTGTTGTTGTTATTGTTATTACTATGATGACTCTATTGGGAGTTGAGGAAATCACCCTGCGACAGTGCTATTTAACAAGTCCCTCAATGGAAATAATTTTAGAAATGGGCACCCACATTCTCCCTCAGTAGTCCAGCAAGGGCACCCATGCTCAGGCTTCCCGCTCCCCAACCATTGCCTTTTTTGAGTAGAGACCTCAATATCTCTCCCTTCTGACAGGCGAATTTTCAAGCTGCACAGTTCCCTGCCTTCACTGTGTTATTTCCAGAAAGGGCAGGCTGCCCAAGCCCGCCTGTTTCCTTTCCCTTTATAGACAGTTAACACCGTGACTGCCTACAGTTATAGGTATCGCACAGCTTTCTCTGTAAAAGCCTATTTTATTCTTAAGGTAAAAACATTGCAGAGAAAACATATTAAAAACAATCAAAGAACCTACACACTCTAACAAGCTTATCTGAGATCTCCTCACTCTGATAAGTGTTCTGGTTGGTGATTAGGGATAAGGATTGGCACCACCTTGGACAAGTCCTGTCCATTTGCTGGATCCAAAAGCAGGCACTGAGCCAGTTTGAAAATCAGGCTATTTATCCAAAAATCCTTTATCTGACAATCTCTGATGACTCCAATCTGAACTAGTGTATGTGAACCTTTCCGGGGGGTGTTTTTTCCTCTTAAGATGTTACAACCTGAGTAAATTTGCCTAATCACTCCTTGCAATTCTCGTACTTACTCTGCCCATGGAAGTAGATACAGTCTCTCAATAACACGTAGACAATTGCATTTTGAATACATTGATCTCCAAAGATATTAATCCTCATTCAGTAAGGCTTACCTTAATTCAGTAGAGTTCATTTTAATTCCGTAAGATTTGTCCAGTATTTTGTCAGTCTGTCACAATGGGCTCTTACATGAATCAGAAAATTACTCATTGAAACGCACTGAAACGCACTGAAACATGCACATAAAACTGGACACGAGTATTTGTTAGCCCACAGATGGCTGTCCTGCTCAGCATAAACAGTGAAAGTTTAACCAAACCTGTCTGGAAATCATTTTATTTAAAACTATATAATGAGCTTCATATCTTGCTTTAAAACTCCAGTTTCAGAATGGAAAAAACATTCTCTTTCTAACAGAAATAGGCCAAGTCAGTTATCTGGATCTGAAGACCCTCAGGCTTTTGGGGGTTCAACCTCCTGTCTACATTTAACACTTCTGGCCCGTCTCTGCTTTTGGGATTCTGCACCCTTACTCATGCTGAGTAGTAACATTGAAATCAGTGGAAGTTAGGAACCTAAATACCTTCACGTTTGAGGATCTGTTAAATCAACAGAATTAGTAGTCAAGTACTGTTCTACTTACTGTGATTAAAGGAGCAGAATCTGTCCCTACATTTTACTTGTCAGGAGACATGAGTTTTTCTCATAGATCAAATTCCCTTCATTTCATTTCATTTTAAATACTAAGGGGAGAGCATTCTTGCTTTAGAATGTCTCCTAGCTCATTAGTTTTGCTTTATAAATTACCAAAGTGTCTATTTTTGCTTTAAAACTGATTTACCATTTCTCCTTGATTAGAAGAGCTGTCATTGCCTTTTCTCCGCAGAAACATGAATCATGATAAGGGAGTTACTGGGAGAAATTTAGACTGCGTTAAGTTACAAAGTCAAACGTTTAAAAACCCAAGTATTTGTTGTATAGGCATCCTGGTGAAATTCTTAGAACTCATGCATGCTGAGAAAGTATCAATAACCATAAAATTTCACAGCCCTGTTTTAGAACCCTGGCCTTAACATTTTGTAGGGAAATAAAGCTTTGGTTAACCTTGGCACTGGCAGACCTCATTAAAATAACAGCCTGTCAGTTTCAAGTTTAAAATAACAGGGTTGTCAGTTTTATATGCAGTGGAACAATCTATGATTTTACTCTTGGTGAAATAATTTGTATGTAGCATATGGTTTGAGAAAGGGGAAAAGGCTGACCAATAGTGCCATCTCGAGGCTTATGCAACTCCAAGGCTTCTGAACACAAAAGGGGGCCACGTGCATACATGAACTCAATCTTCCAGCCTGTGATTTATAATCCCTCCAGAATCTACTTGATACATAGTTATATTTTTCAAAGGATGAAAATAATTCACAACTAAGTATGTGGTACAGCAACCACTTGGCTTTTAAATGTATTTTATTAGGAAATACTAATACATATAATGTATAGAAATAACCTGGATAGAGCAAATTCTCAACTCACTATGTTCTTAAAGCTAGATCAGGGCCCTTCCCTACCTCAAAAATTACCCACTTCTTTTTTTTGTTTTTTGCAGTCTGTAGATCTTAAGGAAGTGATCTTTTATTAATTCTTACCATTATAATTATACTGAATATGTTAAAAATTAGGTGCAATGAGCTCCTACAGTAATAATACAGAAGCTGACCTCCAATTAATTCAGTTATGGGTCCATTTACAAACCTTTGTTTAACTAGTCCAGACTCTCAGGAACCTAATTTCCATTAAAATTAAACAACCTGCACCCATTATCATGGTCACTTTCAGCTAGCATCACTGGAAAATTCAAATTGTGGAAGTTACCATTTAATTACTAAGGAAGGTGATGATGTGGGGGTGAGGGGGTGAAGAAGACAGCCTAAGGAAGGCTCAGTAATGTTTGAAAAACAACAAAAATAAAAGACTATAATTAAAGTTGTCTCTTTCAGTCATAGCTGTTGAGAGAAGCACTACCATGGCCTGTGCACCTGAACAATCATATGGATCATATGATCAATAGTTTATTTCAGCCAAGCTGGTAGGAATGAAGTTGAATGAAATCAAAGGAAAGCAGTGCATGTATCATTTTTATTCAGTATGTTTATATGGCTAGTGAGCAATTGTCACTGAAAATGCTCACCAGTAATAGACTTTTAAGCTTTTGATATATTACTCTTATACTTAATATCACACCATAATGATAGACATAAACAACATACATATTCAGATATGCTGTACATGCCATAAGCATACTGAATATGTTGCCATAAACAACATTCCTGGCCATTAGTTTTAGAAATGCTTTCAAATTAAATCCCCAATGACCGTAAATCCAAATCAAGATATGAAATTCATGGACAGTGGTCGGCTTATATGACATTGTAGAAATCAAATCACAATGATCTGCACATTCCCTCTCCCTTATCATTTAAGCAAGGTAGGATGTGCACTTCATTACACAATACATGACTTAAATAGTCAGGCTTTATATACATAAATCTATTCTCAAGATTATTATCTCTGTGTCATTGCAAGCATATCGTGTGTATATGAGAGACAGAGAGCGAGTCTGAGTGTGTTGGTCTGACTAGTAATGAAGAGAAGATTGTGCGATCTTTCATCTAGAAATAATAAGAACTAAACTCCAAAGCGACATAAATTGATGGTGTGAGTTAAATGTTGCATGCAAGAGCCACAAGTACAGTAACTTGTACCAAATTGGCATTTGGTGGCAACAGCCCTTGCTTTCTCTTACACTTTCCTTTTAATTGGTTTTGTTGCCATATCTCTCCTTCTGCTGCCTCAGCATATAAGTTACATTTGTTCTGCACACCCAGTGACAACCATGGGTCAGCTCCACAGCTGGTGTCAATTGGCATGGTCCCAAATGGGTGCGAATTATACTACCATACTTTACAGAGCATACCCGCTTAAAACATTTTCTGATCATTTACACTATTTACTTCAGTGCAGAATTTTGCCCAGAAAGCTCCTAGACAGTTATTCCTGCTGACACTACAACGCTTGGCTCAGGTCTACGCTGGGCAGGGAGGGGAATTGACCTAAGATATGCAACTTCAGCTAAGCGAATAGCATGGCTGAAATTGATGTATTTAGGTCTACTTACTACAGTGTCTCCGTGGCACTGAGTCGTCTGCTGCTGCTCTCCCATTGACTCTGCCTCTTGCAGCAGTGGAGTTCTGGCGTTGATGGAAAGTACTCAGGGATCAATTTACCACGTCTAGACTAGACACAATAAATCGATCCCTGATAGATCAATCACTACCTGCCGATCCGGTAACTAGTGGGAGGTTTGCACACAGAGCTTTGAGGGATAAAAGCCAACCCTGGATTTTAGCTGTAGACCCATAATACTCAGACCTCAGTGGTTCAGGAGCCAAATTAGTGATCAACATTACCCAAAAGAGCCACAGTAGTGTGACTTCATTTTTTCATTTGCTCTAGTACTATATAGTCATATTTAAACAGTATGACAAAGGAAATATTTAGTTTATATATATATATATATATAAATCTCACGGGAAATAAATTAATAATTTAGTGCAAGTTGATAACTAAATTGGTTAATAACATAGTAAAAGCATCCTGACTGGTTAATAACTTAGATTGGTTAATAGTTAAATCACACCGTGTTTTAATGTCATGTACTGCAATGAGCCACAGAACACACATCGAAGAGCCACTTTTGACTCATGAGCCGCAGTTTGAGTATCATTGCTTTAGACTCTCTGGGCCTCATTTGGGAGACCATTTCAACAGAAAAGTAAACTTAGCTTCCAACTTAAATTTAAAATACAAAAACATCTGATGTGCAGAATAATCATAAAAAGGTGGCACAAAAATGTCAGCGGGGAAGAATAATAGGAAGCATTTCTTCTTAAAACAATTCCAGAGTCTTGCTCATGTTACTACCTGTATGATGGTCAACAGACTGTTAGCCAAAGCAGATGAGTGTGTGGTTAATCCCTAACTGTGATTACACAATTAAAAAATAGTCAGGGAAATTTCTCCTGGGTCTTCCATATTAATGAAATGCCATCATTTTGTTTTCAGGCCTTTATTATTCTTGTGTTACATTTCTTAATTAACCCAAATGATCTGTTCTGCGTTATTGGAATTAGCAGGTGTTTTTCTATGATGGAGCTAATCATTCTGGGATTGTTTCTCTATAGATTTAAGGGCCTGATACTTGACTGCTTTGTAATCTAGTATACAAGATAAGTTGAAAAATCAGATTATGAACTTCAAGGGGACTAACAAGCTTACAGTTAAGCAGATGCTTTGCTGAACAGGAATGGAATAAAACACATGCCCAACTGTTTTGCTGACATGGTACCTAGGTGACTTGCCCAAGCCCACTTAGGAAGTCTTTAGCAGAGCTAGGAAATGACCCCAGATCTCCTGAGTCCCAAGCCAATACCTTTAATCACAAGTCTGTCTTTCTTCTCAGTAGGATTGCTAAATAAATGCTCAAACATCTGTTACTCACACATTAACTCTTTCTGTTAACAGTAACAGAGGCAGGGCAGGCTAACTTTATACAGTTTTCAAACCTATCACCAAATATACATGCACTAATGAACCAGAAATCTAACTTTTTTGTGGGTGACAATTTGTAAGTCCCTTTTTTTATGATAGACAGCTGCTGCAACTCAGATCAACACTTTCAAAATAATGTTTGGATGAATTATTCAAACCAGATCCTGGTGTCTGACAAGCAAGAATCAGATTAATTCCATTCAAAGAGATTTGAATGCCAATCCTTGCTAGAAAGAGTGAAAGGAAACTATATAAAATATCAAAATTACATAGGCCTTTTGTTTAAATGTTTTCATAAAAGTCTAACGGATCTTGAAAGATAATCCTTAATTCAGATGAAAAGCTCACAAAATAATAAATACCAAGGAATCATTTGCAAGGCCACAGCTCACTAAGTGGGCTTCAGTCGTCTGACTTCATAAACCACAAGTGAGAAATATTAGCTGAATCCTTAATGGCTTTTATCTCATCTTAGGGGTACTGTACATCTGATATGATTTTTTATTTTTTTTTTAGAATGCTGTTGATATTCGAAAGATGTATTGTGGAGTATACATAACTGTGGCGACTAATAGGAGATTTTCTGTTGATGTGGTTGGGATGACCTCACAGCTAAAGTCACTCAAAACCCACAGGAAAATGTTATGAATTCCATAGAATTATGTCTCCCTAAGTCTGTGCAGTATTTTAGGGCTACTTGACTTTCATTTAAAATATATCTCTGATCCACTCAGCTTTCACACCATGTGACTGAACATAGATTCATAGACTTTAAGGCCAGAAAGGACCATCAAAATCATCTAGTCTGACCCTGCTGTACTTTGCAGGCCATAGAATTTCACCCACTCACTCCTGTAGTAAACATGACTATCATCCTCCATTCTGTCTCTTAAAGGGAACCTCAAGTAGCTTGTATGACCATTTCCTCCTTCACTGATGGCTAACAGAAATGGCACTGTATTTCCAGAAAATCCAAAATCAAGCTTAGCTTCATGGGGGAAGAACAGCTGGTCAGCTGAGCCTGTCAAGTCCAGCTATAGCTACCATGCTTCAAAAGGATGAGCAGCAGTTCCAGGAAAGCAGTGTGAAAGAATAAAAGATTTGATGAGTTGTGTCATTGCCCTTATTCAACACTCTGCAATGTCAGAATAAAGTGGTCTAGAGAAGGACATAGCTAGCTAGTGAAAATATTCATTACCACACTCCCCACTCTAATACAATTTAAATGTTTATTTTTAGAGTGTAGCTTTACATGATCTGAGTTTTAAGAAATTGTATCTGCAGTGGAGACCATTAGAAACAAAACATTTTCCATTCCACAGTGATTACAGCCCTACAATATCACCTCTTCTAAGTATCTGATAGGGAAAAGACTACATTATTGGAGAGCACAGATTCCTGGTGTGGTAAGTGTTACCCTAGGTAGCTGGTGTGGTCTAGTGGGTCATACTCTAAACTGGGTTCTAGTCTATTGGGTTCTATTCTTGGTTGGCTACTGATATGACTTTGGGAAAGTCACCCTGCCTCAGTTTTCCTGTTGCAAAATGAGGGTAGTGATATGGACTTCCTTTGTAAAGTGCTTTGAGAGCTAGAGAAGAAAAGTGCTAGATAAGAACTGGGATTGTGCTTTAGCCAAGTCATGTAAATTTTTCTCTGTCATTTCCCCCATCTCCAAAATGAAGATAATACTTCAGAGGAACGCTGTGAGGGTTAATGTCTGCACCATGCTAGATGAGGGTCTTGTTACTTTGTCTTATCTGTTTTTATAGTGCAGAAAAGTCTCTAGGATTATAAAGTTTAATAATCCATCATTTCACTGTGGTGTAAAGCAGTGCACACATACAGAGGGTACATGTGCAACACCAGCATAACATTTACAAAAATGACAACGGAGCTGGACCCCTCATGTTCATTTTTACAGGGATATTATGAAAACCTTATCCAGGGTTCGAGCCATGGGATTTCCATTCAAATCCCTTACAACTCTGTGAGAATTTAGTAAGAATTGGATGGAAGCACAGGATTAGCACAGCAAAAGGGAAACCTTTCATAAAGGGGTGAATGAAAGAAAAGCCCCTTCCAAAGGATGGTTACTCTTTTGTGACTCAAAATAAAAGTGTACAGTCCTAAATTACCAGCCATATTCTTTTTCATACGGCTATCAAAATCTAAGTTTTAGGGGTCAGTATCCATTCCTCAGATAAGCCACTACTCCTGGGAATCCATGCTCACCATTAAGGTCAGTGGGACTACTACTGCTCACCAGGCATCACAGTGAGCCTAAATAAATAGTTAGTCACAGCCATTAGATTAGAAATGTTCTCCTGCTGCTTTTAAACTCCTGGAGTTTATTGGAATAGTTACTGCTTTCTGCAGCCTATTTTTCCCCCATTTCAAGCCAAGTAGTGTTGTATAGAATTTATCCAAACTACTGCACTGTGGAATTTACACCTTGGTATGGGAGCGCGTGGGGGTTAACAGAGCTGCTTACTTTGATTAGCTGAGTCACTAGTAAACCTCAGTTTTTGTCCCTCAGTCCCAGGCAAACAGGAGTGGGAGGAGTTCCTGTCCACTCACTTCTCAGGCACTCTGCTCCGAGGGACCCAAAAGATCCAGCAAGGACCAGGAGAAATCAATATAATATTCTGTAATGTACTGTGTGGATTTATCTCAACGCCATTTACAAAGTCGCAGAGGGTTTGCCCAGTGTCAGTAATCTGGTGTGTAAATTTTTGGCTTGAAAGGGCTCCCCTGTTGAGAGCTAAAAGGCTTGCACATGCTGCTGCAATGTGTGATATTAAAACTGAACAACTAGGGTTGCAGGAGATTTATATAGATCTATATCATTGCAGGAAGCATGGTCAACAAGTCATGCAGCTAAATGCTTTTCTGTTTATTTAGAATCTTGGTTATTCAGTTACTGTTGAAAATGTGCACAGTACTTCAGATGCAATATTGTCAGATGTTTCTATCACCTGCAGTATAATGTGACATATCACAGAGTTTCAGCTTTACACAGCAGTGTGGGGCATTTGTTCAGAGAGCTACACCGTCTTCAGAACAAAAGATAAAAGAGATAAATAGCCAAGTACAATCTTGTACCTGAACCACTGAAAAGCCTATCTTAAAACTGAATGGAACAACGGAGAGCTTTTATTTCTTGGTTTTTAAAGAATAAAACTCAGTGATTTCCTTTGAAAGCTATTCAACAAGTTCCCCATAATCCTATTACATTTAATATGAAATGTATCTGTTTCCATAAGCACCACCATCGCAGGCCCAGTGATACCGTTAATCTTTTGTAGCCTACCTTTTGTTGTGCCTTTTAGCCAAGTTTATAGATTTTCTGCCCTTGTAAACCAAATGCAGAACAAAAACTGGTAACATTTTAGTCTGAATATTCATCAAATACATGCTGAAAGTGTATTTCACTTTCACTTTGGGTTGAGTAAACTTTGCACTGGTTTTCTGGTTTATGCCAAGCAGTGCAATCTCTTGCACAGGAGGGAGCTTGCAACGTCAGGGACCTGTTCTAAATCTGTACTATCATTTCTTGAAGTTGAGGTCTACATATAAATATCTATCTGGGTGTGTGTGTGTGTGTGTGTGTGTGTAACAAATATCTTTTCACATTACAGACATACAAATCTATTGCATTTTACTCACAGCTTTTGGGTACTTTGCATCTGTTCACTACCAGGTCAATATTTATTAGAAGCTAGACATACAGAATTAAATATAATTATTTAGACAATTTACAAAACCAAGTAGATCAGTGGGTGAAACATTTTATCTGATGAAACACTGTTTTATTGAATTGGCATTTATTAGAATACCATGCAAATTGATGCTTGGGAGGATGGAAATTTAGAACCCTTCAGTCAAAAAGCAGAATAGGGAAGAACAAAATGTTCTCTCTGTTGCTTTCCCTTTTCTCTCTCTGTTTAAAAACATCTAGCTTGAGGAAGAGTGAGTTAAAGGTGTCTTGGATTATTTGTGCGTACTCAACCCAAATGCAGTGTGCCTTGCTTGGAAATACTAGAATATGACTTTTAGTACCATTGATCTTCTTAATCTCCACCATCAAATAGTATGGAATTAAACACTTTTATTAAAAATGACAGTGAGTATGGATGTCTTTTTTAACCAAGTGTGCCTCTTGTCTCTTGATCAGGTAACAGACATTAAAGAAAAACTGAAGCTTTCAAAAAAGTTCTGGTCAACTTTACCATATACTATCTGCAAGGATGAAAGAGTGACAGCTGGCACGTCAAATGAAGAGGACTGCTGGAATGGCCATACCAAAGCTAGGTAAGGAAGACTCCTCCCCAAATAGTAGCATATTAATTCCACATCTGGCCTTGGAATGGTTAGCTGGTTATGTGTTCTAAGGCTTGTTTACAAAACCACTTAAAGCGCTGAAATGGAAATAGGGCAGAACAAGTAGTTGCCCAGGCAAGCTAGTAGCTGGGAGCACCTACCATCAAGGTACCCTTAAATCTAGAGTATGAGTCATTTTGAATGTGCACATTGTGTCAGGCTTTGAACCGGGAGACTGTTCATTGGTTAGATTCCAGGTGGATTATTTATTCTGAGCTCTCAAAGAGCCCTTTAGCACTTGTTAGTGTCCTTGTGTAGTGAGTGACAAACAGTGAAGAAATTTACACTTGGGATCTTCTCTTAGGATGTAACAGATATTGAAATTTCAGCTCTATTTTACTGTTTATTCACAATCCTTTTGGTTATTGGCTGAGCAAAACTGAAAAATAGCCTGGATATAATAAATGTAACCTTCCTAGTTGCCTCATATCGAAGGCCTGACATTACACCACATCATTGCAGAAACTGTGGCTTTAGGCATCTGCTCTCATATTTCAGCAACTTTTCTGTAATTTTCAACTTTGAAGTCAGGTTGGATCACTATTTTGTGGTAGGACTGTTGCTGGAAGATTGCTAAATTCACAGATTGATTCAGCAAGTGGGAAACAGATGTGGATAGTCATTTTTGAGAAAGTGGTGGGTAGGTTGGATGAGGGAGCATGTTGAAGGAAGTTACAATTTGGTTTAGCAACAGCTATGAGCATAGGTGTGCCGGTGTGCCCAGGCACACCCTAATGTCTCCAAAAAAAGTGGCTTTCAATGTAGAGTGCAGCACCTTTAAAATAAATAAATAAATAAAATTCCCTGGGTGCACACCCTAATGAAATGTGCTGTGCACGCCGATGGCTATGAGTGCTGCTGGAGTGAAGGGAGGTCTATGGGTTCTGAGTAGGGGTAGGTGAAATTTTTTGGCCAAAACTTTTTCACAGAAAAATGCAGATTTGGGTTGACCAAAACATTTCACAAATTTGTGTTGATTTTGGCAAATTGTTTTGGTCAGGGAAAAAAAAAGATGGTTTTTATTTTTTTACCTTTCCATATTGAAACATTTTGATTTTTTTAAAGCTAGATTCTTAGGGGATTTAAGTGTGGAAGAGTGATAATCCCTAGACCGGAACTGGAACACATAGATGTCCTCCCCTCCCATGAGTGCCCTAACCACCAACCTAGAGAGTCACTTTCATGCTCTGATCCAATGACTATTTAATTAATTATACAAAGTGGAATGGCTTCAGCAGGAGAGCTGACAGGGAGCTGTGTAGTTAGTGCACTCAGCTGGGATGTGGGAACCTCCGTTCAAGTTGTGGCTCCAAAACTATTGGCTATAAAGGGGAGAGAGCACTATCTGCTCCTCCTTCTTAGTTTTGTGAACAGCACTTAAGTCTCCTGGTGAACCAGTCCTTCATTTTGAAATTACCTTTGTTTTTATATTTAAAAATGTTTAAAGATGCCTGAAATAGAAGCAAAACACTTTGTTTCAGGTTGACTGAAGAATTTCATACAACATGAAACCAAAAAAATTCTGACTCTTTGATTCACCAAAAGTTCTGACAAATTTTGGTCAGGTTGACCTGAAATTATTTTTTTTAAAAAAAATTGAAACTGACAGCAAAGCAAAAATTCAGTCATTTGGACAGTTCTAGTCCTGAGTGCCCAATGAATACCTGCTGTGATACAGTTTCAAGCACACCTTGTAGATTTATTAACCATTACCTATTTGTGGAAACAAGTTAGGAGATGAAAATTAGACAACCACAGAAACAGCAACAAAACCTTCAAGTTTGAACTGAACTGGATGTCTTTTGTCTTAAGCTATGTCTACACTACGAACCTTTCAGTGGCATAGCTGTACCACTACAGCTGTGCTGCTGTAAGATCTCCTGTGTAGCCACTCTATGCTGTTGGGAGAGAGCTCTCCCATCGGCATAATGAAACCACCCCCAATGAGTGGCGGTAGCTATGACTGTGGGTGATGTTCTCCTCCCAACATAGCGCTGTCCACACCAGCGCTTTTGCTGATGAAGCTTTTGTTGGTCAGGGGTTCTTCTTTTCACATCCCTAACCAACAAAAGTTTTAGCAACCAAAGTCCTAAGACGCAACTATGAAAAAAAATTAACAATATGTCATATGTCAGCCTGTGTCGACTTCTCCATTGTGCAGAAAACTTTGTAAGAGAAAGATTCCCTCATGGACCCACCTCCCCTTCCAATGTCTTAATCCCCCACTGCTTAATTGTCAAAAGTTTCATTTTGCAAAGAAGCCCAAAGGGCTCGGCAGACTGCAGGTGGTCCGTGGACCACAATTTGATAAGAGCTGGTATAAATCTACTCTCCAAAGGCAGGAGTATTGTTTTCTTAATGCTTAGCTGTTAGGCCCCACTCACTAAGTGCTCCTGAAGCCTGTGAGGGAGGCAAATGGCAGCTAACAGAACCAATATCAGGAACGTTTATATATAACTACATGCAGTGGTGTTGTAGCCATGTCATGTGTTAATATGTTCATATTAAAAGGACCATGTGAGATCACCTTCCTCCACAATCGCTATTATTGTAGCAGGGCTTCATAAATTACAACCCATGCAGGGGTGCTCTGCTGGCAAAAGGAAGCTGGCTAGTGTGTGTTGCTCCCTGAAGCACAACTTAATAAGGAATGCACGCTGCTCCTATTGAAAAGAGCCCTACAGCGTGCCTGCTAAAATCCTCTTGGTTTCCTTGAGCAATTCTAGTTTTTTGTACTACATGTTTGGCCAGTACCACCCAGTTCCCTTTTGCCCCAGGCACTTGTACAGATTAGGGCTTGCTGTTGTCCTAAAGTTGCAGGATTTGGTCCATCCAAAATGGGTAGGTTTTCTTTTGAGTTTACAAAAGAGCAATTCTCTTGCAGCCTTCTTTTTGCAATATTTACATCATGGGAAGTCTTGCACTTGGAACAAAAGAGGAACTATTACTCCAAGTGTCAGTGAAATGTAATTAACAGCATACGTGAAATTTGACGATGCCCTAGAGAACAAGGTCATTCCTCTTTACTGTAGCATAAAATGTACCCTTATTCATGATGACTAGTATCTACAATAAAGTATGAGTCAGCATGAATAAGGCAGCAGAAGCTGGCCTGTTAGAAAATAAAGGATTTGATTTCTTTGTAGTCAACACTTGCCTGTTCTCTGCCTTGGCTCCTCTGCTAGCATTAGGCCTCCCTTTTACCCTGTGGTAGATATAGGCATGTATTTTGAATTCCAGAGCAAATCACAGAAGTTAGAGATGGAGAAAAACAGTTGGGTCATCTCTAGCCTGTTCCCTAGTGTAGAAGTCTGTTAGTCACTTGGAGACTCTTCATAGTTCCTCAGGGCATGGGCAGAGGAAGCTCCCTAGAAGTGCAGAGGGCACCAACACCCAGACCGTGGCCCTGTTGATGATTCACCCTGAGCCCCACCCCCGCTTGGCCTCCTCCCACCCATGCTCCACCTCCACTCTGCCTGAGGTCCTGCTCCTACTCAGCCCCTCCCCCAATGCCTTTTGCCTGCTACACCCCCTTCCCGGAGGGGCTCCCCCACCTGCCGTTTGCACCGCTTCGCCCCCTCTCTAGAGGCCCATTCCTGCTCACCGATGTATGAAATGATGATGTATGGAAGGGGTGTCACTGACACTTCTGAATAGATCTTAAGGATTCCCTAGTCTCGATAAAACATCTGCAACAATATTTTCTTTCCCCTTGATATGAATTCTGTCAATGTCATATTCCTGAAGTGCTAGAATTCAAAGAAGTAATCAAGAATTGGTTCCCTTAGCTCGGTGTGGCCGTGCTAGTGGAGGACTTACAGTGAACTTTTTGTTATACAAAGAGGGTTTAAGCTGCTTAACTGCCCAGGCAATTGCACAGCATTTTTTTCTTGATTGTAGCACAGTTTTGCTCAGTGGATGTCAGTTTTTTTGCTTACGTATGCAATGGGGTGGCTGCTCTGATTTCTAAGGATTTGTCTACACTGGTCCTTTGTGACAAAACTTTTGTCATTTGAGGGTGTTAAAAAAACACACACATGAACAACAAAAGTTTGACCGATGAAAAGCACTGGTGTGAACAGTACTTTGTCAGTGGGAGCACTCTCCTGCCAACAAAGCCGCTGCTGCTCGTGGGGGGTGGAAATTTTTTGTGGACAGGAGAGCACAGTCATGTCACTAAAAGCCTCATAGCGTAGCCACAGCCTAACAGTCTGATCTGAGTTTGGTACTCTTAGCTGTTAGCCACTCCAGGTTCTGCGATACCTAGGCAATGAACACGGAAATATAACAAAAGACAAAATATTTTTAAAAAACCAGTGTCTTAGGTGTCGTGGTCAAAGAAAACAGAGCTGTAGAATTGCAGAATACACATTGGCTCTTATGTTTCATTCAGCACATCCACCTTTTAACATTGCATGTACCAGAAAATGTATGTTATGAAACTGAGGTTATAGACATGGAAGCTATTCTATCTTTTGAAAGAGGCAGAACACCACGGTCACTTGTCATTATTAAAATCCACTGGTATGTTTCTACTGCCATGAGACCAGATGGGGTTAATCCGAAGCCACCAATTAGCAGATAACATGAGGAGTTACAAAAATGATCCATTTGACTTTCTGGAAGGGTGCACTTGTTGTGTTGATGACCCTTGATACAGAAAAAGCATTTGTTTGATAAGGTCAAATGTAAATATTGGGGCAGAGAAGGGGGGGGTTGGATGGTGTGGAACTGAGAACATTTATGAGATGGATGGAATCCCATTTCTAAAAAACCCTTGTAGCCAGAGTTAATGATAGATACTTCAAACCTAGTGCCTTCTGAGAAGTACCAGCAGGCTGCCCCATCACATCTCTTATTCATTGTCATGGAAACTTGTACATAAATGTTGTTTGTTTGTTTGTTTTTAAAAGAGTAGTTTGGGAATAAATGCAAGAGACTTGGGTAACAGTGTTACCCTTTCTGCAGGTGGGGTCTTAATGACAGTTGGTGATCTGCTTACCCAGATGACTCTTAAGAAAGATAGGATGGTATTTATAAATGTCTCAGGTGTTATACCAAATCCCAGTTATTAGCCCTTGAAATAAACTCAGATACCCAAATGTCATGACACGTAAAATGCCATCTGTACAATGCTGAAGTCTCAGCCAGCCACAAGCATCTCTTCCCTTCTCCTGCAGAACACAGGTTAGGTGAGGAGCCGCCAGCTGCCTGTTCCATAGCGTTCAGGCTCTCCCTGTGTTGGGTGGAAGGAAGGAGGCACTAGAGCATTGTCTATACTAAGAAAATGGTCCATTTCTAACAACGGATGTCCGCAATGAAGTGCAGCTGAAACAAAGCTATGTTCAGCATCATTGGAGAAAATGCATTAAGCCCAGCTCTCAGCAACTAAACAAAATGCTTCTATTATAAAATGTATGGTTTCCAATCTAATTTGCTGGGGCTCCCCTTCCAGTGATGTGACAGATGGACCATTCCCTTCCACTCCTTGTGTTCCCTTATATCCCACCTCAGCATAGCTGCTTCTGTCTTTCCTTTTCACACACATGCACACACACACACACAAAAATCCCTTGGGGGGATTTCCCTGTGATTGAAAAGGGACAGATGGGGGTTATCTAGTTGGCCAAGTAAGTCAATTGTAAGTGCCTTTTTATCTTAGTAGGCCAAGTAAGCTTGTCTGCCATTATCCTAGCTTTAGTGAATATCCCTGCTGCATTTTGTTTTGTCTTCCTCACAAGACTAGACACCAATGAAAGCTACAGCACTTACTGGGTGGAATGTCCCAGTGTTAAGTAAACACTGCTCTTCAAGTCAGATGTCATTCAAGAAGTGGAAAACTCATCCATTTTTGTTCAATGGCCACAGTGGTTCATTTATGGAAGCAATCTGAAAAGAATCATCAGCCATTTTTAGTCTCGAAAAGAGAGAAAATACTCTGGAACATCAGCTGCATATTGAAAAAAAACTGATTGTGGTTTTAAACAAGCGTTGCATAACCGGTGCTAAAAAGCATTTTTGTCATGCCTGCTGTTGCAAGTAAGAAGCATGGAAAGGCTGAAGAGGAATGAAGAAATGGTTTAAGGTTTTAGAAAACATAAATGGCACTAAACTACTGCTATATCTGAGCAAGAAACAAATAGAAAATAAACAGTAATGTCCAGATTCTCACTTGTCAAAGAGGTGAGAGAAATCATTGAACACAGATTCAGGCTAACCTCTCCCATTCTGCTTTTATTTAGAATAGTTATTATTACTGTGCACCAAAAGGGAGGGTTAACAGCAAGAGCAGCAGCAAAGCTTAATATCCATGGGGGTAACTCCGCTTTCAGAACTGCAACATAAGCAGCTGTGTTTGAACAACTTTGCCCACCCTGCAGCCAATTTCCTGTCAAAAATAGTCTCCTGCCACTGCTTCCAAATTTGTGTGACTTAACCCTACCACATATACATCAAAATGCTTTTGTAAGAGCATGTGCTTCGCTGTCATTGAGGGGGAACATGTCACTCAAAAAAAATCTTGGACTTTGAATTTCTATATACCTGGCTTAAGAAAGGATAGTGGATGTTTAGCCTTCTACATTCAAAAGAGCCTTTTCTTTGAGAACACAGGTGAGCCGCTTTGATAACAATTATCTAATACTTCATTCATGTGCTGCAAATACTGAGGCCCTGATCCAGCAGGGAACTTGCACATGTGCCTAACTTTAAGTGCTTTGAATTCAATTGGCTTTCTTAAAATGCACTTAAATTTAATGAATGCTTAAGTTCTTTGCTAACTGTGGCTTGACAGCGCAATATTAAAGATGAATGTGCTTAAAGTATGGCAACTAAATCTGCATGAAAACACCTAAATAATCATTTTAGTCACCTCAAATCTGATTTAGGCACTTAGAGCTAGATTTAGTTGCCTAATTTGGGGCACCAAAACTTGAACATTAGACACTGAGTCATTAAACCTAACCCATTCTGAAACTGAGAGTGTATCATGTACTAGCTGCTATATTTCAGCCTTTGGAATGGTCTTCTTGAGCATGGGGAGAAGCATGAGGGAAAGCATAAAAATGTAACAAATGGGCAATGGAGGTTAGCATGGTGAGCTGATTAGAAATGGGAGTCAACATCTCGATAGGAATGGGCATGAAGGACCTTGAAAGTGAAAACCTGTAGCTTATGTTTGATGTGATAGAGAAGGGAGAACTCTTGGCGGGATTCATGCAAAGAGAGGGGCGACTGGTCAAAGAGACAGGCTAGGAAAATGGTCTTTGCAGCTGCATTCTAAATGGATATGAGTGGGGCAAGATTCCAGTTGTCAAAGTCAGGGAAAAGGGTGTTGCAGTAATTGAGACATGAGATGATGATGAGTTTTAGCTGCCTGGATCAATAGGACAGATGTTATCTTAGAGATACTAAGCAGAAAGAATTGGCAAAATTTAGACATAGCCTAGAGGCAAAGACCTAGAAGAGTGGTTCCCAAACTGGGGTTCGTGAACCCCTGGGGGTTCACAGAATGTTACAGGGGGGTTCTCAGGGAAAAAAAAATCCTAATGGCAGACAGAGCTGTTCCTAGAGACCCTGGGCAGCATGGGGCCAGCATCCCGGAGCCCCTGGCCTTCCAAGAGCTAAGCACATCAAAGCAAGCATATCTTTCACACTGAGGAGATTTCATCTTCAAGATTCCTTATAAGAAATGGAAAGGGAGGTGGATATTTTTTGCTATTTTTAAAATTAAATAGTTAGCTAGTATTGTTTTTAAAATTATTATGAAGAACAAGTTTAAGCTTTGTTGTAACTTGCGTTGTTTGCCTGGACTGCTCAAGATCTGAATGCTTGTGTGGGAGGAACTTTTTGAGTTGGCTTCTTAAATACCTTCATGATGTTTCACATCTGATACTCCTTAATGAAACATAAGAGCCTTGTCTTATAACAGGCTTATTCAAAGTGATACGGGCTATGAAAGTGAGATCTTGGGAGAGTGTTGCAGTTTTCCTAATGTAATAAAAATACTGTCATGATAAATAATTATTAATAACAAATAGCATGCAATAAGAATGTCGTAAAAAATGTATCTTTCCAAGATCACTACTTTCATAATTTATACTCAGGTGAAGAAAAAATTCCTGGAAATATTCATTTTAGGAGGGGGTTCACGAGAGTTGACATTCTATTGAAAAGGGTTCACAGATTGTTAAAGTTTGGGAACCACTGACCATATTAACTCTTCTTTGTTTCCATACGTTGAAACTCCAAGATCACTACTTTTATAATTTATACTCAGGTGAAGGAGAAAATTCCTGGAAATATTCATTTTAGGAGGGGGTTCACGAGAGTTGACATTCTATTGAAAAGGGTTCACAGGTTGTTAAAGTTTGGGAACCACTGACCTAGAAAGAAGTCTGAATTGAAGATGATGCCCAGCTCACAAACCTATGTGATGAGCAAGATGTTGGGGTTGCCCACAATGATTAAGAAAGGAGGTAGGAGGAAAGGGTTTAGAGGAAAAGGCATGTCTCTTTCAACAACTGACCAGAGTTGTCATGCAGTTTTGCAAATTATCTATATGTGATAGAAACTATTTTTACATAACAAGAGGGATAAAAATAAAAAAAGTACAAAGGAATATTGGGCTAGATAATCAGCTGGTGTAAAATAATGTATTTCCTCTGACGTCAGTGGAACTACATCTGTTTTCATCAGCTGAGGATCTGGCCATTTAGAGTTTTATTCTATACTAGTAAATCTCAACTGTGGTTTGCAGAGGCCAAAGCACTTGCTGATAATATGAAGAGTCAACCAGTCAGATGATATTAACTCTTCTTTGTTTCCATACGTTGAAGCTCTTCAAAAGAACAGTAGCTATTAGACTCTGTAAAACTGACAAAGTGGTTTTCTAAATATTTTTATAAGAAATGCTAAAGACAGTTAATACAGTCAAATTGCTTAGTATAGAATTTTCACTGTGGTCCGCATTTCCATAAAACATTATATACTGAGCCAATTGTTCATTTTGCTGTCTAGATACCTTCCTGAGATTATGAATGATGGACTGACCAACCAGATCAACAATCCCGAAGTAGATGTGGACATCACAAGGCCTGACACCTTCATACGGCAACAAATCATGGCCCTAAGAGTCATGACTAACAAACTGAAGAATGCATACAATGGAAATGATGTGAACTTCCAGGATACAAGTAAGCAACTGATTTTGTGAACAAACATATCCTCCAAACAAATTCATAAACTCACCCCATCAGGGCCATTATATATTCTAATAACTCTCCTTAGTTATAGTAGTCTGCTAAAGATTTCTTATTCCAGATGGTCCTGGGTTGGAAAAGTGAAGTAATGTAAGGGTTTCCCTACATAAAACAGTTTAGCCTCAGGTGTGAATTTAGGCCATGTCTGCACTATGGGGACTATAGAGGCATGGCTATATCACTGTAGCTATGCTGGCATAACCTCATAGTGTCAATCCAGTCTCTAGCAATGGAAAGCATTTTTCCAGTGCTGTGGGAACACCATCTACCTGAGTGACAGTGGCTACGTCAACAGAAGCATTCTAGTCATATCTATACTATGGGTTAGGCCAACATAGCTACGGGACTTAGGGCATGTGGATTTTTCACACCTCTGAGCGCGGTAGTTATGCCAATCTCAATTTTAAGCGTAGGCCAGGCTTCACACTGATTTAGTTAAACTGGCACATCCTGCGGTGTGGACATGCTTATGTCATTTTAAGTGGCTTTTTTCAGTTTAATTTTTCTTACCTCCCTGTGCTAGGTGATGAAACCAGTGGCTCAGGAAGTGGAAGTGGTTGCACTGATGATATCTGTCCTACAGAGTTTGACTTCATCACCACGGAAGCACCACCTGTTGACTCAGACAGGAGAGAAGTAGACTCTTCAGCAATCCAGTCTAGCCAATCAGTGTTTACGTCGTTCATCATCTGCATCGTCCTAGTACTGCAGAGACAGTGGAGATAATCCTGGTTCTGGTCAGAGAGACTGTGTTTTAGTTATAAAAACAGCCAACTTGCTCCTTTTCTTACACTCTTGGACAATGGACCATGCCACAAATACCTACAGTTTTCTATGAGAAGAGAGCAGTACTGCAGCCTCCTTCCCTTTTTGTTTTCCCAAAGAGTATTGGGTGCCAGACTGAACTGCTTCCTGTTTCTTTCAAGATATCTGTGAAGACGGTGTCCACTCTTGAGAGAATTCTTTCTCAGCTCTTTATTACTGGAGACTTTCTGAGCTGCAGTATGCTGCAGAAGTAAAAAGGATCTTACAGTATGAGGTTTTCCTTAACAAGAAAAAACAGAGAAAGAAACAAAGAAAACATATTTCCTTCTAAATCAGGCCAAACTTAGGGCTGCTGCATTTTCAAGAAAAACAAAACAAAAACACAAAAAAAGGAACAAAAAGACAAAAGTTCTTCACAGACAGCCAGGCCTTCTCTAGGGGCTTCTTTCCAGTGATTCAGGTCATCAAAATGATCATTACTATTTCAAGAAAGTTTGGATTTTTTTCTAACACAACGATAAGAGTATATCCCAATGGTGAATATCTTGCACTCCACCCGCCAACTTCATCAGATTGGTATGAAGGTACAGGAGGCTGAAAAAAGAAGCTTGTCTTTTAGTATTATAGTAACACCACTAAGCTCAAAATATCATGTTACAGTTGCTTATGATTTAAATTTTAATGCCCAGTAAAAATTTGAGTAGCTGCACTATTTCTCTAGCTTCTTTCAGTACTGATCATCACATAATTGGCACAGATTTCCATCTCACGTCCCATCAACAATTGTGATGATGCTAAACAAATCTTCCCTCAAGGGTTTGGACAGAAAATAATACCTTGTCATGTAATCTCTTTCCTTTTGCCACAGTTTTGACATTGATTAGAATTTTCTGCTACTGTGTTCATTATTCTACCAACCTGACAATTCTTTAACGGAGTGATAAGAGTGATTGGATCAATAAGTGAGTTTCACACATAACTACATCTTTTGCATTCATTAGTTTTTGTTTCACAAGGGGTACTGTGCTACAAAAAGTCAAGACAAAAAATATAGTACTGACATGGAAATTTCTTTCACTTTTTTAGTCTTAGTATGATCATCTATTTTTATATATATAAATATATATAGATCACAGATTTTAACTTCTTAATTACAAGCTCAGGGTTGACATATCTTTGTAAGAAAAAAAATGTTCTGTCAACCAGCTCTTCTTTTTTTGTGCTGCTCTGGAAAGGAACCGTTTAATGACTGGTGAGCACAAGAATCAAAGAAGACAACCTTTTTACATATCCAGTGTCCATTTCTTAAAAAGTTGCAAGGGGTAGAGAACCCTTTTGTGTGTGTGCATTCGCGTGGGTGTGTGAGTTTGTGTGAAATGCCTACAGAAATACATGGAGCAGTGTGACTTGTTTTGTGATGGCAATTATAATCTCAAATGCTTCTAGAATATGTCACTTTAATAATCATTGCCCACATGGATATGGCTCTGGATAGAATATCCCTGGTTTGCATTGGATTGCATGACCTGAGTTTAGAGGCTGTTTTAAAGTGTGGGTAAATGAATGTCACCAGGTAGGCAGACATCAAACCCTTTCTTCCCCCTGCAACACGAAACAAAGGGCTTCTGTGAAAATTCTGAGAGGTATTGAAATGATTTGCTACAAATATACTTCCTGGTTCTTATAATGATTCTAGTGTTGTTAATGACAAAATATGAAAACCCTTTAAAGTAAGCCAGCCATATTACAGTTAAGTCATTGAACATGTAAATCGTATATGTTCCAATCTCATTTTCTTATCAAAGTATAATTAGCTATCAGTTTAGCCATTAAATTAAAGTAGTAAACACACAGCACAATAGGATAAAGTATATTTAAGCACTTTTACCAATATATATATATTAACAAACTACTATCAATATGTTGTCTAATAAGAAAAAAAAGTCAGTTTTAAGACCCTGTATTCCATTTTTTGTTGTTGTTGTTGTTTATTTAAAACTTTATAAAATTCAGCATTGTTGGCCCAATTCAGTATCACATGCTTTGCAGAGAAACCATCAGTTTTATAGCCAGGCTCTGTGTTCATATCATACATTGCATAGATAGCTCTGGGCAGTGTTTTCAGCCATCTTCATGTTTCACTTTAGAACACTTAGTGGCTAACGTTAAATTTCTCCATTAATTTAGGCTATGTCTACACAAGCACTTTTGTCAGTAAAACTTTTGTTGGCTGAGGTGTGAAAAAACACACTCCTGGCTGACTTAAATTACATGGACAGAAGTGCTGCTACAGACAGCATTATGTCACTGGGAGATGCTCTCATGCCAACATAGCTACCACTGCTCATTCGGGGGTGGTTTAATTATGTCGGCGGGAGAGCTCTCTTTGATCAGCCCCTAGAGCAACTATACGGGAGACCTTACAGTGTTGCAGCTGCATCGCTCTTGCTGTAAGGTCTCTAGTATAGACACAATCTGTACTAGTTAGGCCAACCCATGCAGCAGATTTGGTTGACCCCAGTATGCCCCACACTAAGAACTTCTTTCCTCTGGATTTTTTACATTGATTTCTATATATTGTAGAACATGAAGGAAATTTCTTTGAAAGTCTCCCCGCGTCCTCAGCCTTCTCATTCTACCATCAACTGGCCCTACTTGCCGCACTTCACAAGTCCTTCTTCAGAATGTGAGGGATTCAATTTGACTCTTACAATTCAGCATTTATCCAGCCGTAAATGATGTCAGTTTCACCTCATTTCGCTCTGTCAAGAAGCTTATGTAATGAAATCAACCCAGATAGATTGAGGCACTTTCACTGCTGCATCCAACTTCTGCTGGGTAAAGCAGAGCTGGGATAGATTGCAAACAAGCCTTGTGTGGTCCCCTGATTCTTTGCACTAGCCCTGGCGCTGGTTAGGCCAGCCTGCTAGCTGAAGCACATAGCTGGAGCCCGCATGCTCTTGCCACTTATTCCTCTATCTTGGCCCAACATACACCTACACCCAACTCCATATGTGTTTTTCGCCGGGAGGGAGACTTAAGGGCCAACTAAACCTGCTGGTGAATCTTCCCATACTAGTAGAATTCCCAGGGGCTTGCAGGAGGCATCAGCTCAATTTGCAGAGAGCAAAAGGAGTGGATGGTGGCAGAAGAACGGCTCTGCTGAACCAAACTCATATTTAGTTTAACTTAATTGGCTTCATTAGAGTTATTGCAGGAGTGAATTTTCCCCGTAGTATTTCTCTCTTTCCCTATTCTCTTTTAAAAAGTGAGGTAATGTCAGAACATGGAGATCCTTCTGTAGGTCATGCACATCGCTATTGGAGAGTCCCTAGCTCAAATGTTTCTCTCACAAATCACATTCTGCTGAGATTTAAAGGAGTTAATAAAACAACAGAACACATGAAATTGGGAATTAAGAAATAAAACAAACAGAAGTGTTTATAAATGCAAGAATCTATATCATTTAATGTGCCTCTACTTATATCTGCTTTACTTCTAAGAAGTATTTTGGTGATTTTTTGTGCACCACAACTGAAATAATGCTCTTCTGTTAATGTTCGTCAAAGTAAGAGAGAATACATGACACTCATAAACTTTTCAGCAGTTTGGACCTAGAGTCAGAGGCAAAATCTCTGGATTACACAGCCCTCCAGTGTCACATAACCCTGAAGTTCTGTGCAGCTTTGTTTACTGTTTATGAATGGAGGATTTTAGTGAATTATATATAGTAATGAATAATGTGGTCAGGACGCTGTATTTGTTATTTTGGTATTAATTCCATTTATTTTACCCTGCCCCACCTTGTCAGAATGCTGCAGATTTTTGTATTGTCAACTCATCACTGTATCATAGAGGTTGTCAGGGGAGATGCAGAAGGGCACAGCAGTTGGGTAGGAGGAAGCTGGGGAATAGTGGATTGAAATTTCATCCTAAACTGGAGGAACGGGGGAGCCTACTGTAAGGAGGTTTTCAGGACCACCAACCAGGCCCACAAATTACTTTTATAACCCTAGGAAAGGAGACAATCACTTCTTGCTGTAGTAAACAAAAAAACACTGCTAACTCCAGAGTTCAGATCCAAAAGTTTATTTTAGCATAGGTACAATGTGCCACACACCAGTGATCAGCTGAGGGTGGCCAACCAATGATCTGGCTGTACACAAATAAAGACTTAAGTCTCAGTGCACTCCTTTATACCCAAGATGATACCATATTTTTATCAACACCTCCTCCTCTGATTCATTACATAATAATAATATTCTGTGACCAAATATGAGATTCCTCATTACACCCTAAATTACGTAACTTATCTGCTTCTGAATCATAAAAAAACTATTCATCTGAATATTTGACAGGGATGTGGGGACTTTTCTTGTTTACCTTAATTATATTTGGCAGGATCCTCTAACCCTTTCATTGTATCTTCATCCTTGTAACCTCAACCATGTCCTGTACTCAGATCAGAGCCATGTCAAGGACTGAACAGGATATTTAGTACACTGAATGGCTTTGTTTTGCACTCATTCCCAAAAAGGAGTATTTAAAGGTCTTTTGAACAAAACTATTAACCTAAGCCCACATTTATATGGCTTATGCATTTGCTTCTATATTGCTAGCTCATATGTAAAGTATATATTATCCATTAAATACAGGTAGGCCTTTACCATTTTATATGAGGTAAGTTCACCTAATCGCTGTCTCGCTTCTTTACTCCGTCAGTGTGCATCAGACAAGGTCATGGTAAAGTCCAATATATACCAGTTCCCTAGAGAGCTTGTGTTATTATCATTTCAGCACTTTGTGCACAGCATTCTCCACACCTTTCTAGCATTTGAGTATGAATGGTAAAGATCGGCCAAGCACTGGGTGGTCTCCATGTCCTGTGGAGCACCCTTACAGATGCAAGGTTTCCCGCCATGATCTGACCTGACCCTCACCACTTCCATGTGATAGTTAGAGTTAGAACATTTAAAACTGCTCATGGAGAGCTCTAAATCACATGCTAAGCCAGGTCGCAAGAAGCATCACTTCTCCTTCACTGCACCCAACCCAAAGATCATGCTCAAATGTCAATATCATTAAATAGCCATTTAAGCACTTTTTTTCATTGTTGATTTTACCAAAAAACAAAAACACAGCACCTCTCTTGTGACTCTCCTTCTTTCACTTTAAGCATCAGGAAAATCCATTAAGACCAAATGAAGAATGTTTCAGATTGATTCCAGCCATGAAAATCAGATTGCCACCAATTTATTTATGGAAACAAAAGAATGCATATGAATTGCAGTTATTAACAAGAATGCCAAATTTTAAAAACCACAAAGTTGGCATTTATTACACTAATCCACAAAGTCTCAACTTTGATATGTCAGATGGATAAGAAGGAATAGAGCCAAGGAGAGTACAGTATTGAGTGGCATTGTGAAATCCTCAAACTGACACAGTTTCAAAGAGAGATAGAACATTAAAATGCTGAGGATTAGATGCAGAGTGTTGTGAGTGCATTGTCAGAGAGTCAGAGAGAGAGAGAGAGAGCGCAATGCATACATCCTACTAACTAAAGACAAACAATGCACTAAATGGAGTAACATTTCCATTCTACACAGACACACTCACTGTGACGATCACATTAATGTGCAATTATCCACCCTTGTTGAATGAGCAAATGGCATACACGAAGATCTACAATTGGTGGTAAAATGCAGTACAAAGCAAAAGACAAATGACATTTGCTATTAACCGCTTTCTCATCTTTTCTACAGCACAGGAAACCAAATGGAGAAACAAGAAAGCAGGTCTGCACTCCTAATCTAGTGCATCCACATAGCAGTAGTTAAAACAAAACTTTTAGAAATAAGAAAGGGCGATGATTTAGAGCTATTCCTGCCGGAAACTTTTTCAACAGCCTCTTGTATCTTTATGGGTTTATTTATTGACCCAGATTATTTGCATGGTTATCTGATGATAACTTGATAATGGTAATATGAATTGCCCTCAGACTAGAGTTATTGTTTCTAATAAATGGATGATGTAGTTTACAACTCTGTTTTTACATTTCAGATAAGGAACTTGTTTGTGTCTGAGCTATATTTTAAAGGTGAAATCCTGGCCCCATTGAAGTCCGTGAGAATTTTGCCATTGACTTCGAAGAGGCCAAGATTTCAATGAGAAAGGTCATTCCATTTTGCAGAGCATGTTGCTATTTGCTTGCATTCTGATTCAGAACCAAAACCAAATGTTTTCAACTTTGCTGTAAAAGGGAGTGGATCCCAGACTCCAGGACAGTCTGCCTGGCAGGCAACCTCCCAGCCACAGACACTGGAAACCTGCATCCCTGACTCTGAGGCAATCTGCCTGGAAGGCTCCCCTCAGCCTGCCAGCTAGGCCGCAGAGAAGTCAAGCAGGTGAGCTGATGGGAAACCAGGCAAGTTTCCCATGGAACCCTGCCTAGATTTAAATTGAACTGGTTCCCTGAATCATGTCTGTTTTGATGGATTGGCAAATAAGGATGAAAAGACGTTTGTGGAATTTTTCTGACCAACTTTTAACCTGTAATTTTAACCTGCGACCACGCATCTTCAGCATTATGCTGAGTCACATATGCATGAGAGATGTTTGTTTCATAGTGCATGGGAAGTGCTCTCTCTCTCCATTCCCTTACTCCTATTCCAGCCCTAGTAAATCCGTCAGGCTACATCTTTCAGGAAGCTGGCAGCATCTAGTGGTGAAGGGGTTTTTCTGTTACTAAGGGATCAGAAGTTGGCCCTTTTCTGTTTTCATTCATCACTGAGGAGGAAATAGGAAATGGAAGAGCAGTTCTTTTGCTTTCCTTTCAGCTAAAATACATTAAGCTGCAATCTACCGGACTTTCCTTGGACCTTACTTAGGCAAAACAAATCCAGTTTCCCTAAAAGTCAGTAAGCGTTTGATGAGAAAGGAGTGCAGTATCTGACTTTCAGTTTTGAGCAGCAGAGAAGGGGAGCAATGTAACTTCTCAAAAGTTAGGGCAAGGCTCCTCTACAGCGCAGTGGCGCCAATGCAGCTCTGCAGCTGTAGCTTGTCTGGTGACCATAGGTGCTGGAACTACGGGTGCTGGGGGGTGCTGCTGCACCCCTGGCTTGAAGTGGTTTCCATTATATCCACGGTTTGCAGTTTGGGTCTATGGTTCTCAGGAGCCCCACTATAAAAATAGTTCCAGCACCCCTGCTGGTGACAGTGCGTGATGCTGATGGGAGAGCATGCTCCCGGAGGCATAATTTCTCCATCTCTGCGGGAGGGGGAAGCTATGTCAGCAGGAGAGCATCTCCCACCAACATAGCGCCAGTATAGACAGCATTTAACTTGATGTAACTTGCACTGCTCGGAGGGGTGTCTTTTTCACACCCCTGAGCCACATAAGTTACATCTACTTAAGCGGTAGTGTAAACCAGGCCTTAGAGGCCAGTCATTTAGACAGCTGTGCAGGTGTCAGTCCATGAGCTGCTCTTATGTCTCTGCTGAACGTGGCACTCCCACTCAAATCATCTGAGACAGGAATCCTCGTAATGTATGTGTATTCTGTCCACAGACTGTCTTATTTGTTGTTCCAAAAAGGTTGGAGGGATAGTTGATGGCTAATTGGGAGAAGCAGAAATTTCAGAGTGAAGCACAGCAAGTTTATGATGTAAAGAGGGAAAGGAGTTAGAATCAACAGGCTTGCATAAGGAGTGAGGCAGTTACAATACTGCTGTCCAGCTTTTGCTTTGCTTCTCCTGTCTAGATAGCGTTCATTTTACACTTGATTTTTCAGCCTAACTGGCCGCTCCCCCCATGCAAGAAGTTGAAGGCTTTCTAGCTCAGAGAGGTTTGCTAGGCTGATGCTAGGCCTTATCGGCACACTGTCTGGTCCTGTATCTTTCTGTCCCAGGCAGTAGCTCTGTTCTCTGAAACAGAACTAAGTGATTCCAAGTCCCTATTCTAAGAAACATAAATAATGTAGGCCTCAAGCCCTATCATTTCGGACAAGTTTATTTGAATGACTCATTTCCAAAGAGTGTTCAGTGAGCTGTCTTCTAAAGCCCACAGTGGCCCTTATTTACACATCCCTGCTACCCTAATACAGTGGATGAGAAGGTATTGCATCTTCCCAGCTGATGCTCAAGCTGGTAACTGAAGATAGTACTGCCCACATCACTGAGAGCAATGTGAGTTACGGGAGATGTGTGTTTGGAAACTAAAGACTAATTATATGAATGTCTGTTAAGGAAATGCGCTAAGCACTGTTTGCCCATTGTCACTCTGTAGTTCAGTATAAGTCAAACTGAATTACACAAACAAGCTTTGCCCAACAAATGCTGTATTTCTTGCACCCACTGTAGCAGGGTTTGCAGGCTATTCAAGAGAGAGAGAGAGAAGGCAGCTATCAATTTCTCTCCGCCTTGTTTCACTCACTTCTCAGTGTCACCTAATCTTGTCTGGTGTGAATGGCCAATTTTCCTGAACCCATCATCTCATCTAGAATGAAGACTAGTGCATATGCTGGTCATATTCACTTCACAGAACAGCACAGAGGTGACTTTCTATCTTCCTTCTAAATAGCCTCTGGAGAGCTCTGCATCAATGTTTAATTTAGCAGCATGCTGCAGCCAGACAAGATAATAACAGTTAAAATCCTGTTCACATCTTTTTCTTGTTGACTGGATCTATTCCACCCCCACCTCACCCCTTATTTTCCAAACTGAGACAGCTGGATGTAGTACTATAGCTGTTAGAAAACACGCTGCATCAGTGGTTCCATTATGGCAACATATGGCTTCTTTCTTTTGCCTTGTGTTTTGGATTGTCCTATTGTTCTGGTCATCCAGCAAGGCCAACAGCAGGAGTTAGCTCAAAATGCCACAACAACAGCAGAAGTTTGCAGTCAATACTGTGTGAGATGTTTTTGTTTTCACTTTGGGGTTGTTTTTAGAATGTCATCCTGAGTGTCTGTCCGTTTATGTTTATATCAACTGTGTGAGCGTTATGGTATACAGATACATTATACATACCTCTCTGGGTCATTTAGGCACTTAAATGAGAAGGCCAGATAGAATCATAGAATCATTGGACTGGAAGGGACCTCGAGAGGTCATCTAGTCCCGGCCCCTACAGTCATGGCAGGACTAAATATTCAGTAGTGCTCAGCAGCCAGGTCCACATCCATAAAGAGAAGTAGGCATTGCAACACTAAGCATCACAATATCTAACTTGTACTAAACAATGCCAGTGGGGAGAGAGAGGCATTCTAGCCTGTGATTCACAGCATGTTAGGAGAGGAGCCAACTAGGCTACCCAGTGGGAGATGCTGATGAGAGGGATGTGCTCTAAGCCCCTTCCCCTGATGGAGATAGGTTCAGGGAGGTGCCTATGGTAAACCCCACACACTGGGAGTCTGGCACCTTAAGCACTTCTTATAGGAATGAGTTAGATGCCTCCACACAAAACAGCAGGAGGAGATGCCATACCCCACCTTATAATTTTTAGTGTAGTGGTTAGACCACCACTGGGAAACCCAGGTTCAGTCTCATTCTTTGCCTGAGACAGGGAAGAAAGGATTTGAGCAGGGGGCTCCTAACTCTCAGGACAGAGCATTAGCCACTGAGCAATGGGATATTCCAGTGTGGGGGAATCCCTCCGTCTTTCCTGTTGAATCTTTTCCACTGTAGCTAAATACTTAAACAGCCATTGATCCAGGGACAGAGCATGAGAAAGAGAGAACAACTCTGTAGGACAGTGGTTAGTGGACCCATCTGTCAGGCAAGAGAAGCTGGGGGGGCCAGTCTCTCTGCACCAATCATTCTGTCATTAGTTACCCATAATAAAACAGCCTCAACAGACGCGAATGAGGGAGTCCCATATCAGGCTATCCCGTAGCTCAGAGGTTAGGGTACACTCCTGAGAGGTGGGAGATCCCTGTTCAAAATCTTTCTTCCCATCAGGCAGATGGGGAAAACTAAGTCTGGATCACCCATGTGCTGGGTGAATGCTCTGACACTGGGCTAAGAGTTATAAGGTGGATCCTATCCCCACCAGATTTCAAACAGGACCTGAGTCGATAGATATGTTCAGAGGCTGCCTACCGGATCGGGACCCCCACACAGCTTAGGTGGTCAAGCATCTATCTTCCTCCAGTTTGTGAATCTCTCTGGGACTTAACTGAGAGGGAGGCAGCAGTGCACAGAAACATAGACACTTGGAGAACTTTTACCCTAAAAACATAGACACAGAGTGTGTTTAGGTTCCTTAAAGGTTTAATGGAGATTCTGTGGCTCACAGTGGAGCCAAACTAGGACTTAGGTGTCTAAACCCACATTTAAGCACCCAGATCTGGGGTTTGGGTGCCTAAGTATCTTTGTGGATCTGGGCCATACCCCTTTGTACTCTGAGTGTAACGTGCTGACAAAATAGCACTTGTTTGAACAGATGTAAATGATTACTCAAGGGGCAAAGCAAGGTAGGGTCAGGTCCCTGCTATCTTTAATCACTCACCCATCAGCCAGACTCATGCAGCTGTGAACTTTTCTTTTTTACTGGCTAGCTATGTAATGAATTCCTGGCCAACAACACGCACCATGGCTGCCCTCCAAACAGCACACACATGGCATGAAGAACGGTATTGAAGACCTGCTGTCCTGTAATGGCAGCTTCCACGAGGTAGGTCAAGGGCTGCAGTGCAGTGGGATGAAGCACAGAGCCTACAGGTGTCTGCCTTAATGAGGTGTTAATGTGACAAAGGGGCCCATCAATAAGCGACAGAGATGTTAATATAGCACACGTGAGAACACTGGCACTCAGATAACGATACCGTTAAGTTTTAATTTGTTTGTTACAAGTAAATTCTACTCATTTGTCAAAAACCATCCTCTACTGCTTCAGCCTATATCCATTAGCTAGCCAGTTGATAGGGTTTATAACCACTAGAAATTGAATATATCTGATTTTCACTAGTTTTGTAGAAGTGACTCGTAGTAACAATGTTCAGCTTCCTTTGTAACACATTGCTTCGTATGGAGCCCCCTTAGTGGTGTTATCCTCTGTTTCCAACATACCTTTGTGCAGGTGGCCTTTTAAATTAGTCAGAACCAGCAGCTGTAGCCTTAATGTGTCCATTCTGCAGCTGGCTGATGCTTGCTGTAGCTCCTCCTTTTCCAGCAAGTGAGTGTTCTTTGTGCCTGTTATGTTTGCCATTTCTTATTCCTGAGGCGCGGGTGCCTTCCCATATATATATATATATATATATATACACACACACACACACAACCCAGTATGCTCTATAAAAGGGTCATTGAAAGGATTTTATTTTGCGGCCACTTTCCTGCCAGAGACCTAATAAGTCAATAGAAGCCCGGGCTGGAATTGGATTGTTATAGGAATTAGAGCTTGGGCCTCTGACAGATTTATCACAGCAACTGTAGAATCATTGTAGAAAATAATAATACTGCAGCTATTAGTAGTATCTGCAGTGCTGTTAAGTATGCCCCCCCACACAAACACACAAAGAAAAAAGGAAACAACAACCTAGCAACCATCCAATTCTTGTGCATCTTTGTGCTTTGCCATTATAAAGTTTGTCATTTCTTGCTCTCAATTTGAACAAAAAAATGTAAAAGCTTACCAGTGCTTCAAAAAAAAAAAATCTCCATTTTCATGCTGGAACAATTGTTCAAATGATGACCTATTTTTTAAAAAAAATATATTCTCAGAAAGCAAATAGGATGAGACATTGATGATCAAAGCTCTTGTTCTGTTTTTGGATTCTGATGATAGCATGCATAATCCATATGAGGTTTGCCCTCACTGCTTATGATAGCATCTGACCCCTCAACTGAATTACAGCTTTATAATCATACTCTCCCTATCCATTATCCAAGAGCCTGAAAAACATTACAGAAAAGCTACACAATAAATTACCTCTGCAGCTACTAGATTTTCTTAATCACTCTTTTTTTTCCTTACCTAACGTTCTGGTCCAGGGAGGTTTCACTATTAAAAATGAATTCAGAATCCTCAGCAAATACAAGGAAGGGAAGCACTTGACATTTTCCAGATGTCCTCAGATGTGCACTGCTTGACCCATTATTTTTCCATTTACTTGTGAGTTTTTACTATGTCCAGCATAGGAAAGTTTATAAGGGTTGCACAAGACAGTTTTCAGTAATGCAAGTATCATTTCTTCCCTCAAGGCGTATCATTAATGTTGTGCTTCTCAACCCTGTTTGTCTCATAATTTGTCATGTCAAATATGTTAAAGCCAGTATATTTGGGAACCACAAAGCAGCTAGACCCTGAAATGCTGTGTTCCTGTCCATTAGTAAGGAGAGTTTGACTGCAGGGATCTTTTGGGGAGGGCAGGGGTGTATTTACATTCATTATATTTTTCTTGCTGATCCTGCTTTTTTCATGCACCTTGACATTAACATTCTGTTAACACAAACTCATATCTGTAACTGGTCATCTTCCTAAAACCTAGGCATGTACTATTAGATCAGGGGTCAGTAACCTTTCAGAAGTGGTGTGCTGAGTCTTCATTTATTCACTCTAATTTAAGGTTTCGCGTGACAGTAATACATTTTAATGCTTTTAGAAGGTCTCTTTCTATAAGTCTATAATATAGAACTAAACTATTGTTATATGTAAAGTAAATAAGATTTTTAAAATGTTTAAGCAGCTTCATTTAAAATTCAATTCAAATGCAGAGCCCCTTGGACCAGTGGTCAGGACCCGGGCAGTGTGGGTGCCACTGAAAATCAGCTCGCGTGCTGCCTTTGGCACCCGTGCCATAGGTTGCCTACCCCTGTATTAGATCTTGCTTTCCAGGAAAGGCAGCCAAGCCTGGTGCAATATCATGTTGTTAGACAGAGGCATTTGGAAGAAGCTACAAAATTTATTTTCAAAATCAATACTTCATTTTTTTGCCTTTGGAAAAGCCCCTTAAAGTGCTTAAAGCACAGTTTGAGAGTTAAGGTCCAATTCAAATATTCAACAACAGATGGAGACAATAACTAATATTCCCAAAGAATAATTTGATTTTCCCTGCCTTTTGCCTGCAAACTTTGCCAGTATAATGCTTGTCAGGCAGATCGTACCTTGTTAGTTTTCCTGATTCATACTGTACATATATTCATGAATATGTGTTTTCATGGACAGCAGGGTAAGGCAAAATTATTTCTGTCATAGTGTTACTCTACTGCTTACTCGTGTGCGTATTTTAAAGGATAACCTTTTGTAATGACTTGTTGGAGAGTCAAGTCAATAATCACCTGACCACTATCAGAGGCCTATCTTTTGTGAAGACAACATTAAGTAATATATTTTAATTCTAGTGATAAGACCCCCTCAAGGGCACATTTCAGAATAGGTACTAAACACTCTCTAGCAATGTATGGCCACACAGACACTTTAGCCCATGTTTAAAAAAGATATTTTTTTTCCAGTTGGCCCAAATCTGATTAGGAGAAATGGTGGAACTTTTCTCACTTAAATAATAAGATACAGTGGAGGGTGTTGTTATCTTGATATAATCGGACCTCTAAAGCATTAAAAGGTGGCTACATGGTTAAGTACCTCTAAGTCCAGAGGTATCAGGAAATCAGCTGAAAAGTCCTTATTGCTATTATGAAAAGTCTTTACTGGGAAAAAACAGCCATCAGCTCCAAATATTGTCTCTAGTCTCTGACCAGAGATGGTTGTTGAGGTATGAGGATGACATAGACCAAGGGGAAACCATTCCCCACCAGCTGACTGGGACCTTGTTGTGCAACTTCCTCCCAGAGCTCCTTCAGCCATGATGATCATTTTAGAAAACAATGCTACAATCCATGGCCAACTGATTTACCGAAATGGAGACAATGGGCTCCCAGTCTGGGGTTGCCCAAGTTATGGAGGATCAGAAAACCTGTGACATCACCTCTCAGTGGAAGTTTCAGTTAAATGGTGGGTTCACCAAGAAATATGCACTTTCCTTTCATATATTTGTTAGCGAAGCTGAATGGGCCTCCAGGTCTGCTTCCATTGAAGCCAATGTGAATTTTGCGATTGACTCCAAGGGGAGGAGCAGTGGGCCCAGTAAGCTTGATGCTAGCAAGTTCTGTGCTTACTTCCTCAGTGTCCATTAGCAGAACTACATATATGATGATTATTTTATTAGCTCCTAACAACAATAGTAATAAAGTGTGGGGCAATCTTTTACACTATTGCTAATATATTCAGTACTGTATGTATATATACTTAACACCTCAGTGAAGACTTTGACATGCCTTATTCATTCTAGCTATTTTTATGGTATGGTTTTGTTAGATTGCTTTAGCATAAAAAGAATAAAACTGTAACTGCTCTGACATTACAATTGTCCTATTCATTTCTATTTAATACAAAGCTGTCCATGTTCATCAGCTCTCCCCATTCTTCATCTTATCACCTTTATTTTACTCCATGAAGGAAATGTATTCTGGTGGGTTGAAAACAGGGCTTTCGATACCCTTTGATGGACTACAATAAATATCTAAAGTAAGTGCATGGCTTGTGTCTTGTGGTTTCTTCTTAGCTGAATAAGAAAGGTGTTCTCTACAGTCTATCAAGCCCATGATTCACAGCCACTAGAAGAGTGATGAGGTAAGATGAATCTTCTAAATCTTTTATGAAGCTGTCTTTCTACAGTACCCTCTGGGTTGGTATATCTGGGTACATACAATAAAACAACAGTAGAATTTTAATTGTAAGTTAAGGTTTGATTGTTTAAGGAATGTGGGAATGTGGCCATTAAGCAGTCTATCATAATCCAAAATTCTGGTCTTTATTTTTTTGCCCCATTTCGGTTACTGCATTTGACTCTAACCTCATAACAGCTAATGCCTTTCGAGAAAGGCTCATTTTTATTGTTTCTGCTTCAACAAATCTATCTGTTTGCTTCTAGCCACAATCATCATATCCAGTCTTTGGCCAAGGGAGTAAGAGACCTGTATTTCCTTGTCCATCCTTATTTGACATAGCATTCACAAGTGTCTCTCTGACCGTTAGGTCATTAACGCTCCACCCAAGGCTCAAAACACTACTACTACAGAAGCCTATAGGATTCTTGTTTTAATGTGGATCACACAAAACAAAGGTCTGTAGAATGGCATCAACAAGATCAAATCGTCAGAGGAGTAGCTGTGTTAGTCTGGATCTGCAAAAGCGACAAAGAGTCCTGTGGCATCTTAGGGACTAACAGACGTATTGGAGCATAAGCTTTTTTTGCATGCATCTGATGAAGTGGGTATTCACCCACGAAAGCTTATGCTCCAGTACATCTGTTAGTCCCTAAGGTGCCACAGGACTCTGTCACTTTTGAAGACCAAATCACACTCCCCTCCCTGGCAGGGGGGTTGTAAGAAGTAATTAATTACTTCATTACTGTTTGAAAGCATTCTTTGCAGATACTGTAAAGTGCTCTGGATGTGACAGTCAGTATTACAACTACCAATAGCAGCAATCCCAGCTTCCCAGCCCAGAAAGTGAAACACATCATTTAGGCACTCTCAGCAGCTGCCAGTGGTCAGTGTAAGGTAGTTACAAGTCTAGGCACGAGCTGTCTATGAATTTGGCTGCCATAAACTGCCTAGAGAAGCTGTTTTCAAACCAGATTTTTGAATCCTCACGTGCAAAGAATATGCTGAAACTGCATGCTGTCCAGCACATCATTACCGGACCGAGCAGAGGGACTGTTCACAAATGTTCCTGTCACACACTTTGTGACACAGCAGGCAGCCCCTGCACTATTGCTAATGACTCTGCTACCATGACTAATATTAACTGTCAGGAAAGGTTCTTAAAAGGCAATAAAATAACTCTGAAGCATAACCGCCTCCCCCCTGGACCATCTTGTTCATCAGCCTGGTAGTTGCCAACCATTCAGGGTTGTCCTGGAGTATCCAGGCATAAGAGATTAATCTTTCATTAAAGATTATGTTATGTGATGAAATCTTCAGGAATACATCCACCCAAAATGGGCAGTCCTAAGAATGAAGTTGTTCAAGGTAGAAAAAGTCTGCCTGAGGGCGCCATTTCTGACTTTGATGGGGAGTCAACTTTAACCATGATTCCAAGAGCTGCTGGGACCCCTGATAACTCTAGTATTTTTGCAGATAATAACTTAGAAATTAGCTGATAGGAGCACTGTATGTAATATCTATCTAAAGAAAGAAAAATATACAAACACCAATTAAAGCCATATTTTAAGTTTATATGTAAGTGTAGAACAATCAGGAGATAATACAGCAAAATATTCCCAATCCCAAACCTTGCGGTATCGGTTTTGGAGCCTCAGCACAGATATCAGAAACACATGTTACTCGTCCTCTGACTCCAGATTAAATTTGATCAATGTACAAGAAAGATTTTTTAACTCCTGCCCTTGCTTAACCCTGACACCAAATTCGGGTTTGTTCTGCTTCTTTCATCTTCACTAGTAATGCATTCAACAATTCTGTTGATGTCTGAGGTCAAACAGAATACAGCTTGACTGATGTTGGTTCCTGCACCATTGAGAATAAAAGCATATTTGTATACATAAAATAAACAGATCTGATGTGAAACAGAGAAAGTAAGTGTATTTGATTGTGATGACATTTTTACAGAGCTGCTTTTCTGACCACAACTGGACTTTAAAGAAAAACATTTATTTTTGTCAGGCTGGACATACAAGATATGCCATTGAACAACCTTATTACCCATCATCCAAGGCATTAGCTAGGCACATCTTGAGGGTAGCATAACAGAATGGGGATCACAGCTGCAATACATTTCCAGCTCTAATACAAACACGTTCTGACATCTTGTGGCAAGCCACTTAAGTGACACTGGTTGGGTTTAAAATTCTATTGTATATTCATACTTTATTGCTAATTCTTGAATACAACAATTGAAATAATTGTAGAAAAATCTAGATTACTATTGTTTAGGCAACTTACTTTTTGCAGTTCACCAAGCTCGGACTAGATCCTTTAACTTTTGAAAACATCCTACTAGGACAGGGTCCCGTGAGTTTATGCTGCACCTGCCGCGGGTTCTAGGCGTGTTACCCTACTACAAATGATAATGGACTGGAAACTGACTTTAAACAGGAGTGAAAGTGACATTTTCAGTTTCACTCTTGCATTTCTGTTTAAAGGCTAACTATTTTCCAGAAGGCCCTGAAACACAACACTATAGTGATTGAGTTGCAGTTCTCAAAGGAGAATATTTAAAAACAAACACCAAGAAAATGCCACATTTTAAAATTGGGGAGGGGGGAATGAGTCTTGTTTATTATTGAGAATATATATATATATTTTATATATATAATGTACCACTTAGTGTTTAAACTCTTGTGCCTCAGTTCCCATTGCTGCAAAATGGAAATAATAATACTTCCCTGCCTGACATGTGGAATTGTAAGGCTTAGATTGAGATCTGTGGGGCCTTCTTAATTGTTTGTATGGGCCCTAGGACAGTGGGGGATGCCTACTGATTAAGGTCTTTGGATGCAACTGTAACATCAGCTCTTGATATGCCTGCTGCTGGTAGCTGAAGGAGACTTACATGGTGGATGGGATGTCGGTGGAGTGCAGTTAAACCTCTGTGTTGGCCAGCAGCACAGCCCTCATCCCCTGTGAGCTCAGGGCCTGCTGGTAGCGTTTGCAGCACAGGAGGGATACGCGCCTGCCCTTGAAGCTGCAACCACTAGTGGACATCATGGCTCTGGACCAGAAAGGTCTGTCCCTGGTCTCTTTCCAGGCAGAGGTGAGGGGGCTCCCTGCTTCTGTGAGGGCAAATGGGCCCCAAAATCCATTTACCTGCTCCTAGCTCCCCCCCCCCCGGCCGCCACTTCTTCAGCTCCTCCTCCCTCAGGATCCTTGCCAAGGGACTGTTCCATCTCCGCTGCTCTTCCCACACTCACTGCCCCCTCCATCAGGGCACAGCCATATTCCCTCGTCTCTCCCATCCCCTGGAGATTGACTCCCCTTTCCCTTCCCCCCAGCCGTCTCCCAGGCTCCTACACTCCCCTTTCACCACTGGCAGCCCTGTGCTTCCCCCATCCTTTACACACACACACCCAACGGGGTACCACCACCACTTCTGGGGACTCTGTGCTCCCCACCTCAACCCTGACTGACTCCTTCCTTCCCTGCCCTGCCCCCAGAGGCAGATGACTGGTTGAGCCAGCCAAGGGAGTGGAGGAAACTGACCTCAGGGGCCACAGTCAGAGAACCTGACTCCTGGAGAAGGGGACCTGGCTGCGCGGCACTGCAGATAAGAGCTCCACTTGGGCTGAGGCAACCCTCCTGTATGAAACTTGGGGGAGGCAAGTGCTGCCAAGTCCCCACCCTCCCTAAATGGTGCCCCTGCTGCCTTGTGGTTTTTAATGCAACATTGGGGGACTGGGCTTGAGCTCAGAGCAGACCCCCCTCGGCCAAACCATGAGTAACAAAATTTTATTCTGTAAGGCAATATAGACCAGAGTTACAGTCCAGCAGCCTCTCTCTGCCTGCCACAGGCTCCCAGCTTCAGTGCTGAAACCTCTTGCTGGGCCTCAGGGAGAGGATACTGAGGATCTTCCAACATGGAGCAGTTTGGGGTCCACAACTTGTAGTTCCCACCACTTCTACTGAAGCACACTGGACGTTGGGATACATGGGTTTCAGTGACCTACAAACCCTTTTAGAAGTCCCAGGCTAATGTGCTAATCAGCTGGGGTCAACATCCCAGTTTGAGGAGCAGGAGATTAAGCCAAGTATTACAAAACATTGAGACGAGTGCATTAGAACAAAACTAATGATATATACCAAAGGTGCTGACACATTCTACTACTCTTATACAGTCTAGGAAAAACCCCTTCAAAGTGTTGAAGTGATTTAGAAGCCAGACCTGTTTTCAAAAGAGATTGAGACACTTAGGGCTAGACTTACAAAAGGATTTAGACATCTAACTGCCACTTTAGGTGCCTAAATCCCAGAATCAGGTCCCACTAGGAGTCACAAAAACCCCACACTGCTGCATTAAACTCTGTAGGCACCTAAACTTGCTCAGTACTTACAATTTTGCAGGGCACATTTCCTAGGCACATATGTTTCTGCTTCTGCTCATGTGCACCACAGCCACACATCAGGTGTTCAGATACCTCAGTCTCAGAGAGACACACAAATCCAAGAAACTAAGCATTCTTCCTCCTCCCCTCCTGCAGGGCCTGAGCCAGTAAGGGTGCTCAGAGTTTGCCTACCTGACTGGCCCCTGGGTGTGAGTTTGCAAAGAAAGAGCCAAGTAGAAGGGAACCTTTCTTGTAACTTTTAAGAACATAAGAAAGGCCGTACTGGGTCAGACCAAAGGTCCAGCTAGCCCAATATCCTGTCTACCGACAGTGGCCAATGCCAGGTGCCCTGGAGTGAGTGAACCTAACAGGTAATGATCAAGTGATCTCTCTCCTGCCATCCATCAGCCCCCTCTGACAAACAGAGGCTAGGGACACCATTCCTTACCCAGCCTGGCTAATAGCCATTAATGGACTTAGCCTCCATGAATTTATCCAGTTCTCTTTTAAACCCTGTTATAGTCCTAGCCTTCACAACCTCCTCAGGCAAGGAGTTCCACAGGTTGACTGTGCGCTGTGTAAAGAAGAACTTCCTTTTATTTGTTTTAAACCTGCTGCCCACTAATTTCAATGGGTGGCCCCTAGTTCTGCTATTATGGGAACAAGTAAATAACTTTTCCTTATTCACTTTCTCCATGCCACTCATAATTTTATATACCTCTATCATATCCCTCCTTAGTCTCCTCTTTTCCAAGCTAAAAAGTCCTAGCCTCTTTAATCTCTCCTCATAGTGGACCCGTTCCAATCCCCTAACCATTTTAGTTGCCCTTCTTTGAACCTTTTCTAATGCCATTATATCCTTTTTGAGATGAGGAGACCACATTTGTACACAGTATTCAAGATACAGGTGCACCATGGATTTGTATAAGGGCAATAAGATATTCTCCATCTTATTTTCTATCACTTTGTTAATGATTCCTAACATCCTGTTTGCTTTTTTGACTGCCACTGCACACTGCATGGACATCTTCAGAGAACTATCCTCGATGACTCCAAGATCTTTTTCCTGAATAGTTGTAGCTAAATTAGCCCCCATCATATTGTATGTATAGTTGGGGTTATTTTTTCCAAAGTGCATTACTTTACATTTATCCACATTAAATATCATTTGCCATTTTGTTGCCCAATCACTTAGTTTTGTGAGATCTTTTTGAAGTTCTTCACAGTTTGCTTGGGTCTTAACTATTTTGAGCAGTTTAGTATCATCTGCAAACTTTGCCACCTCACTTTACCCCTTCGTCCAAATCATTGATGAATAAGTTGACTAGGATTGGTCCTAGGACTGACCCTTGGGGAACACCACTAGATACCCCTCTCCATTCTGAAAATTTACCATTTATTCCTACCCTTTGTTCCCTGTCTTTTAACCAGTTCTCAATCCATGAAAGGATCTTCCCTCTTATCGCATGTGGTTATCCCTTTTACCCCAGTGGTTAGGATAATTGCCTGGATCCACGTTCAAGTCCCCTCCGCCACCTGACGAGGTGAAGAGGGCACTGCCACCTCTCTGTTGAGTGCTCTATCCGCTAGGCTATGGACTATTAGAGAGTCATGGTGGGTGAGGTAATATCTGTTATTGTCACCTTCCACTGGTGAGAGAGACAAGCTTTCTAGCCACACTGCACTCTTCCTCAGGCCTGGGAAAGGTACTCCCAGCATCACTACAACATGCAAAGTGGCACAGATTGTTCAGCATACAGACACTAATATTTATTTTTCCTGGTGCATGCTCCATCCCTGCTCTGTCCCACGGCCCCTCCCCACTCCACCCCCTGCTTCCTCCCAGACCTGCCCACACTCTGCCTCTTCCTGTCACAGTCACCTCTGCCTTCCCTCCTCCTCCTCTCTACCCACTTGTTGCTCTCCACCATGCCCTAAGTGCCTCCAATCAGCCCCCAAACATCTATGCCTTGTGGGTGCTGAGCACCCCCAAGTATTTTTTGTAGGGGGGGGTGCATGAGCCCTGGTGAACCTACTGAGTCAGTAGCTATGATTCAGCATAAGTAGTTTGCACATATTGTAAGGCCCATTCAAGGTAGCGTGGCTCATTAACAGCTCTGCAGCCATAGGACAGAGAGCAGGTTTAGAGCCTGTTGTAATAAGCCATAAAGCCAGTGACTCCGGTCAGCCCATGATTTTTAGTGTCTAGCACAGCAATGACTTTAAGCACTCAGGCTCATCTACTGAAAGTGTTGTGCAGGTTTCCTTTGAGGCTGTGGACTGATAACTCAGATATGACGTGATCATGTTGTGAAAAGTGTTCACCCGCAGGTGATCGGGTGTCTTTGTCTTTTATCATGTTCCTGTGTGAGTTCATTTGAGAGTGCAGTGATTGTCCAGTTTCACGCACATAGTTGGTATTGGGGAAGTTAGCCCACTGGAGGGGTACACCACATGTTGTGATAGGCATGTGTGGCATCAATTGATTTTGAAAAGTGAGTTGTGCATGGAGTGTAGGGAGGGTAGCAGTGGAGATCTGGCCACAGGTTTTACCTCTGTGGGTCTGGTACTGCTGTGGATCTGCCCTGATCTCTCCTGTTGAAGCTGTTCTATTGTGGATAAATAACAAGAGAGCCAACAGGTGCGAGATAGAGTAAGCATAAGACTGACTGTAGTCTGGTGGTGAGAGCGCTCATGTGGGACACACTGGATCCAGTTGCCTTGTGCCATTGAATTTTTAAAATTATATAGCCACAGTGGAACAACTTCAGCAGGAGAGATTGCGGATGCCCCCTCCCCTTTCCCCCAGCAGAGAAGCCCAGTGGATAAGGCAGGCACTTGAGAGATGGCACTTCCCAGTTCAAATTCCTTCTGTCTGTCAGGTGGAGGAAGTGACTTGAACTGCAGGTCTCCTTCAGCCCACGTGATCACTACTGGAGTACAAGTGAGCTTCTCCTCCTATGACAAGTAGCATTGGTGCCTAACACCAACAGTGGGTTTGTAGCTGCGAATCCTAAACTGAGGGGGGCACCTATCGCTGAGAAAGGGGTGGCTTAGCACACACCCCTCAGCTTGGCATCTCCCACCAGCTAGATAAGGCAGCTGCCTTTTGTGACTCCTGTCTCTCCCCGTTCATTTTATGGGGGCCTAGGCACCTGATTCAGGCTTTCTGAATCCCAATGATTTTCTACATGCCTGAGTCTCTTTGTGAATCTAGCCCTTAGGAGCCTAAATTTTATGGAAAGTCAATGGGACTTGGGCTGCTAAAGCCCTAAATCATACTTGAAAATGGAACTGATGCTCTTGAGAACTTTTGAAAATGTTGCCTATAGTCTCTTTCATCCAGAAAGATCCCAAGTCATTTTAATAATACTATAGGAAGAGGAATTAATTCTCCCAACCCTAAAGTGCAACTACCTCTCTGGTCCCATGAAGCCCACCACCATGTGCCTCCCTCTAACCTGGGAGAACCCAGAAAGGTAAAAGAGCATATCAGCTTTCCATTAAAATCCAATGTTCAGGAACTGGTAGCTGAGAGCCCGTGCTGTCACACAGCTGTAATTTGTAAAGTCATGTGTGTAAAAAAAGCAAAAAAGGGCTGAGAATTTAAAACCTGAACAGTAACAGGTTGTGACTGGCGTGATGATTGAACGTGGAGGTATTCTGGACAAAAAAAGAGCTCTCAGAGTTGATTGTAGCTGGGCCATCACTTCATTCTGACTCAGTAGATTTTCTAGGTGTCAGAGTGATACACATGGGATTAATGCTGGAATTTTAGTGCATAGGTTAGCATGTATACACAGTTTTTCAGAATTCTTTTTTCCCCTAAAGTACAACAACCTCTACTCTAAATGCTTCACAAAGAAAAACAAAAACAAAACAACTGCTTACCAAGGCCATATAGTGTCTGTATAAAATTTTACTGCTTGCTTGAGGAGACATTCACTGCAAAATTGAAGTTCTTATATAACACTAATTAATAATAACAGTAATTCTATTTATTATTATGCCTGTTTCAGACAACTACCATCATAAAATCTAGATGCTACAAATTAATAGTGGCCTGCTTTAAACCCTCTTGGAACAAAATGTGTGTGAATCATTGGAGATATGGTTCTGGTAGTGCCTGTTCAAAGTTTTGAGTTTCTTCAGTCTAGAAATATCAGGAAAAATATTTCCCTTGTTAGCTTTCTGGTACTTGTTGTCTCCAGACATGTCTGAACTACCACAAGGATATCCCATCGTGATATTTTTGACATATCTGCTTGCAGACAAAACAAAGATTAAACTGAAATGGGAGACAGTGAAAAAGATAACTAAAATTGGTAACACGTTTTTCAAAGCACAGAAATGTTTTCAGATGACTCATGAGTGAAGGTGCTGATCAGTTCTTCTTGCACCTGAACACTATCAGAGAGATAGGGGCGTGATACTCAAACCCACTCAAGGGTGCTATTGTTGGGATGGTAAGTAACCCTGTGATGTGGTAATAGGTGAGAGCGCTCGAGGAAGTGCGGGCTTCTCTGTGGCGAGCAGATTTCATATCACTGAAAACCAAACCAAGACACCAACTCTAAGCCTTGCCTCGTCCCACCACTAGCCCGGCGCTGCTCCGCCGCATGCTCACGCCACAGTGCCAACTTCTCCCAAGCTCACCCACACTTCCCAGCCCCTCGTCCCAGCACCACAACACCCCACGCCCCTGGGCAGCAGCTTCCCCCCGGCACGAGGCTGGCACTGCCCTGTCCCCTCTCTGAAAATGGTACTGGTGTCTTAAAATGTGTAAAAGGAAATCTGCTATATAGTTTAATATAACACTGTTTTCAGGTTTTAATGACTGTAAAAATCAAGGTTGTATTCCAAAAATGCAGTTCCTTTCACTAGAATGGATAGCATGAGTACAGAGGAATTTGTGAACTCACACAAGCTTTTAAATTAAATGAATTTTTCATTGGTTCTGGAGAAATTGGGATGCTAATGTTTCCATTGCTAGGGATCAGAAGAACTGGAAGGCTGTGGAGTAAGGATGTCACAGGCAAATGAAAAATATGCGTGTGTCATGAGTCTGCAATATGATGTGACTGCAGAAAAGGGGGTGTTGGGATTTGGAGCTGCATATGGAAAGCAGGTTGGTGGGCTGCACCAGGAATATTATTTTTCAGTTCTGGGCATGATGTTACCACAATGATATTGACAAATTGGAGAGAGTTTAGGCAAAAGCAACAAAAATGACCTGAGGGCGGCCGTGACTGATTTATGAGGAAAAAATAGAGTAAATTCTGAATAGCTTGGTAACGGACTAACTGAGAGGGAGAAAATCTACAAATAGTTGATACTTGTAAATATTATAGAGCGGAATTCTTTCATGTTGTGCAGGGCTGGAGCAGGGAGGATCTAATTATGTCTAACAGCAGGAAACAAAGAGGGGAAATTTGCGCTGACCAGCAGAACACATTTTCTGCCAGTGATACACATAAAGCTGTAGATTAATTTAGATAGGAAGTTGTAGAATCATAATCATGGGGTACTTTACAAACTAGTCTGGATAAAGCACCAGAAAATGTATTGTTGAAACAGTTCTGCAGTGGGAGGGAGATGTATTAAAAGTTCTAATAGGCCTTTTCCTTCTCTGACTTCTGTGAAATCTTTGTTTCCCCCACAATAATAATGGGTTGATGTACATTACGGTGCACGGAACAGTGCTAGAAGAACCCAACAATTTAAAGTGTCCTTATCTGTGTGACAGCCACGACAAAAACAAACAGATTTCTATTCTACAGAATTGACTTGGGGGGTGGAGAGAGACGCTTGCTGTTTCCTGACTGCCAGGTGAGTTTACAGCAATTTGTCAGTCAGGATTTTGAGTAGTTATTTTGTTTATGCAATAGCATACACATTCACAATGCTCAGTACAATCTGACCCTACTTTGTTTCTGTGTAGAATGAATTGTGCAATATTAAAGAGAAGCAGAGCTCACATTTTTGTATGATGCTACACTGAAATGGATTATAGCAATAGGAGCCAGGCTGCTGTCAAATGATTGATGGCCGATGAGGCAGAAACACCAATGAGTAGTAGACAGACAGTATAAAGGTGTTGACTGAAACCTAGTCTGTTTCACCTGCCAGGATAACAGTATGAGGCATACATCTAAACAGAATGCAGTCAATCTGCAGACCTGTTATAATAGGGCAGGGAGGGGGCAAAGTTGGAAAAAAACATCTTTTATTCTTCCAGAAAGTTTCTTTCTAGCTTTTAATAGAAATGTACTTCTCTTTCTCTGCTTTTCTATTGCAGTCCAGCCCCCCCAAGGACAGTTCCTCCCTGCCAGCAGATAAGAGACAGTGCAACTGAACATTTGAGTTATGTTATCTCTCTGCATATGCCCAAGCTGAGATTGTTTTAATTGGAATATGGCATCTGACAAATGATGAGTTCTAAAAATGGAAAATCCATAAAACGGGATATTTATTTGCTGAATTTTGAGGTTTGTCTTCCTGTGATTGCATTTCAGCATAGGGCAGAGAAGATGCATTTGGGCTCAATGAAAGGCTAAGGTGTCATTCTGTTAAAAGTCCATATTTTCTCATTTCCAGAAAAGCTAGTTATGACATTCCCCTGCTGTTATCCAAACTGGTGATCTGCTAGGTCACTCCAATCCGCGACTCTGAGAGCCAAACTTACCCTGCCCTGCTGTGAGAACCCCAACTCCCAGGCTGTTCACGCACAGCCTCTGGCATGTAAGCTGCTCCCAGCTATGTGAGTGAGCACTTTTGGCCAGCCGAATGACACTAGCCAACATCTCCAGTTGCCATACTTTTGGCATACTTTACTTTTTGCCATACTTTGGCATACTTTTGGCATACTTTACATAGCTAACTTTTGGCCAGCCGAATGATACTAGCCAACATCTCCAGTCTCAGGCACAACCCTAAGAACCTCCGCCTTGCAGTGTCCGGTTATGCCCACTGGACACTGCAAGGTTATATGAGTTTGTCAATTTAACAACGAAATTGCTATGTACCAGGCTTGTTATCCCAAGGGGAGTCTCTGCCATGCTTCAAACCAAATGCACAGCTTCAGGTAGAATAAACAAACAAATTTATTAACTACAAAGATAGATTTTAAGTGATTATAAGTCAAAACACAAGTAGTCAGATTTGGTCAAATGAAATAAAAGCAAAATGCATTCTAAGCTGATCTTAACACTTTCAATACCCTTACAAACTTAGATGCTTCTCACCACAGGCTGGCTGGTTACCCTTCATCCAGGCTCTCCCCTTTGACAAGCACTTCAGTCATTTGGTGGTTATGTCTGTAGATGGAGGTGGAAGAGAGAGAGTTTTGTCTGGGCCTCTGCTCCTGGAGAGTTTTGCCTGGGCTTTTATAAGGCACGAGGGCACATTTTCAGCCTCATAACTATATACATGAAATTACAACCTATAACTTTACTATAACAACAATGCTCAGTGCATCATGAGCCTTCTGAAGACACCCGATATGACAAATGTTGCACTGAATAACACACGATCATATTATAAGGATGAACATGGGGGTGGAGGGTGTTCACACTGGTGTTTTGCCTTCAAACATCATGTGGGTTTTAAAAGCTCTGCGTTGAATCCTAAAGCTACAGGCGCCGGCAAACCTGGTGTGATGTACATCTGCAAAGTAGGCTTTCTGCAACCTTTCTGTGCTCCCACCTCCAATTCTGGCAGCCATTTCAGCTCCCAGCCCAAATTAGAGCAACATCAGAGCTACTGTAACTTAAGCCATTTGCTAATGGACCAAATAGGCTGTTATGCCAATGGGAATCCCTGTAGTCACACCCTGTGCCACACAAAACATACTCACTATGCTAGAGGACTGTTGCCCTAACAAGATGTAGTATAGGCCAGGCTCTGTCCTCCAGTCTGTACACGATACATGTTGCTTCATATAAGAAATAGTTTCTGAGAGGGGTATTGACTTCTGTTAAAAAAAATTATAAATTTGGGTTTCTACAGATCTGATGGGTGCTGTAGTGAGACCCCAAAAAAATGCATTTCTGAACACGATGGTTTTTCTGTGGGAACTTGCATGGCCCACCCAGCTCCAGTTGGTGGACTGGCGGCAAGGCGGTAAAAAGCCTCCCTTTACTGCTCTCCCTAATCCATTGCATACTTGCTGGCGGTGGGCACAGATCTTGCAGATCAGATGGTTCCCCCTCTCCTGGTTTCCAATTATTCCGGTAGCTGTCTGAGTACTGTATTAAAAGCAGCTGAAAAGGCCTAAATCTTTTCCCTGTCTGCCTTTTTCATGTAAATAATTGCTATACCTGCCACAGCAATATGACAGTCTTGTGTGAGAGGGAACTAGTCCGTGTGCTTGTGAATTGCAGGAGCAGGCTCTGTGAGAGCATGTCTCTCTTTTGATGTGCCCCTTCTCCTCCCATGACATGTTTGCAAATCCCAGTGCTAAAAGACATCGGCAGGGAAAAGAAGGATGCTCTGGGAAACTCAAAGGAAAGGATAAGTTAGTTGTTTGTTTTCTTGGTTTTTATTAATTCTACTTGTGTGTTACCATTGATTGAGAGCACTGGAGAAATAGCAAGTCTTTGCACAGCCTGTTGCATTAGATATATGTGCACACAACATACAGTCATGAAACTAACAAAAAATTTTGGCTTAATGCCACCACTCGAGCCCACTGCTTTCACCATTCCCCTGCTCTGATTGTGTCCTGGCCAGCAAAGGTTTGCTGGTTCCCTGGGCATTCCCACTGGCATAATGACTGCATGCTGGTAACAGTATTCACAGGAGGAACTGTTTGCCACATTGGGTACTGTCGCCCTCATTCCGCAATGAATTCCACGTAGGCACAGCAGCCTACCTGTGTGAAGCTCATTGCAAGGCCTTAGCTCTTCAGGGCAGGGCTGTTGCCTTTCTGTCTTTCTGAAAAGTGCCAGTGTGCTGTGTCATTCAGTAAAATAAATGGATAAGGAGAACATGGCCCCTTTTTTTAACAGTAGGGAAGGCTATTTTTCAGCCTAGCATAACTCAAAAATAGTTACATGGATTTTAATTGCATTTTTCTATTTAAACAATCACCTGTCAACTGAGGGGAGAGAGAGAGAGAGAGAGAGAGAGAGAGTGTGTCTCCGTCCCCCCTCCCCATTGGGTTTCATCACTGTAGTGGCGGGAAAACCTCTGCCCCAAAGACAATTCAGCAGACCTTAACGAGAGCAGGTGGCTGAGAATTGTTTCACAACTTCTCTAGTCAGTGTCATAACTAAAGTTCTGAAGTGGAGCGGCTTCAGGGCTGCTGCTGCTTTCCCAGAAGTATAGGCACTGCCTCCATGGGTGCCCCAGCGCTGAAGCAGCCACAGGGAAAAATTAGTGGGTGCTCTGCATCCACCGGCAGCCAAGCTCCCCTGTCCCACCTCACCTCCTCCTCTGCCTCCTCCACTGAGCACACAGTGTCTTCACTCCTCCGTCTACCTCATAGCGCTTGCCACCACCAAACAGCTGTAGTAAGCTCTGGGAGGGACGGGGGAGGAGCGGGAAAGTGGCGCTTGCGGGAAAGAGGTGGGGCCACGGCGGGGACTTTGGGGAAGGGATTGGAATGAGGGTGGGGGGGGAGGGAAAGGGGTGGGGGTGGAGTTGGGGCAGGGGCAGTGGCAGATGGGGGTCAAGCACCCACTAGAGCCTATGCCCAGAAGGTCCCAACAGAACCCTGACCATTCGTATCCAACTATGGGGTCGGGGGGTTCAATTTACCAGGCAGGTTCTCATAAATTCTTTCAAGAGCTTTCATTTTCACTATCAACTTTCCTACTGAAGGCTTTAGCCACTTGGAACTGCAAGGCAATTATGCCATAATTAACTAGAAAAGCCTATAAACATTTGTCAATATTTGTTTCTTGTGGCATAAAATGTTCTTCTTTCTCTTTACAGTTTGATCTGGCCCTCAACCTAAACCCTCTGAACCATACATGAAAATCAAAACAGTTACAGACTCACTGCATCACTTTTTTATTTGCAGATAAAGAGCTTCATGTAAATTTTGTCTGTTCAAATTTTTGAATCCAATCCAGCCCTGTTCCTGAGCCAAGTGCAGTGTTATTCCTTACAACAGTGGTTCTCAACTGGGCGGGTACACAGAGGTCTTCCGGGGGGATACATCAACTCATCTAAATAGCTGTCTAGTTTTACAACACTCATGGTTTTTATGTATCCTGAAATCAGTACAAACTAAAAATTCATATAGGCAATGACTTATACGACTTATATGTTTATACAGCTCTATAGATTGTACACTGAAATGTAAATACAATATTTCTATTCTGATTGATGTATGTGATTAATTATATGGTAAAAATGAGAACGTAAGCAATTTTTCAGTAATAGTGTGCTGTGACACTTGTATTTATTTTTAAGTCTGATTATAAGTGAGGTATAATTTGGGGATGTACAAGACAAATCAGATGCCAGAAGGGGGTATGGTAGTCTGAAAAGGTTGAGAGCCACTGTTTTACAATCTTTCCTCAGCTGCTGTACTGGGAGACTACTTATGAGGCAGAGAACTTTACAGTGTCTCCAGGTGGTTTTCAAGTAAGCCACAAGAAGGCATGTAGTGCTTTTATGTACAGCAGATTATGCCAGACTTTCACTATTAGTATGAGTAACTGGGACAATAAGGACAGCTTTAAAGCTGCAGCTATGATGCCAAGGACATAGGCAAAGAGAGACTGAAATTAGATTGCTTGGTACAGGGTTGGTTTTTTTTATTACATAATGGGCAGAACTTAAGTCTTAGGTATTAATTGCACTCCTGAGAGACTAGAGTCCAGATCACAATAAACAGCATCACAGTGGGTTCTCTCAGCAGACAGACAAGGACTGAATGAGCACAGACATTTGCTGGATTTACTCCCTCACCCGCAGTGAACGTCTCTTCTAAAAAACTTCTCAAGTGTGTGACATTTTTAGCCCTTTTCCTGACTGCCTCCTATCACTGCCTTTCAGTCCAACCTCAGGCTGCTAGGAAGAAAAGCAGAATGGGTATGAATGCTTGTGGTATTTTTTTTCAGCTCATGCCATTAGAAAGCTCACCAGGCTAGCATGGTGGAATGGCACTAGCTGATAACCTGGACAGCCTGCGTCCAGGAGGGAAAATGGCATTTTAATTTGAAAGTAGCTCCCCAGCTCACCACCACTGTGCGATTGCTGCTCATGCACCTTGGAGTTCATCTCATGCAGATGGCAGGAGATGGCATTGCATCATGGGACAGCATTCTCAGCATTCTGCCTTACAGAGGCCTGTGGGAGTAAAGAGGCTGGTGGTGGGAAACAAGGGTGGTGCTATAAAGTGACTGCCACCTCTCATGGCCGAAGAGCCTGTGGGGAGCAAGCTCACAGCTCAAGAACTGGATGGCCTTAGCTGAGAATTGAAAGTTGCCAGGGAGCACACAGATTCAGCGCATTCCCTCTAGCAGTCTCCTGTGAAGTCAGGGCTTCTGTGAAACAGCAGTAATTAAAGTTTCTCCCCATACAGTAGGCATCAACCTCCCCAATTTGGGCTTAACTCCCACTAAGAGTAGGAATAATTTGGCTGAGAGACTGTGTATATAGAGTATTGACAGATTGGGGCGTGAATGTACATAAAGCACATTGACCATCCCATTGGCCCTTAGGCCATGCCCCAGAATGACCATCCATAGTTCCTGTCATAAGGCAGATAGCCTCTTCACCATGTTTCAGAGATGCCAGACTAGGAGTAGCCAGATTCCAACATGAAGTCCTGATGGTAGGCTTTTATTCCCATAGGTTTATGCACAGCACCAACCAGAATTCAGCCCCAGTGGTTGGACAGCAAGGAAGAAAGAAAAAAAATGTGTTCCATCCAAATAAATTCTTTCACAGAAGTGGAAGGAATGTTGCCCTTAATGTTCTCCACTCCTGGGTATATAGTTTCCACTAAAGGTAGGTCAATTGATGGCTGGAGTTTTATGTTCACTACTTTTTTTTTTTTTTTTGAGTCCACAGGGGCTAGAATATGTTACTCACCGACCTGTGCTGGTGCTGATAATTGCATATGCTATAGCATCAACACTTAAACCCCATTCAGCACACCAGGAATTTAAAACAAATCAGCAAGAGGTCCTTACAGAGAAATGGAATCAAAAATCTAACCTATGAAAGTACAACGGAATGGTTCCCAAATTTAGTTTGGCTCAACTCTCATTCCAGCATTGGTTTCTCTTTGCCCTGTTGGTGAGGATACTTGTACTTCACATTAAATGATGAAGAGATAGGTAATAAACAACCTAGCAACAACTTTATATTTTTTTCTAAGACAGACTTCAGCACATTAGGATGTTCAATGAAAGTTGGAATGCTGTATGTACTGATTAAGGAAAATGTAATCGTAAGTCAGAGCACAAATTGCTATTGGAGAGCCAAAAAAACCCATATTTACAATGCATCGTGTGACTGAATGGCGTAGGTTGAGTTAGGATATTTTACTTATGTAATCCAAGATGATATACTTTAAAATATGACTCATTGCATGTAACAACATATATTTAATATATCATATAATATATCATATACAACATCCCTGCATCCTCAGAGTCAGTATTTTAGGAACAAGTTTTTTATTTAGCAGAAATTACAATAGGGTCATATGTATGCAAAGAAAGCTAAGTATATAACAAGATTTGCACAAATCTTCCATGTTTAGCATGCTTTACAGTTAGATTTATACTACCACTGTCAAAAGTCCTTTAATATGCTAAATGTTTATTCAAATAGTTAAAACAAGGCTTAATTTTTCTAGAAATCAACACAGTAAATTGTACCATAAAAGATACCATAGGTAAAGCATAGCAGTGAGTAGTTCCGACAATATACCATACTATCCATTGAAGCCTAATTATCCATCCAGGACTTAATAAATTGTGGGAACACAGGTTATCTCAAGAAGATATGGCAAAACCTGATACAAATGCAATACTAAGCCAAGCTACTTACGGACTATTGAAGAAAGCAAGGGGGAAGTGTGGGAATACCAAATCCTGTTTTAATCCTCTTCCCATACCCAGAGGCTTGGAAAACTAAAAAGCATTCAGTCTTTCCAGGTGAGATGCTTAATTTCTACATTCCCATGCTTTGAAAAATGGTTTAGGACTAGTTTGTTTACAGCAAATAATTTTGTCAACACTCAGAGTAACATTTTTCAAGTCATTTATGTAGGAGAATCTGTATACATTGAAATGAAAAGAGACTACAAAATTTAGAGGGGAATTTTAAATACCAGACACCTTCTCTAGCTCACATTGTTCAGTAGAGGAAGCCTATTAGTGAACTTACTAGAGCTAAATTCTTTCTGGTCTGAGGATTTAGCTGTTGAGGCTGTAAAATAATGTGCTATTCCATAATGTGAATGAATATATAAAGTGTCAGTGTTGTGTGCCAATATTACACAGATAGGGACGAGCAGCAGCTGGAGTAAGAAGTAGCTAGAGCAAAAGACTGAAAATTTGTTTGCTCATAGGTCCATAAAGAGGACCTATGCATGTTGATGTGGGGTGGGATGGGGCAGGGGGGCAGAGTGAGGGCAGCCAGCTTCAGCAGTGTAACTGAGCATGTTCAGTCCATGTGAGCATTAAGGTTGCCAGGGGTCCAGTCTTTAACTGGAACACCCAGTCGAAAAGGGATCCTGGCGGCTCCAGTCAGCACTGCTTACTGGGCCGATAAAAGTCCAGTTGGCAGCACAATGGGGCTAAGGCAGGCTCCATTCCTGGCTCCACTCAGCTCCTCAGAAGCAATGACATGTCCCTCAGTTCCTAGGCAGAAGTACAGCCAGGGGTGGTGCTGCACACCACCCCTGCCCCGAGTGCTGGTTCCTGGCCAATGGGAGCTGTAAGGGTGGTGCCTGTGAGCAGAGGCAGTATGCATTGCACAGAGCTGCCTGGCTCTGCCTCTGGCTCAGGACATATCACCACTTTCGGGGAGCCACCTGAGATAAGCGCCACCCAGAGCCTGCACCCCGAATGTCCTCCCACACCCCAGCCCCTTGTCTCAGCTCAGAACCCCCTCCTGTACCACAACCCCCTGCCCCAACTCAGAACCCCCTCCTGTACCACAACCCCCTGCCCCAGCTCAGAACCCCCTGCCACACCCTGAACCACTCATTTCTCGCCCCATCCCAGAGCCCCTAGCCAGAGCCCTCACCACCCCCACCCCCACCTGCACCCCAACCCCCTGCTCCAGCCTGGTAAAAATGAGCAAGTGAGTGAGGATGGGGGAGAGTGAGCAATGGAGGGGGAGGGAAATAGAGTGAGCAGGAATGTGGCCTCGGAGAAAGGGAGGGGCAGGGCTGAGCAAGCGTGTTCAGTTTTGTGCGATTAGAAAGTTGGCAACCCTAGTGAGCGTGCTCAGTACAAGTTAAGCAGCAAATCTGAGGTGGGGATGGGATCCTGCATTCCCCCTCCCTGCCACCACCAATGTGTCACCTCTGTCTGCTGGGATTGGCCTTAAAGGTTTTGGGCTGCCATTTGGGAAGGACCACATGGTGTCCTACATATCTATGATCTAATTTCTGCCCTCCATATACAAACACACATTCAACCCTGCTTCTCTGGTTCTCACAACACTGCCATCTCCTGACAATATCCTGCAATCCCCAACCACTTCAGCTGTGTCTGACCCCCAACACTGACCTCTTTCCTCTCGGCCTAGTCTGAGAAGTTTCTATGTGCAGGATTCAGGTTCTGCCACAGGCCCCTGGTACTAAAATCACACAAGAGTGTCTGTTTAGTTAGAAATGAATCCCTGCTCATTACTTACTTGGGCATGGGGAATTTGAATTAGGGATTTTCCTGGTGTTTATATTAGTTGTTATGCTATTTAAATTAAGGGCTGATTCTGTGGCTTAAACTGTCCCCACATATTCCTTACAATATTCCATGTAGCCACATTTCCCCACCCCACAAGAGTATTTGCAGAATCGTACATGAAATATTTGAGTCCTTTTTTAAAGAAACATCACTTATTTGCAATATTGTTTTATGCCTTTATATAATCTACTATCCAAAGATATATAGTCAATGACATTCTGCCTATCACAGTACTGTCAATTTAGAAACACATTTAGGAAAAAGATTTGCGTTTGTCTTTGTTTCTCTTTTTTTCTGGTTTCAGGATTCTCAGATGGTGTGATCCAAACCTGGGCATCACAAACTACAAAATCTTTGGCAACAGGAAAACTCTATTGGGTCTTAGGCTGTGCATGCACCTCATGTGTTGTTTCAAAATGTTTGAAGACATGAGACTGATGACCCCAAATGACAGGAAAAGTACAGGATCACTGAGATGAGAACAATGTAGCTAGCTGTCTAGCAAAGGAGTGTATGTCAAGTTGTTAGTTCAGCACTTGGCTAAGAGTTGAACAACTAATCAGGTTAGTTTCCTACAGATAAATCTGATGAAGTAATGCTACAGCACTAGGCCTCTTCTGTATAACTTTTTTTCCTGAATCTTGCATTCATCAGTGGTTCAAAACCTTTTCTGTATCTTCTGTGCTGGAAGAGTGCAAGCAGCATAATTAGTACAACTAAAGCTATCAGTGCTCCTCCAATAGTGGATCCAAGCATAATAGCCCAGGTACGTGCTTCTTCGAGTGAATCTGTAAATACAGAAACAACATCTGAGTTATAGATTGGGAATAATTTTGCTTCTAAAATCACAATGGAGGAGGAGCAATATTAGACTCTACTTTAACAACAGTAGGATGATTATTACTTGTACTGCCGTAGCATCCAAAGGCCGCAGTCAGGGTCAGCGCGCCATTGTATAGGCAACGTGCAAACATACAATAAAACACAATCCTTGTTGCAAGTGTTTATAATCTAATTTGAGACCAGATACAAGAAGCGAGTGCAACAAATGAAGGGAATGAGAGAGGAGAGAGAGAATGGAAAGAGAGCTAGGTGCATAGAGTTAAAAAGCCTAGCTATGCACAATTTGCAAGTTTCGGGTCAGGATTTTATGTCTTTAGGTAGCTTTGAGTTAAATAAGGAAAAATGAATAATCTCAGCAATACTCACTAGTGTGAAGTGCTAGAATATAGTACAGTATGTTTTTATCAATCTGGCCAGCTCAACTCCACATGGTAGAACATCTTTACTTGGTCTTTTCACTGTCTCTTTCAGAAGCTTATTTCGAGTAAAACATTCAGAAGCATCTCAGTGACTTTGAAGCCAAATGGTATGTCACCACAGCAAAAAAAGACTTGCAGCAGCAGGTCTCAGAACCCAGGTCATCTGACTTGGCCTTGTGGGGCTCTCCTGCGGGGCTAAAAATAGCAATATAGACATTTGGGCTCAGGCTGGAGTACAGTCTCTAAGACCCTCCCAACTGCCTGCGTTTCAGAATCTGGGCTCCAGCCTAAGCCTGAATAGCTACATTGCTGGTTTTATCCTCTACAGTTGAGCCTGATCCAGGCTCTGAGACTTGCTCCTGATTTGGGGTGGGGGGATTGATTTTTTTTTTTTTTTTTTTTTTTTTGCAGTGTAGCTGTACCCTAAGCCTCATTTTCAAAAGTAAGGCTCCTTAAGTGCCTAAGTCTCTTGAAAATGAGCACTTAGGCTTCTAAGTCATTTACGCATTTCTGAAAATTTAACCTTATGTATTCCTGGTGTCAATTACTGCCATCTTCTCCCTACACTGACTTTCACTGAGACTTGGGCACCTTGGTTCCCTAAGCCTAGATTCTTATGAAAATGTTGCTCTTAATGCTCAGTTAGCTGAAGATCTTTATGTGAAAACTTGAGTGTCCCAGTCTCTTTCTCTGCAATTCCTTTAGCACTTTTGTTCATTACCTGGCAGGTCAATGGCATAGCTGTAGCCAAGTTGTTCTGCAGCTAGAAAGAATTGCTTGTTGGTCACAGGAGGGAAGAAAGGGACCATGTTGAACATCCTGTTGTGCCCAATAGGGGCCAGCTCCAGAGGCCAAGCATTGTCAGAGGGGTTAAATTGTTTCATCCACTTATCAAAGATGGCATCAGTAAAAGAATGAAGGACCTGTTGATTCAATTACACACACACACACACGTAAACACCTTTCTGGTTCCGACCGCTTCCAACATTTTGTGCTTTCAAAAAAAAATCCCCAGGACAGGATTGGTTTGGAAGTAGGAAATCTGAGTAAATATCACAAAGTTGCATGTGGACGCTGCCGCACTGAAGAGCGCTGAACTCCCTAGCAGCTGCATTGGCCCCTTGTAATCTGCCCTGCAGTTACCTGTGCTGCCTCAGGAACTCTGGCCCAGCAAGGCCCAAGCTATGACTCCCCAAGCATCACAATTCAGTCCCACCAGGGAAGGAAGCTTGGCCGTTCCTTCTCCTCCTGCACCTACTTTCCCCACAGCGGTGGGTCAGCCATGTTGACCAGTGTACTGAGAGAGCAGAGCCTTGGTTTTTCTGGTTCCCTCACCCTACCAGCCCATTCCCTGCCCACCGGTGCCGGCTGTAGGGTAGCAACCTGGTGGCAACTGTTTGCTCCATATAATGTAACCTGCAATGCAAGTAGCCCATGCAAATGAGTTGGGGATGTTTATTCCCCTACACAGGCTCCTAATACAGTTTAAAAGTGAGCTCTAATCCAAGACAAAGAATAAAGAAAAATGAGGGCCAGACTTTCCAGCCTATTGGAGCAGCCTTTCACTGGTAAGGGCAGGGAAACGAAGCTGGTCTAGTTCTCTTGCCACAGAGCCAGTAAAAGATATTACAAGCTGTCAGTTGATGTAGTGGCGGGGTGGGGGGGGGCGCTGATTTATTCTATACAGGGGTGTTTCTTGCATCATGGCTCCCTCTGACCCTCGAAGTGGGAATTACACCAAACTGGACATTCTTAGCGTGCGTCTGCAATTGAGCTGGAAGGTGCAATTCCCAGCTCACACCAACATATCCGAGCCAGCTCTGCGCTTAAACATGGATCCATGGTGGCACTGGTGGCTGCTCAGCCTGGCCACTCTGAGTACAATCCTACGCGGCCCCCTGCATACATAGCCAGGCAGATACCCTGAGCTGCTGACTGTGCTGCTCCAGCCATGCTGCCACTTTTAGGCATGAGCTCAAGCAGTGCTAGCGTGGGTATGTCTACACAAGCTGGGAATCACACCTCTCAGCTCAAAGGTAGACATGCCCCTCGACTTTCTGAGACTCAAACTAAGTTCCGAGGCAATGTGTAAAGGGTGGAGGGGGCCAGTTACACCTTGGTAAGTGCATAGGAGTCTAAAACCCAAGTCTAGCAGACTCTATATAAAATCTAAGTGGGTGTAACATAGAGGTTTTAGGGGCCAATGAGTGTGTAAATTACATCAACTTATTCTCTTTCTCAACTTAAACTCGCTTCTGAATTTGGCCATAGGAGTCCTCACTCCTTGTGGCTTTAGTCTTCAGGAAACAGTCTTCCAATTAGCATTAGTAACCTTCTCAGAACTCTGATGCAGCAAAGACACAAAAACAAATTAGTCTGTACTTTTTAAAAAAATCTCTAGAAACAGAAGGTCCTGATGAACCAGAAAAGAGCTAAGGTAATCTCTGTAGGTGGGCAAGAAGATCTGGAAAGTGGTCTGTCAAATCGATAATGCCAAGTTCGAAACATTTCAGTTATGGTACAAAAAGATTTGGGAGCTGCCAGAGAAGGAAAGTGCTGCCCAGTGTTGTTTAATGTGAGCTATTTTCTCCACATTGCAATTTTTGAAATGCATAGTTTTCCATTCTCTTTTCCTGTTTTCCCTCCTCACTAATTTTCTCCCTGGGTGCTCACCACATTTGAAAATCAGGCCAATTATTTAGATGCCTAAAAACCTTAACTCTAAGTACTCTCTTTTGCAAAACTTGGCCTAGGAATTTAGTTATGGGACTTTGGGTGAAAAACGGGCTGAGCTCAGCTCTTCAAACGCAAAGTATTTCTTCAGCGAGTAAGTTTTTTGTTAGCCACCAGAGGGAGCCAATACACTCCAAAGAAAGAGAGACTCTCATATAACAAGGAGGAAGAGGGGTTTAGAACAAAGTTTACAGAAATGTTTACAACATCCAGTCCTTTTTAACATAATGACAGTTCTCAGTGTCCTTAAGCTGACCTAGCTGTAGAGAAGTACTTCATCTTTGGCTGCTCCGGCATGCTCAGATAGCAACAGTAGCAAGACTCTTTGGGCTAGATTCACAAAAGGACTTAGGTGTCCCAGAATTAGGCCTCACTCACAGGCATTCACAAAGGCCTGACTCAGCTGCCCCCAAAGGCTGCAAGCACCCCTATTTTTGTAACTAAAGTTCCTTAAGCACCATGGTTCTGGCTCTGAGCACACTCACTGCTGCCCCCACACCAGGCCTCTGCAGATGGTGCAGTAACCAGAGGTGGATCGGCTCATCCACCTATCTTGCCTGCAGGGCCCAATCAAATAAGCTTGCTCAGAGCTCACCTACCAAATCAGGGCCCTGTGAAGGATGACACCTTCCCACTTAACTTTTAGCCCAGTGGTTAGGGTATTAATCTGAGGTGTCCCCACTTCACCTGAGGAGAACAGGGATTTGACCTAGCCTCTGCCTCCTCTCAGGAGGTACTGCAACCACTGAGCTATGGGATATTTTGATGGGAATCTCCCTCAGCCTTTTCCTCTTGAAGCTGCTCTATTTTGGCTAAATCACGAAAGAACTATTGGAGCTGGGCACCTGGATCCTGGGTCTCTCAGGTGAGTGTTATAGCCAGTCAGCTACAGAGTCCTTCTCACACTTGCTCTCACTCTCTTGCTTGCTGGCTCTGTGATTCTTCCATTATTTATCCATATTGGAACAGCTTCAACACTAGGACAGAAAGAGCAAGTGGGAGAAGGACTTTGTAGTCTGGAGGATTAGTGCACTTGCCTGGGAGGCCCACATTGCAGCCCCCTCGCTGCAATGATTTTTTAAAATCAGTTATTCAAAGCGTCAACAGAAGAGACTGGGGGAGCCTCACGTCAGACTATCCCACAGTCCAGGGGCTGGTGCACTCACCTGTGAGGAAACAGTTCCTTGTTGAAATGCCTTCTCCCCTCACATTGAGGGGTGTCCCACATCCCAGGTGAGTATCCTAACCACTGGGCTGAAAGTTATGAGGGAGCTCCTGCTCCTCCTCCCATCCCTGCTCCTTGCTAAACTGGTGTAGTCGCCTAATGCCACAAGAGGGTTTGCAGCTGAGAATGCGAAGCAGAGGGAGGTGCCGTCCTGCACCCCGGACATAGGCATCTATCTCTGAGAGAGGGTGGGACTTAGCACACACCTATTGGCTTAGTATCGCCCAGTGGCTAGCTTATGTGAGGAGCCACCTAGCATGCTGGCTGTTGTGAACTCCATTCATTGTATAGGGAGCCTCGATGCCAAACTCAGGCTTTGTGAATCCCAGTGATTTTCTGGGCACCTAAAAGTGTCACCGCGCCTATGTTTTTGTGTGAATCAAGCCCCTGGTGAGAAGAGTGTAACCTGCTCTTACAGATGAAGACCTTGCTACAGTTATCCATGCTTGTGTCTTCTCAAAGTTAGACTACTGTACTGTGATCTATACAGGGCTACCCTTTACCATTCAAAACCTTAAATTAGTTCAGAATGCGACTCCCCACCCCTGGAGCAGTGCTTCACGCTGAGGGAATGTTGCACTAGTGCTTCAGTGCCATTGTCCAGTGCTGTGTAAGATGTTGGATTTGGTTTATAAAGTCCTACATGGTTTAGGACTGTAATGGCTGAGACGCAGTCTCTGTCCCCTCTGCCACAGTGACAGTGAGCTCATGAGGTTAGGAGGACAGGGAATGGCAGCCCATTTTCCAATAAGCTCTTTGACTCTGGAACTCCAAAAGAACCTGCAAGCCTCATCACTGCTCCAGCCCCAGGAAACCCAGGGAGTCGGCACCAATATATTTTAAATATCTGAAAAAGGTACACAGAGGGTTGGGATGGTGTGGAGAGTCTTTTTAAAACAAACTTGAAGAAAAATATTATTTGGACTGCGCTAGGGCCCAAAAGGTACCCGGTGTTTTCCAAACAGAGAGGATCACAATCCCTGCTGAAAAGAATATCTTTGCTGCGCTTTATTCTTTACAATGTTACAAGCACTGTAAGGGTGCAGATGGCATTCAAATACCATAATAAGGTTCAACCACGTTTGTGCAAATATCCCTCATCACTATTCAAGTCATATACCATATAAAATAGAGATGGAGGGGCCCCCCCACACCTTCTATTTTGCCTCTCCTCATGAATTTAAGATTCTGATCTCACATTTAATTTGGAGAGAACAGGTCCTTTTGCTCACATGAAGCTCCGCTGAGATCACCCTGAGATTGCAGGATCAGGGTCTAACGTCTGAATATACACCATTCTCTTCCACCTCCCTTACTGTGTACAGCATACTACACCAAATTAAATGCCTTTCCATTCACTTGATAACAGACTATTTACACCATGCCACATCACCCCCTGAATTTGGTCCAGAATTCTGCTATTCATACTACAAAGCACCTACTAGAAGAAGTTGTAGCTAAGTCCATTTCAGACAACTATCCAGTACCAAGACAGGGGGGCCAAATTCAATACTGGTATAACTATTGTCTTCAGCATCCACACTAGAAAACTTTCATCCGCAAACCACCTGATGAAAAGTAAGCCCCTATATAAAATAATAATATCATGGGATAAAGATTTTTCCTGTTTCAATTTTTTAAAATGATGTTTCTTTTATTTTAAAACACAGCTACCCAGCAGGCATCTCATTTCAACCAGTATCTGAACTAGCAATCACAGCTCACTGCTGACCCTTGTTCATTAAAAATCTAAATGTGTTTTCAAAAAGAGGCTTAGCAGTAAGAAGTGAACGTCACTGAGGGACATAAAAACTCTGAAGGAAATAAACTGGAGAGCTACAACACGGTCATTTGGGCTAATACCTACATACCATAATTATGGCTTCATCTACCAAAGGTAGCCAGCTCTAGAAACATGTAATATTAAAAAGCTTTTCTGTGAATTTGGCAAGTATCCTTGTGGAGACAGAAATGTGTAACAGGCTCAGCTACTGAAATTACATTTGCTCACTGCTGTCTGCTTTACTTTTAGAGTTCTGTGTTGTACTGAAGTACCAGTAAAATGATATGAGTTTATCCCCCAGAACACTCCGAAAATGAGGTGTAGCTTCTCAGGCTATCCTGGTGAGCTGAGTTTTAAATAAACAAATAAACTACTGACACAAAGCCAGGCTAAATCTGATTTCAATGAAAGGTGTATAACTGCTTCTGAGGATCTGGGCTTGATATCCTAAAGTAGACAGTCCTACTTTCAAAATCTCCTTCTGCTGAGATATAGACAAGAATAAGATGAGCTAAATGTGAAATTAAAATTCAAGCTATGTCAGACCAGCAGCTCTTCCATTCTGAATGGCTGCTGTTCTTCCCTAAAAGATGACTTTGGATTGCACTAATGGTCTTGACAATTTTTCCCATTTAATTTAACTACTAGTAGATGCAGCAATATAAAATACAAAAGGAGAAATTTTTAGTTTGTATTTGAAGTAGTCATTTTTAGTCTAGGCACCTCACTACTTCTATCCTCCAAATTCTTAGTGAGAAAACTACGTTGGAGGTGTTGTGACAATTGGGCTTTTAAATTGACCCCAATTGTGAGTTCAGCTGTAAAAAGTGAGTATAAGTTCATAAGAGGTCACTGTAACAATAAATGTTGATGGGACAAGATGCAAAAGTGTGACAGAAAGATTGGATTAGTCAAAGCAAAATTACCTACTGATATAATTCAAGGGCAGTGTTAGGATCATCCTTGGAAAACAAGTAAAGTATGGGACCAAAAATCAATGAACCAACATAAGTATGTCATAAACTAGACCTAATTGGTAGACATAGTAATGAAGGGATGAGCTATTTTACCCACCATCTCTTTATAGGTACTTAAAGAAATAGACTTTAGGGAGAAAAAATGGCTATTGGCACAAAACTTCACCATCATGGGTGCCACCCCCACCACCTCCTGGTTCTCTTGATCCTCAGAGATGTCCGGGCCAGAGGGGGGGATCCAGATGACACTGCCACCTCTACTGGCTCCAGCTGAATCCAAAACACCATCTGGGATGAAACTCGATCAGACTTTAACAACAGCAGCAACACAATATCTCCAGCCCGTCTCAACTAACTTCTTCTCTTTTCCTGAAAAGGACCATTATTACCAGCTTTGATACCATCTTAGAGGCACTCACACAAGGGAATTTTTCCTTCTGAAAACATTCTCCAGCTAACGGTGCAAAGGAAAAAGTGACTTTGTTAAAATTAGAGGTTTACTTAATACTTAACATTTCAAGGCTATCACTGTTTTCCTTCTTTTCTGTATCTTTAATAAAAGGTTAGAATGATTTTTAATGGGTTATTTGCCATGGGACAAAGTACGTTGGGATCTCTGAATGCAAAACCCCAGGCCTTCTTTAAGACTGTTTAATGTTGGACAGTGACTGGGTTTGCGAACACAATTGGCCCGTCTATTCCATCTAAATTAACACAACAGAGACATATTCAGATGCAATCAGATTAGGAAAATGACATACCACAAAAATTGGATCATTGGCTGCAGCATGAGGGGAAGCGCTGGTTCCATTCAGGAAAGAGTGAACCAAATTATGCAGGCTCACCACTGGGGAGACTAAAGTTCCATCTGGTTTACCAAACCCTTCCAGGGCATTCCTGTGTGTGCAATAAGACAAGAGATAAGTAACCACCTACTGACCTGCTCTACCTCCAAATGTACATATAAAAGGCTATCTTTGGGCTGAACAAGTTAGGGCACAAACCTGAAGCTGAAATTAGAATTCCGGAAAAAAGGAGGATTATCAAACTCTTGAAGAGACAGGCAGTTCTGGACATCTTCCATGGTTGGCAGCTGCTCGCTAGACTTCCTTTGTGAGTTCCTCTGCAGAATCCCTTCATTAGTCCCATTACACAATGTAACTAGACGGTTGTAATCATCCAACCTTAGATTAAAATCATAGTTGCATGGAACAATTAAAATAGGATGTTGTAGGGTGAGGGGGTTCACTCTGACAGAGTCAATAGATGCTGTACATTCAGCCCCCGACCAAAACCACTAGGATGGCTCACGTCCTTGATGTTAAACATACATGCAAGTATTTGCAGGATCAGAGCCTCAGACAGTTACAGAAGTTTTGTACCAGAAAAACAAATGGTCATACTGCTAATCTGAACTGGAATCATAAATGAGTCATCTTTGAACTGGCTCCAACTTTCACATCTCTGCCTTTAAGAAACTCATGAAGGAGATTGATATGGGTGTTAGCAAGTGGGTGCCACATCTTTCAACAGGCTAATTAAATGTCAGTGGTTCCACTAATTTACTATAAATTATGCTTCCTTAGCTGACGTAGCATAGCTCCCCAACCAAAAAATAATTACTGCTGGCCCATGGCATGGCAGCTTCTCCTACACTTCCCCGCCTTGCTATTCAGCAGGGACAGAGAGAGTTATTGTAGCACAAACCAGAATCTTTACAGCTGCCACCCAGCACTTTGAGTTGGGAAGGAAATTATGCACCACTTCTTTCTTTGTTCACTGTTCAGCCCAAGCTTGGGACAGTATTTGTGCTTGTTTCTCCCACTACTGTATCCCAAATGGTGACCCCATCAACAGGCCATTGGATTCTGCTCCCACTGAAGTAAATGGCAAAACTCCCATTCATTTCAAAGGCAACAGGATACCTGCATCTTCACAAATATTTAATCTAAAACTGCAGTGGACTCCAGACACTGGCAGGTGTCTGTCCACATGAAGTCAGATGCCGGATTGGGTCTTTCACTAATATATGACAAAGAATTGTCTACGTACATCAGAAATGAGAACTATATTACAAGCTGCCACATGGATGTGGTTAAGATTTAGAGGACGGTCTATGATATTGTATTCTTTGACATGTGTGGTCATGTAATTAAAGACCATATGATACCCGGGGCAGTGTTATGGTCACATGTTCCACCTTGGCTTTCTCATTTCCTATCATTTGAGGTTTTAATCTACACCTTTACCATTAAGTGCACATAAGTTTTTGTATTTTGATTTCCTTGTTTTCTTCCCATGAAGTTAAAAGGAAAATTCAGCATTTTTAAGTTCCAGTAGAAGAGTTTACAAGGCTCTCCCCTCTTGTAGAGTTCACAGACTTGCTCTGAGGAGGCTCTGTCTTCCACCTGCTATATGGCAGTTGAAGTTACAGCAGGCCTTTCATTGTGGCTTGATTTTTCAGTTGCTTAGATACATCTGCAAATTTCATCATTTGGGTTGAAATATACGATGTTTTGCCTCAAGACAGAGGTGAATTTCTGGAAATCTGAGCACAGGTCCATTCAGCCATTTGAGTTGTGGAAAAAAACAAGAAAGAATTTACCCATTCTCTGTACTTTGCTTTTTTTTTTTTTCTTGAACAATTCAAAAATAGCTGAAACTTTCAGGCTGGCCAGTCCTCGCTGTACCTTTGCAAAGAATTTAAAATAAAGAAGGCCCTGTCTCTATTAAGGAAATTTTCAGTAGCCCGACTATATAGACGAGGGGTGGGCAAACTATGGCCCGGGGGGAGGCCACATACAGCCCTCCAGGTGTTTTAATCTGGCTCTCGAGCTCCTGGTGGGGAGCAGGATCCATGGCTTGTTCCATTCCAGCCCTCCAGCTGGGGAGCGGGGTCAGGGGCTTGCCCCACCCTGTGCGGGCTCAGGGGCTTCCTTGCCCCACTCCTCGTGGCTCCCGGAAGCAATAGCATGTCCCCCTCAGTCTCCTACACGTAAGGGCAGCTCCGCACGCTGTCCCCACCCCAAGCGCTACCCTAGCAGCTGCCAGTGGCCGGGAACCATGGCCAATGGGAGTTGCAGGGGTGGCGCCTGTGGACAGGGCAGCGCAGAGCTGCCTGGCCACGCCTCTGCATAGGACCTGAAGTGGGGCTGTGCTGCTGCATCTGGGAGCTGCTTGAGGTAAACGCCACCCAGAGCCTGCACCCCTGACCCCATCCCGTGCCCCAATCTCCTGCCCCAGCTCTTATCCCCCTCTGACCCTCCAAACCCCTCAGTCCCAGCCCAGAGCACCATCCTGTACCTCCAACCCCTCATACCCATACCCCCCCCAGAGCCTGCACCTGCAGATGGAGCCCTCGTTTTCCCTCCCCCACATCCCAACCCCCTGCTTAAACCCAGAGCCCACTCCTGCACCATAACTCCTCATTTCTGGCCACACCCCACAGCCCACATCCCCCAGCCAGAGCCCACACCCAAACCCTCAATTTTGTGAGCATTGTGGTCCATCATACAATTTCCATACCCAGATGTGGCCCTTGGGTCAAAAAGTTTGCCCACCCCAATATAGACTGTACTTACACTAGTGCAAATCCTAAATGCAGAAGCGCTGCACTGTGCAAAGCAAGGTTTATGCTGTTGCTGGTAATGTACCTAAGTCAACTGCACTGATATAAGCCCTGCTTTGCACTGGTGCAGCATGTAAACATTAGGGGTTTGCACCAGTGTAACTACATCTTTACACTGGCACAAATTTCCTTAAAGTAGACAATAGTCTCACTTAGCACCATTGGCCCAGAGCAGTGCAGGAAGGATGGTTGTGGGCTGTGGAAATGCAGGAACTGGCAAATGAGCTAAACAGTTATTCCATGTTCCAGACTTCACCCTTTTTAGGGGGTAGAGAGATGGAACAGAACAGCAGTGCATCCTATTTTATCAGGTATGCTGTTATCCGGTAGCATCATGTCTTGTTCGTATTTCAATTAGTGTGAGAGTCCTGTAATGTGAGTGATAGAAGTGGTGAAGAGACTCATAGACTTTAGGCTCAGAAGGGATAATCGATATCATCTAGTCTGACCTCCTTCACATTGCAGGCCACAGAACCTGCAATAGACCCCCTAACCTCTGGCTGAGTTACTGACATCCTCAAATCATGGTTTAAAGACTTCAGGTTACACAAACTTCACCATTTACACTAGTTTAAACCTGCAAGTAACCCAGGGGAGATGTGAAGTGAAATACAAGAATCATATGACCGTTGCAAACCAGCCAGAAGATTTTATTTAATTTTAAATTAAAATTCACATTCACAGACTACTGACATAAAAGAATAAAAATCCCTCTCCTGTAGCATTGGTGAAGGAAAAGTTTAGAAATTTCAGTGTTCAAGGAAAAAAAACATGTCATTCTTCACGTTACTGACAAGGTGAAGGCAGAGCTATATGTTGTATGAAAAGGGCAAGATTTTCAAAAAATCAGTGCTAAAGTTAGGCTTCGGAGTAGATATTTAGGAGTCATATAAGTGGCCTGATTCTAAAAGTGCTGACCTGAGGTGCCAGAATGGAGAGGGCCAAAGGCCTAGCCCCCTACCCCTCCTCATCTCCCAAGGCCCCACTCCCCAGCCAGACCGGAACCTGGAGCCCGGCCTGGGTAAAAGTTGTTCAGGGAGTCCAGGCTGCTGTGGGGAGCCATGGATCTTCCACCTGCCTGGGATGGGGCCTGAGATCAGTCCCCAGCCCATGTCCCTGCACCCCAGGCTCCCTGCCCAGGGCAGATGGATGGTACGCACCTCCCCACAGCTGTCCAGGCAATTCTTCAGCCTCCAAGGCTGCATCTCATGGCCAGGCCAGAAGCTGGAGTCCATTAAGAATCACGTGGGCAGCTGTGGGTAGGTGGAGGGGCCCGGACTCCCCAGCCCAGCTCCGGCTTCCAACTTGGTCATGGGGGTGGAGACCTTCAGGGGATAGAGAAGGGGCAGGGGGCAGGGCCACAGAGAGGTTGGGACCTCATGGCAACCCCACTTTTAGGAAGAATCTGTTGCCCCTGTGCTGAGCAGCTCCCAAAACCTTCATGTCACTTCAAGCTTGGATGAAAAGTTCTATCGGAGTCTTATATACTGCTATGTTACTGAATCCCTGCACTCACACAAAGCCCCATTGACTCCAATTGGGAAATGCCTAACTATAGTCAGTTGCAAGATCACAGCCTTATTTTGCAAGAAACCAGTTCAATCTCATTTTTTTAAAAACTATTTCTAAATCTGAGATGACACCCTGGCCTCATTGGAGTCAATGCAAAAATCCCCACTGGGATCCCCAATAGGGCTAGAATCTCACGTTTGGTGTTCTCCAGTCCAGCTGAAAAGGCACAGATTTTTGCACTAATATGAGCTCACTATTACACACACAGAAAAAAATCCTACTGACAGAATTTTCAAGGGCTCTTGGTTGGCAAAGTGAGCTAACATACTAGTATTGCTCCTCTAAATAATTGGTCTCTAGTAGGGAAAACACTTCTAATACCTCAGTCAGTCTTAAAATTACTGTCTTTAAGTAAAGTCCTGTAACAATTTTTTTTAAAAAAAGTATAAAAATGCAGAATATATCTGAGTAAATCTTGAATGACACCCACCTTTAGCCCATCCCCTAAGTTTCCCAATTTTTACAAGGAAATCTAAGATCTTTTTCTCACAGTTCGTGCAAGCTGAAAGAGTAGTTCATGCTGTTAGTGGCTAATGAAAACAAGAGTTAGTTAGAATGCTGGTTTCACCTACACATTCTATTACCTATTGCACACTATTTCCCAGCGTGAGAACCTTGAATTTTGACTTATTAGGCTTGGATCTTCTGGTCTTGATGCTCCAAAAAGCTGATCTGTACACACATCGCACTCATTTCTACCTGTGGCAAAATTCCAATAGGGCAATGCAAAGGATTCATTGCCAATCAGTCGCTATAATGAAAAGAAACTTATTAGCAAGAACTTATTCTTTAAAAAGAGAAAGAGAGAGAGGTTACCGATACCTGGCTCGTCTATATTTTGATATTTGAAACCACAAGGCAGTTTTCTCAGAATACTGTTTCAACTTCCTTTAGGCTATTAGGTCACTGATTCAAATCCAAGCAAGGCTGGCATTTACCTTAACTAAACACTGTACCATCTGATGGCCTAGTTCTGATTCCTACTGAAAGTGCTGATGGCTCAAAAAGTGGTGATTCTGACATTCTTGGGAGTCAGCAAAGAGACCAAGGGCACACAGTGGCCCAGTATGGTGACAGAAATAACCTGAACAAACATAGAGGATGAAACATCTTCTGTCTCCTAGAGGTGGACACTTCCAATGAAGTCTGAGGCTTGCTGGCTATGTACAAAAAATACATATTTTGTATTTTGTATTCTGCTTTTGAAACAGCTGTTGTTTTTTTTAAAGCGGGGAGGGTGCACAGATAGAAGACTGGAGTCTTTAAGCCATTCACTTTTAAAACAGAGTTAGTGAATGACCATTCCTGAAATTTCATTGTCTAGGGACCGTAGCCCAGACATTCAGTTATGCCAGGGAACTCTGGGTTGATGTAATAGAGATACAGAGTAATATGGGAAAATTACAGTACTAAGAGCCATGTGAGCATCTTTGGATGTTCCAAGATAGGATGTGTTGCTAACCTGGAGATCTCTTTCCAGCAGCAGCAAATGGTACCTATGCCAAGTAACAAAGGCAGGTCCTTGGTGGGAGAAATCTATAGCAGTGAATGGGCGGCCAGGTCCTACAAACAGGAAGGCACAGTAAGAATTATAGAATCCAATTAAAGTTAAATAGACAAAGAGTACTTTACATAACCGGCTTTATGAGTTGAACTCCATTTAATGAAGCTTTAATGCTAGAATGGTATCCATCAGAAATATAAACATTTTAAAAGGGTTGGTGGGAATTTTTAAAACATTTTTAATTGTTTAAAATGTTCACTAAAATTTCACATTCCAGAAAAGGGGGGCAATTAGACAACGTTTTGCACATTTATCCCATAGTTGACCAGCTATAATTTGAAAGGAAGCCCTTCATTAATCTTCACTGTGTCGTAAATCATAGTTATTGTTTCGTATGTCCAACATGGTATCACTGTGTTATTCAATGTAATATAGTACCGCATCCCGCAGCTCCCATTGGCTGGGAACAACGAACCACAGACACTGGGAGCTGTGGGTGGCTGTGCAAATGTAAACAAACTGTCTGGTGACCCACCAGCAGATTACCCTGACAGGTCATTTGCAGCTGCAGGTTGCCCATCACTGGCTTAGAGCCTCAAAAAAGTTTAGGCGCCTAACTCCCACTGAAATTAATTAAGCAAATGGGAGTTAGATGCCTAAATACCGGTGAGGATCTGGAACTAAGTGGAACTAAACGTACACAAGGTGACAAAGGAAATCTATGGCAGATCAAGGACTTGAATCCAGATATCAGACTACCACCCAAACTGCTGGACCATCCTTCCTTTCACCATGACTTGATCTCTTTTCAACTTACTCACCTTTGTTCAGTGATTACATTTTTACCATGTTCTTTACCTTCTAGATGCCTTAGTAAAGAAAAGTACCAACCTAATAGGGTGTCCCTGACTGAGTAGTAATGAAGCCACACAAAGTAGTTATAGATACTACAGTTTGTAACTTGTGGTTCAGTTCCATTGGGCCCAAGGAGACTCAGCCAGTGCTGTGTAGCAATCACATAGTCTGGGTGAGTGGTATTCTTTGCACGGTCTAAAGCATCTAAGAACTGCTCTCTCTCCGCTGCAGTCAAGGTATGGACATTTTTCCGGACAAGAAGTGGCTTCCTTTCATCACAGTTGGGCCCAGTCCAGCCAAACTTGCAGTCACCACAGTGATAGCCAGCAAAGTTTCCTGTGTTAAGAGAGAGGGTGGGTTTAGGAAAATGTGTCTATATTAATCAGTACACAAAAGAAACTGAGACTGAAATGCAAAGGAATTGAGTTTGTTAGTCTGGCTTTTCCCCAGAGATTTCTATTCTGGCAAGGGTCGGCAGCTGAGAATATTGGTAGCTTTGTCAATTGCTTAACTAAAATGATGGCTCATTTCCCAGAAACACAGCAGGGCCAAGATTTGTAGAAGGCTGGTTATCAAAATAAAGTGCCAGATAAAGGGCTTGATCCTGCAAGGTACTAAGAACTCTGGCCCTGATCCAGCAAAGCGCTTAAATATGCTCACAGTCTCATTGAACTTAATGGGACTACTCACCTGCCTAGGTTAAGCAGAAAATAAAGTGCTTTGCTAGAGTGTGCCCAGAGTACTCAGCATTGTACAGGACCAAGACCAAAGACAAGATGTCTGACAAAGACTCCTGCCCTTTAAACGTATTTTAAAATTAACAAATTGCAGGGCTGCTGCTGGTGGCACACTGAGGTATCATTAAATGGGGCAATGATACTATATAAAAGTATGAAAAATTGCATTGTACTATGTGTACAGGTTTTTTCCCAACCCATTGCCTTATATCTAAAACAGACAGGCCTCCCTCTGCTGACAAGTACTTTCTGTGCTGTCTACTCAGGTTTTGACAGTATTATGAAGAGCTCTGGAATACATGGTATAGAAAAGAACAGTAATCCCATATGGCTCCGTTTTAGCACTACCACATCGTATAGAGCCAAATAACCTTATAACAACATAGTGCAAATTTATTCTACAACCACTTCATGAAGGCTTGTAGGATTGCCACTGGGCAATCCTGTCACTTACTAAGCTTTATTAAATACTTTTAGAATTTCTTAAATGGGATTTAAAGCTTGTTCTGCTTTCCCAGCCTGCTTATCAATTGTACTTTTACAGGTTAATGTCAAAATTATTCTTTCCATCAAATGAACTAGCCCATCTGCTTTTCTTTGAAAACTGTAATGGTAAAATAACGTGATTAATTTCTGACCTGGATTGAACTTTACCGTATTGTACTCAGGGGTTCAGCACACATTCAAAATTCAGAAAGGTAACTTAGAAAATTGAAAAAGAGGCAAGAGCTATGAATGCTGATAACTCCTTATAGCTCTTCAGTGATTCCGAAGTACTTCCTCATACAACCACTGTCATGACCTGTGCCAGAAATTGCTGTGATCACTTAACAATAATCCCTTGGAGCGCGTAAACAATCATCTACCAGATTCTGCTGTCAATTATTTCAGCTTTATGCTTGTGCAGCTAAGATCAGAATCTAGCGCTTCTAATTTGAATTGAAGTGTAAGTGTAATTAGTGTCAATTGCCAATTTACAGGGGCCACATACTAATGCATCCATTCATAAATCATGCTTGCAAAGTGCTTTGTCTAATTCAAAACACACAGCTTATTCAAAAGAGAATGAGCTTCTTTCCCCCCTTGGTATGGAGGAACTGTCTCAATAATTGCAATCAGTCCTTTTCCTTTTAAGAATTTGCAAAAGCTGAGTCGAATGTTAGGTACAGTAGGTCCACTTGAACTGGAAAAAGCGTGCAACAGATTGAAAGCTTACATCTGAAAAGAACTAATGTTTGTATGTTATCTTTCAGTTACTTCTCCCAAAATGTACTTGACATCCATTTTAAAGAGTTGATATTTTTGCATCTGCCAGCATATTAAATCAATCCTTTACAGAAAGCAAGGTTGTGAAAGCAGCTTTTCAATAGGTCCTTTGACCTCAGTTCTCTTTGGAAAGAAGGGGGAAAGGCATTGGGTTTCACTGATCACGGTTTAGTACAGGCATCGGCAACCTTTCAGAAGTGGTGTGCCGAGTTTTCATTTATTCACTCTAATTTAAGGTTTTGCTTGCCGGTAATACATTTTAATGTTTTTAGAAGGTCTCTTTCTAGAAGTCTATAGTATAGAACTAAACTATTGTTGTCTGTAAAGTAAATGCGGGTTTTAAAATGTTTAAGAAGCTTCATTTAATTAAATGAAAACGCTAAGCCCTGCAGACAGTGGCCAGGACCTGGGCAGTGTGAGTGCCACTGAAAATCAGCTCGTGTGCCGCCTTTGGCACGTGGGCCATAGGTTGCGAACCTCTGGTTCAGTATCACATTAAACAAAGAAGAACTAAAGCATTATATCTGCTTAGGACTAAAACAAGGAAGGAAAAATATGCTTAAGTAAAGTGCATGATTCAACAAAAAAATTAAATCAGACTTCAGAAAACGATCCGATTATTTAGCCTGAGCCCCTCAAAACCAATGATTAGCATTTTTCAAAAGTGCTCAGCACCCAAAACTGTTATACTTTCAAAAGAGTTCAAGTCCCCAATCGGCAACTAGAAGATGTGTCCACATTTCCAAAAGTGAGCCCAGTGGGAGCCACTGGGTACTCAGCAACTAGTAAAATCAAGCAATTTATCTGGATGCTTTTAGGGCTTGTCTACACTGTGCAGCAAAGCACACCAAAGGGGAGTAAGCTGTCCAGTGATCTAAAGTGCTGCACTCTAATTGCACCGCACAGATCTTGCGGATGCACTCGAAAAGGTACTAGTGCATGTTGCAGTAGTCCTGTTTGAAACAGTACTTCATTCATGCGCACTAGGATTCTTTTAGTGTGGCAGCAGCAGGGTCTACCCAGAGCAGTTAGAGCCCGATACTTTAGCGAGCGCTACAATTTACACCACTCTAACGTGTATTGCAGACAAGATCTTTATATGGATATTGAAAATCTTGGCCACTGCCTCTTAGAGAATCCTTCTCCAGTGTTGCTTACAAATTGCCACTAATGTTGTGCTGTGCCTGATGGGCATATTCTAGTGCAGTACAATCATCTACATAGCAATTGGAGTTACACCCCAGCTATCTAAGAGACTTGATGAAGACAACACAAAATGTTGCCCACCAGAAATTTTCAAACTTGGACCCTCGGCAATTTGCAGAATGAAAGAAAAGCATGCACACAATCACCAACAATCACTGTGTGGAAACTATTAAAACCAATCCTACTCCTGATTCAGCACAGACCTTTTAACGTTCCCCTGGAAGTGCCCCTGCATTCATTATCAATCCAGTTGAATCAAAATAGAATCCAGATGACGTCTCGTAAAGTCATCTCTTGAGTAGCAAATGTTGCTCCTGTATTTTCAGAATGGAAACTGTAAAGAGGAGAAGTATAAAGGAACCCAAGAAAAAAGAGAGGAAAAACAGTGTGGTAATGAAGGCAAAGAGAAAAGCTGGATGGAAAAGATTTGAGGAAAATGACTGCTCCAAAGAAAGAACAAAGGATTAAACAATGTCAAGTTCAAGTCAGCTAGCTTAGGACCCAAACATGCAAACACTTACTCATATGCTTAACTTTATGTCCATAAGTAGTCCAACATCAACTGGATTTGACTTCATTGGGACTTCTGATATGAGTAATGTTAAGCATATGAATAGGATTGGGGACTTGATTCTTGAAACTTGAAAGCATCAGATTCTGAATATTTAAGTTCTTTAGAATTAAAGGTTTCAGTCAGCTTAGATATTCTACCACAGCTAGCGTGACCAGACAGCAATTGGGAACAATCGGGACTCTTTTTTCAGGGAGGTATAATTGCTTTTTATAGAATCATAGAACAGAGATCAGTAGCCAGCGCCGGGCCGCTTCCCACAGCCCCCATTGGACTGGGACAGCGAACTGGGCCACTGGGAGCCGCAGTCGGCAAAACAGCAGGTAAACAAAGCGGCGGGGCCCACTAAGGGTGCTTATCCTGCGGTCCCACGTGCCAATGTTGCCGATCCCTGTCATAGAATATCAGGGTTGGAAGGGACCTCAAGAGATCATCTAGCCCAACCCTCTGCTCAAAGCAGGACCAATCCCCAACTAAATCATCCCAGCCAGGGCTTTGTCAAGCCTGACCTTAAAAACCTCTAAGGAAGGAGATTCCACCACCTCCCTAGGTAACCCATTCCAGTGCTTCACCATCCTCCTAGTGAAAAAGTTTTTCCTAATATCCAACCTAAACCTCCCCACACTGCAACTTGAGACCATTACTCCTTGTTCTGTCATCTGGTACCACTGAGAACTGTCTAGATCAGGAGTCTTCAAACTTATCCCCCCGTGGCCCTTTTCCGTGGAGGGAAAAGTCTGGCGGCCTCCGGGTGATATGTCCGCCGAAATGCCGCCGCCACTTTCACTTTCACTTTCCACTTCCACTTTCCGTGGTGGCACTTCGACGGGACTAAAATAGCCCGCCCAGGAGTTCAGCAGTCTCCTGGGTGGGCTTGGCAGCAGCGCCAGGATCTCAGGCACCCCCAGTGTGAGGACCACTGGTCTACATCCATCCTCTTTGGAATCCCCTTTCAGGTAGCTGAAAGCAGCTATTAAATCCCCCCTCAGTCTTCTCTTCTGCAGACTAAACAATCCCAGTTCCCTCAGCCTCTCCTCAATAATTCATGTGCTCCAGCCCCCTAACCATTTATTCCGTTGGACTCTTTCCAATTTTTCCACATCCTTCTTGTAATGTGGGAACCAAAACTGGTCACAGTACTCCAGATGAGGCCTCACCAATGCCATCTAGAGGGGAATAATCACTTTCCTCGATCTGCTGGCAGTGCCCCTACATATACAGACCAAAATGCCGTTAGCCTTCTTGACAACAAGGACACATTATTTAAGACAAAGCCCCTAATATTGGGATGTCTGGTCACCCTAACCACAGCAGACTAATCATTATATAGAGATCTTTTGGATGAGATCTTAGAAAACAAGATCCTCTCTGTTCTGCAAGCACCTTTAAAATCCTCTCGTATTTGCAGTTAAAGTACAGATTGGTAAAGCTATTCTTGGCCAGAATTCTCTCTCTCTCTCTCTCTCACACACACACACACACACACACACACACACAATTTCTCACATTTGCCCATGTGCACCCCCCCACACACACTGAATATAATTAAGCATTCTGTGCACTAGGGCCCTGATCCAGGAAAGCCTTTCGTACAGAAAAGTATTTAAGCACTTGCTTAAACTAGAACACATGCCCAAGTGTTTTCCTGAATCAGGATCCAGAGTGCTAACTGTGACACCTGTCTTTAGTTTGCTAAGCATTTGGGGAGCTTTCTAAATAAATATAGAGATAGGAATGTAATTTATTATTATTAGTTTATGTTATTATTTGTAAAGTGTTTTGAGAATATGAAATGCTGGATTGATATTATCAGTCTAGCCAAAGACCGAGAGACAAAAAACGATATATACTGGTAAGCCTTCTATTATTTTAGACAGGGCTGGTAGTGCTCCCTCAAATGCAGAGGGGACAAAAGCTGGACCGGGGAGGGGCGGGAGAGGGAAAGCAGTAGATTACTTACAAGGAGTCTGGTGAGACTGGAACTATTTGGACAAGGAGACAGGGACTGGGACTCGGGGTGGATGGTGAGTGGAGACTTTGACTGGTTGGGCAAGGAGACTGGGAAAGATATGGGGCTGGGAGCCAGTGAGGGAAACAGTGGGGAACTGGGAGCCAAATGGCTTGGAGGGAGAACACTGAGAAAGGATGAGGAGCTGGATGGAAGGGAAAGACTGGGAGTGGTTGGACAAGGAGATTGGGATTGGGAACCAGTGGGAGGAGGAAACATGAATCAAAGAATCATGGAAATGTAGAGATGGAAGAGACCTAAAGACATCCAGCCCTCTGCACTGAGACAGGACCAAGTAAATCTGACCGGGTGTTCGTCCAACCTGCTCTTGAAAACCTCCAATGATGGGGATTCCACAACCTCCCTTGGAAGCCTATTCCAGAGTTTAACTACCCTTAGTTAGAAAGTTATTCCAAATATCTAACCTAAATCTCCCTTACTACAGATTAAGTCCATTACTTCTTGTCCTGCCTTTAGTGAACATGGAGGACAACTGATCACTGTCCTTCTTATAGCAGCTTTTAACATATTTGAAGACTCATCTCAGGTTATTCCTCTTTTGTCTTTTCTCAAGACAAAACATGCCCAGTTATTTTAACCTTTCCTCATAGATCAGCTTTTCTAATGTTTTTATCATGTTTGTTGTGCTCCTCCAGACGCTCTCTGATTTGTCCTCATCTTTCCTAAAGTGTGACAGCCAGAACTGGATACAGTACTCAAGCTGCAGCTTCATCAGTCCAAATAGAGCAGGACAATTACCCCTCATGTCTTATGTACAACACTCCTGTTAATACACCCCAGAATGACAGTAGCCTTTTTTCAACTGCATCACATTGTTGGTTCATATTCCATTTATGATCCACTATAACTCCAGATCCTTTCCAGCAGTGCTACTACCTAGCAGTTGCTCCCCGTTTTGTAGTTGTGCATTTGATTTTTTTTCTTTCTGAATGTAGTACTTTGCACTTGTCTTTATGGACTTTCATCTTGTTGATTTCAGACCAAGTCTCCAATTTGCAGAGGGGTGCCCCGACGGGTGACAAGACAGATTTGTGAGAGTTATGGTACAGTGGAAGAACTTGGACAAAGAGACTGAAACAAGGAGCTACGAAGGGGGTGAACAGTGAGAATGAATGAGAGTGTGACTGAGACTGGGAGCCAGTCTGAAGTGGGGAGAGACAGGTTGGATGAGGAGCTATGAGGGAAGCACTGGGACTGGCTGGACATGAGACTGGGCAGCAGGAGTCAAGCTTGGGGGGAACAGGATGGAAGCGTCTATACCCACTAGAGAACACTCTCCTATACAGCCTTGAGTGAAACCCAAGACTCCAGAGTCTCAACATTCCTCCACTGTCAGCAAATATCTGTGATACCCACTGTCATAGTGAGTTTCTCATCACCCTCTAGTGCTGTCCTCAGAGAGGATGGCAAGCTACAACTGCTATAAATTATTCTGTTACCTCAAGTGGCAGAGGTTGAACAATGGATCTAAAGGTTCTACTCCTGCTGGTGACTTATGTGGAGTTTCCACATGATGGAATTGCTTTTTTTCAGGGTTTTTTTAACTACATAGAAAATTACACACACACATCTACATTAAATGAACATTATTAAGGTTGCAAAGTCAAACTCTCCAAAGTTAGGAAATGGCAGAGTTAAGGTTGCCTGTGCATATGTATTATGATACAGACTTTACAAACATGATCACACACTAGTTTTTCTATTGTACCCCTGCTTGATTCAGTGTGCAAGATGGACCTGCTCTGGGGAAGGAGCAGGGTCATGTAGTTAAGAAGGCTGTCATTTGTAGGACCTCTGTCTTGTTTGTTGCAGAAGGTGAAAGGTGTGCAGTGAATGAGGCAGGAAACCAAACCAAAAAAAGAGAGAGAGAGAGAAAGGACAGGCTCATGGTTAAAGCAGTTGAATGCTGTACTGGAGAACTTGAGTCTATCCCTGTCTCTGTCACAGAGTTCTTGGGTAATGCTGGGCAAGTCTGAAACCAGACAGTTCATGGCTGGTCACTCACTGTGCACTCCATTTTCTGGATGCCTGAGATGAGACCCTGGGGTGTGATTTCCAGGAGCACTGAGCACTGATAGCTCCAGCTGAAGTCAGTGGGAGCTACGCTTTGAAAATACAAAGTGCTACATAATGCAAATACTCTGAATAATCAGGTCCCAATTATCTCAGACTGGGCACCCAAACTTAGATACTTTTAACCTTAATCTCTCTGGCCTGGCTCAACAAAGGAGCTGGAGAAAGAATGACGCTGTAGCCTGGTGGTTAGATACTCACCTAAGAGGGAGACCTGGGGCCAATCTCCCTGCTCCAATAACTTGTTAATCATTTTTTAAAGTGGAACAACTTCACAAAGAGATAATGGGAGACTCAAAAACCAGAATCTCCCATAGTTCAGTGGTTACAGTGCTCTCCTGTGAGATGGGTTACCCCTCTTCAAAGCTTTTCTCCTCATCAGCCACAGGGAGAATTGAACCTGGGTGTCCCACATCCTGGGCAAACAGTCTAACCACTGAGCTAAAAGTTATAGCGGAGGCGAGGGGGACCCTCTCCGCTGGCTGGATTTTGAATGGAACACAGTCTAGCAGGCAGCCTCTGAGCATACCTATCCCCACTGAGCCCCACAGGTGAAACAGGTATAACCCTTCTGCCCATCAGAGCTGGCAGCAACAAGGGCCGGGTTCAGTATCCAGGGGTTCCATTCCAATAACACAATACAAAACCGGCTCGAGCCCCCACTCAGTGACCTGGGACAACCATATACCACCCCTCTGGGCGTCTGTAAGAGACAATACTTCCCCTCTCACAAGCACAGAGTCTGAGTGGACCAAAAGCCTTTTAATAACAGGGAGAAACAATGTGGCATTATATTGGGGAAACACCACAAACAGGATTAATAAAACAAACCATGAACCAGAAGCCCGCCTCCCAGCAAATAGGCTGTGTCCTTCCCTTTGGCTCTTGAGTTCCACAACCCCAAAAAGTCACCCAATAGTCCCAAAAGTCCAACAGCCCAAGAGTCTCTGTTCCTGGTCAGTAAAGAGTTCAAAAGTCAATCTGCAGAGTCTTACCTCCCAGCCTGGGTGAAAAGGGAGGGCAGGTTAAGGGGCACCTTACGTGGTCTGCAGCTGTCCCACGAACTGCTCTACTCTGCCAGTTGCTCTGCCAGCTGCTCCACTCTGCCAGCCGACACCCAAACTGCACCAGCCACTCTGCCAGCTGCGCAAACTGCTCTGCTGGCTACCCTGCCAGCCAACACCCGAACTGCGCTGCTGTGCTAACCACTCTGCCAGCTGCGCAAACTGCTCCACTGGCCGCCCTGCCAGCCAACACCTAAACTGCACTGCTCCATAATATTTTCAAGAACTGTTTGGCTCCATCAGCTGCTCAGCAATAGACCTTCAGACCCCCCTACTTAACACAGTGCTCAGTGATTTCAGCTCTTAGTAGTGGGACCTTAGTGCAAGTGTATCACTGGACCCAAAATGAATTCAACTCAGCAGGCTGAATCTAGACTCCTAATAGAATCAAAAATTAGGTCTGACATTCTAAAGTGGAGAGGCAAGGTACAATAGGCCTGTAGGGCCCTTAGACAAGGACCTCACCAAAAGGTATAAGTATCCATCCATGACCTCTCTCAAATTCAGAGTGTTTGGAAATGCCTGTCCCTTGCCCAGTGAGTGCTACCCAGATAATGGCGAGTCCCTCCATCATAACAAGGGCCAAGTACATGTCCATAGTCCTTCATTCAGATAATCAGGGTAACAACATTTTATCATTCCTGCCCCAATAACATAGAAACTGGGGCTCCCACATCAGCCGAAGTGGCCATGTGGGCTGCTGTGAGCTCGGGCTAGGCGCGGTGGTGTGCCTATGCAAATAGGTCAGCCCTGAAGTTATTTTCCGCAACTCACTGCAGTTCCCATAATTCACCACCAGATGTCAGAATAGATCTCATCCTGATGCTGCTTACACAGGCACTTCTCTGCTTATTTTTCCCCAGCTTATGAACTTCACAGGGGCTTAGGTGGGAAATAGGCATCCACATGCAAGTGAGGCAGCAGGGCATGTGCTCAGAGGTATAAACTTGGACACTTAAGGAACGTGAACAGTAGAAATCTAGTCAACAAGTGAAGTGAGGCAGCAATTGAGCAGGGGTTTTGTGGATCACAGCAAAGCCTAAAAGTCAAAGATGCCTCCATACCTTTGTGGATCTGGGTCTCAGTTTCCCATCTGTAAAACAGGGATAATCCCATCCCCACATCTCACAGGAGTGCTAGGAAGAAACCTTAATTAAGGATTATGAAGCACTCAGATACTACAGTAATGAGTGCTATAGACAGGCCCTTGAAGAAAGTAAGAATTCTGTGTTCAGTGCAGAGTTTGAATAATGTATAGTAAATAAGGCCTAGAACCACACATTGAACAACAAGGATAAACCAACATATTGACTATCTGCTCATTCAGTGAGCTCTGTCTATCCTGTGCACTGAATGATGCAGGTGTCCTGTGAAAAAATTAGTATGTGATCATGCAATTAAAGACTGTGTCATAATGCATACACACGAGGTTGGGGAAGGAATTAAACTTGCATAGGCAAACCTAATTCCGGCATTTTCCTAACTTTTGAGTGTCTGACTTTTCATCCTTAATAATGTTCTGTTAACATTACCTTTTATACATAGCTCTACATAATAGCGTAGAAATAAGACAAGAGTTCATAATCAAATGCCCTAGTCTTCTAAAAGCCTATGCATGCACGTACAATTAGTTATTCACATACATATGTGTTTGCAGGATTAAGGCTTAATTCTGCAGTTCTTAATCAGGTGAATAGTCCTGTTGGAGCCAGTGTGCTATAGGATACTGAGGACTTTATATTCATATAGTGTATCCAGGACTTGAAGTCAATGGGACTGCTTATCCAAGGTTCTGTCTGCACTGCAAATTCAACTGCATTGGAGGCTGCTATCATGCAGTTTTCTCTCCACAAAGTTAAACCACTGTTCCATTTTGCAGTGTTGATGGGACTCAGTTATCTTGTAAGCATTGTACTAAATCCTGCATGTGTCCAAATTTTAGCACTATTATTAAAGCACTAGTAAGTCCTGTTGGCTTTAACATAATTCTTAACATTAGGTCCTGTCAGCACTGCAAAGCAGGACTAAGTTTACCAGTTGGGATCTCTGACATCCATGACATTTTCAGGGCAGACAGTGCAAAATACTACTCTGGCAGTAATTAATCCCAACTCAACATGTGCACAGCTTCATCCATTCACATTTCTACAGTCACAAACCCTGTCTATCCTATCTAACAAACCAGATTTACATATAGAGACAAGGGTTATGGCCAAACCATGTAACAATAAGGCGGCCAGGGATGGAGGGAGTAATGGTCATGACCTGTGAGTACGGAGGGGGAAAACAAAATTTAAGCATGAGAGAGAACCATGCTCTAACCCTGTTTGGGGTCTATACCAGCTCATGTTGTTCTCTCACTGGTAGACTACGGCTTGGCCATATTTGTAGTGCAGCTGGGAGGAATCACCCTTCCTGATCCCTTTTCTACCATCAACAATTTGCTTTTCTCTGGAGCAGAGTTAGTTTGTCCCTTTCCTCGTCCTCTCACCTGTGCAGTGGCAGCTCTGATTGAAGAACTTCAGGGGCCATTGTTCCCGGTCATCCACGCTGCGGAGGGTGTACGGGCCGCTCCATGGCCTGGTGTCCACCTGCACCTCCCTGCACAATCCTCTGCCCTGCTGGGAGCCGCACACATTGCCTGGCTCTTGCTCCAAGGCTGGGCAGCAGCGCTTGGCCAGCAGCGCCTCTACCGTCATGCAGACGCGGGGGAATTGTGCCTCAGCCTGCGGAGCGTAGCAGCAGCTCAGGTAGCCCAGGAGAGCAGAACAGAGCCATCTCACCCACTGCAGCTGGGAGGTCATTGCTGCAGGGACCGTGCTCTGTGCCGGGTTTGGCATCCAGCAATCAAGGACAGGAGCGAGGGTGTTTCCTGGACTGCCTCTGGACAAGAGGCACACCGCACTTTTTCTCAGATCCTCGACAGACTTGGCTCTGACCGACTGACTGAGATAAATTCCCTTGCTGCTTATGATGTTGGTATTTGGGGTGTTTGTTTAATCCTTGACTCTAACTGCCTTGAATGTGGTTCAAAAGCCTTTGCGCAGCGGTGCTTGCCAAGATTTGTAGGATTTCTATAGAGGGTGGGAGAAGCCCTCATTAGGAGGATTAGCACTGCCTAAATCCTCGTGTTTAGCACATGACTTCAAGGGTGAAAAGAGGCTGATGGGGGGCAGTTCTGAGAGGCTTTGGAACTCTGTGAAGGAGTCACATTCTCTGTGTCTTGTCTGTCTCATGTGCTTTGCCAAACTGCTGACCTCAGATTGTGCCTGGGGTGGCCAGGGATACAGGGCTTTTTTGTTTGTCCATTGTTTTTTTAAATCAAACCCCTTTAAACATTTTAGAAGTGAAACAACCTTCTGAATTTCTAAATGTTTATTCATTGGCAGGTGGTGGCATCTTCAATGACACATCAGTTTGGAGAATTGGAGGCAAAGAAAAATGAAGCAGACACAGACAGTTGCAAAATTACCATACAGTTGCAAAATTAACAAAAAAATAACCAAACCGCTCCTAACAGCTAGAGCAAAGGACTGTATCCTGTTGATAATGACTGTAGAGTATCCAGGGCTTGAATTATAAATACAGCAGAACATCAGAATTACAGACACCTCAGAAAAGGAGGTTATTCATAACTCTGAAATGTTCATAACTCGGAACAAAACTTTGTGGTTGTTCTTTCAGAAGTTTACAACTGAACACTGACTTTATCCAGCTTTGAAACTTTACTATGCAGAAGTACAATGCTGCTTTTAACATCTTAATTTAAATGAAACAAGCATAGAAATGGTTTCCACTCTCTGACCTTGCTTCAATGAAGACTCTCCATTCCTCTATCCTCATGCACTGCACAACAGGCACCTACATTTTCCCCTCTTTTTTACCCTCAATCTGTTTCCCTCTCTTTTTAGTTTCCCTGCTTTTTTCAGTCTTTTCCTCATCTTCTTTCATTGCTTTCCACTCTTCTTCCCCACTTGGGTTAAACATGTACTGTGCTTTAGGCACAAGAGTAGGCCTACTGAAAATCCTTGAAGTTGGGCAGTGCTTATGTTCCTGGTTAAATCAGGACCTTAAATCCCTGCTTGCTTCTCCAACCTTTGTTTTATGCCATCATTCCTTAAACACCACTCTGCCCAAGCAGGGCTGACCCAAAGAGCATTGCCTGCTAAGTAAAGATGAAATGTAATGCCTCATAGAATAGAATCATAGAATATTAGGGTTGGAAGGGATCTCAGGAGGTCACCTAGTCCAACCCCCTGCTCAAAGCAGGACCAATCCCCAAATAATCATCCCAGTCAGGGCTTTGTCAAGCCTGACCTTAAAAACTTCTAAGGAAGGAGATTCCACCACCTCCTAAGTAACCCATTCCAATGCTTCACCATCCTCCTAGTGAAAAAGTTTTTCCTAACATCCAACCTAAATCTCCCCCACTGCAACTTGAGACCATTTCTCCTTGTTCTGTCATCTGGTAGCACTGAGAACAGACTCTAGATCCATCTTCTTTGGAACCCCCTTTCAGGTAGTTGAAAGCAGCTATCAAATTTCCCCTCAGTCTTCTCTTCTGCAGACTAAACAATCCCAGTTCTCTCAGCCTCTCCTCATAAGTCATGTGCTCCAGCCCCCTAATTATTTTTGTTGCCCAGCGCTGGACTCTATCCAATTTTTCCACATTCTTCTTGTAGTGTGGGGCCCAAAACTGGACACAGTACTCCAGATGAGGCCTTACCAGTGTTGAATAGAAGGGAATGATCACATCCCGAGATCTGCTGTCAATGTTCCTATTTATATGGCCAAAATGCCGTTAGCCTTCTTGGCAACAAGGGCGCACTGTTGACTCATATCCAGCTTCTCATCCACTGTAACCTGTAGCTCCTTTTCTGCAGAACTGCTGCCTAGCTGCTCAGTCCCTAGTCTGTAGCAGTGCATGGGATTCTTCCTTCCTAAGTGCAGGACTCTGCACTTGTCCCTGTTGAACCTCATCAGTTTTCTTTTGGCCCAATCCTCTTATTTGTCCCACCTCACCACTCCTTTTGCTGGTCCAAGCAGCCTTTGCACTGGCTTTAGCTATTCTTTAGAAGTGCTACCAGAGCAGCCACTGCAAATGATTCTGGAAGTGAATTCTATTTCATTGTTTCAGTGTCTTTCCTTCTCTATCTCTGCATTTCTCTTTCCGGCTTACACACATTTTATCCCACCCTTGCCCTGCTTTTTCTTTGTGGATCTCTTTACGGTTAAGGCAGGGCCGGTGCAAGGATATTTCATGCCCTAGGCAAAACTTCCACCTTGCGCCCCACTCCCCCCGCCCCCGGCCCAGAGAGCCCTGCGGCAGTTCCCCACCTTCCCCGCCCACAGGAGCCCTGTGGCTGGCAGCTCCCTTCCTTCCCTCCCTCCCTCCTCCCCCTCCCCCGCTGCCAATGTCAGTTTCAGCCTGGAATGGCTTCACCTGCACTGGGAGACTGAGTCTGAGGGCTCCAGGCTGAAGCTGACACTGCCGGCAGGGGTGCCAGCGACTGGGCAGAGCTCCGCCTGTGGTTCTCAGACTCCCTCTCCCAGCACAGGCAAAGCCATGCCGCTCCTGAGAGAGGGAGTCTGAGGGCCCAGGTGTCAGCGCGAGTGGGCAGCCCAGCACAGGAACACCTTAAAAGAAAATGGGGGGCACTGCTTTTTGGCTTCCCCAAATCTTGGCACCCTCGGCGACTGCCTAGTTTGCCTGATGGGTTGCACCGGCCTTGGGTTAAGGTAACGACAACTTGTGTGAGAATCTGAACAACAAACGACAGAAGGAAGCAGACTAAACTTGTATAAACGTCAGCCTTTGCTGGCAGTGCAATGGCATTTTCATGCAACCCCTAGCCATTAGAATCATAAAAGGGACAATTATTGTAGCTGCTCAATATCAGAACTATGGTGACTTTTCAGACCCTCAGAAAGCAAGATTTGTATTATTTTTTTTCTGTTCCCCTCAAAACTCTGATTTTTTTTAACATGTATAGTTGGGTGTTTACCTTATTGTTAGCAGCTTTCCATTCTGGATCAAAGCACTTTTCAAGTGACAGAATCCAGGTTCTGAGAAACCACTGACATCCAACCACCCCAGGGTTTGAACAAATCATCTGTACCCATATGACAGTCATCCCTTTGGCAGACACTTGAACCGGGGACCTCCAGAGCTAACAGCATAAGCCAACAACTCATATCCTCTATGGTCTGGACACAGAGGTGACCCTGTAACATACATTCACCAATGGGCTACACCACCACCTGGGTAATCGGCTTTTAGTTACTGGAGGTAAATGATTCTTTATGGAATTTTATTCAATTAATTAATTCATTTATTTTGACTTCCTATTGCCAGTTGTTATACCAATAAAAGCAAGCAGGATTTTATGAGGGGGATAAGGCAAAAAGCCACATTTATTGTAAAGATAATAATAAAGAATAAAGAAAAGATAGAAGCAAACAACGTTGTTTAATTACTTATTTTTATTACTACTTAACCCTTATGCACATACACACACATATATATATATAAACATTTATTTACTTAGGTTTGGGGTAATTGTTATAGTTACCAGCCTGGAAGTTGCTTGTGACAGAATACTGGCCAGGTATTTTATACACAGGTGATGGTAGTGGGGAGCGAAGTTTTGATTAGATGCGCATTTGAAGCTTTTAGTAGGCTGGCAGCAGAACCTTGGACTTTGACTTTACAGTTTTTTGGTTTAGTTTTTATAGGAATTTTTTTTATGCTAGTTTATGGGAATTGCTGCGTCATGCTGATGTTTTTAGGGTGGCTGCCAGGTGCTTGTTAGTGATTTTATAGGGTGGACCTTTAGTTTTTAGTTTTTTTTCACTTGACACCTTTTGGTTTCACTGGCACCTGACGCCTTTTTTAGCCCTTTGGTGCTGCATTTTTAGGCTGGCACCTTTTAAACCATTTATTTATTGTTTAAGCACTTCTTTTACATACATTTCCTAATTAATGTTTTACATACAGTATTTTGTATAATAATAATTTTACACATACAAGAGTTGTAGTTACAAAAAGTTATAAAAGTTTTTGGGTGGCATTTTTTAAAACATTCTTTCTCTGAGTGCTGAGTTAGTTACTGTTATAGTTACAATGTTTCACTTTGCGATTAGGGTTAATTGGTTTACAATGCTTTGAAGAGAACTGGCGTCAATTGTGTAACAATGCCCTTAATTAATTACAGGGCTTGGCTCCCAGAGTGGAGTTAGTGGCTTGACAATGCATCCTTACAATGTATCGCTGCAATGTCAATTTTAAGTAGCTACTTGCAAAAGTTTGAGCTGTGCCCTGGGACAGAGAGAGGGGAGCTGTTTTTGGCTACATAGTATTATATTTTTAACAAAGCAAAGTTAGTGGCTTGACAATGCATCGTTACAATGTATCGCTGCAATGTCAATTTTAAGTAGCTACTTGCAAAAGTTTAAGCGTGCCCTAAAACAAAAAAAAAAGCTGTTTTTGGCTACATAGTATTATATTTTTAACAATTTTAAGTCACATAACCTAATATTAACAAATTATATTTTAAAGGGGCAATAATAATAAATCTAAACATTTAACAATTTTAACAAATAATAATAATAATAATAAATTTAAACACTTATTAAGCTACAAACATACTATGTAAACTTTCAGTTGTAAAAAACAAATTATAAAAAGTCACTTCCACTTAAAAAATCATTTTTAATACTTTAATATGTCATCCCTACACAATCTCATACCCATGGTGCTTTGTATGTTTTACGATCATATTCAATATAAATATTCTACCCAACTGCCATATAGCCTCTGCCCATACCCCAAATCAACCCTCTATATCAAGCTTCTCAGCTTGCTCCTTCTTCAATTGTCAACAAATAAACACATCAGTAAATGTGGATGCCCATGCGTGCATGGAAACTACTGGCATGTGTCAGGTTCATCAGCTGTGGCATTTGGGTTTCTGTGCATTTCTGGTACATTTTGGTCCACTTTTGCAAAGTGATTGGACACTGACAGTCAGGATTTGGGGATAGAATTTCCCATAAGGATGAAATGAACTTGTGAGGGTATCAGTTGAGACAAACTCCTTTCATAGCAGTGTCACAACATGTATGCTCAATCTAGGTCATAGAGATGAAAGGTGATTTTTCTTTTAATCACTGCACCATGTAGCTCAGATTTATATCTGCTGCCACATCACAGACCCAGAACTAACTGAAAGGCTGTCTCTCTAAATGTGGGGGACTTTAGTGTTTGTGAAGTTGTCTCATTGATTAGTTGTCTCTTTCCAGTTCTGCCAGTACCACAACAGTTTCAAACAGAAATGTGTGGGGTTACCATACACGCAATCTCTCATGGGACTTTGAACAATACAACAAATACTTTTGATGATGTTTTTAGGAGAAAAAAATCCCAAAAGAACAGTGTTGATATTTTAATAAGGATGGATGGAGGGGGCCTTTCATCCTCAGAATCAGGAAAACACCAATATAAAAAACAATGTAAATTAAACACACTGTATTAAATAACATTTTTGGCCAGGTGAGGGAGGATACAGAATTCTTGGCAAAGTATCAGTGATCAGGATTCATGGGGGGAAACACAGAATTCCTGCATCTGAAATCCTCCTGAAGGTATGTTGAGAAGCAAGAAGACAGCAGGCTCAAGAGGAGTTTCTCAAAGAAACTATTGTGTTATATATTCCCTCTACCATACTCAAGGACATATTAATACTAAGCTGGAAAAGTGGTTCATATGGGGTGTATTTAGGTTTTTGGACAATGGAAGATACAGACAGTGTATTTCATGCATACATTTAAGTGGAAATCAATATACAAATGGAATACTAGACCAGGTGATGGGCTAGAATTGAAAGCAATAATCATGGATGAAACTAAAAGAAGAAAGATGCTCCCACATGGAAAAGAGGGGAGTGCAGGGAGAATAGAGGTTAAAGCTCAAGGAAAACAGACAAACAAGGAGAACAGAGATAACTGTGCGCAGTAGAGACAAAAATAAAGGGTTTAAAAACACCAAGAGAAAACAGGGCAAGAAGGGTTAATATTATGGGAAAGAAACTTACTCGCTATAATCATGTCAAAGGTGTCTCAAGTTGGGCACTCAGAAATGATGGATGCCTTTGGAAATTTGGGCCATTGTTAGCACTGCTGTTGAAATGAAAATTGAGTCTGCTTCTCCATTCTGTTACAACAGTTTTCAAGCCCAGGTATCCACTGGCTTGAGTGTCATTACATCAGAGGTAAAGCTGGTGGGAGAGAGTGGATAATCTGGCCTGTGTAGTAATGCTTTAAGGCTGGCCACACGGGATCTTATCCATTAATAACAAATTCTAATTTATGCTAATTTAATGCATTTTTCATGTATTCAAAAATCCTAGACTGTACCCTTTCCATATACATAACAAGAAATTAGCATTACTCAGAATGAGTCAAATGAAAGAGAACCAGTGCAAACTTTCATCCAAAATTCACACAGAGCCCAAACTTTTGCTGAGGTTCAACACCATTGGTAAATTATATTTTCATGCATTTCTGGGCTTCCTGATTTCATCTAGGTCAGAGAGTGGAAAGACCCTGAGCATAGCTTTTTCCATATTTTCAACCCCTCTGAAAGCAAGAACTACTGGAATTCTCCTGAAAAAGCCTGTTCTTGAGAGATGTTCAGAACAAAATGAGTCATATATCATGTATTCAGACAAGCATGAAGCCAGTGGGTTTGAACGGAGTGTACCATTGTGGGGGAGTGGGAGCCATTTTGTTTTGTCACTGTCTTTTACCCTCCATTTTGGTGTACTGTTTTTATGTTTGGCTTGGCACCATTTTTCCGGTGTCTAATTTTTAATTGCTTAATGTTTATGTAATCCTGCTCAGCAACTAGCAAAGGCAGAAAACTCACACTAAAGAGTGGGAAAGGGTCACATGAGCCTAAGTAATCTGCTGGGTAACAGGACATGATATAAGGGACTGACAGAGCCTTACAAGCTGCTGTCCGCACAGGAGGCAGCCTATGTGCCTGCATTCAGGTCTAGTGGTTCTTCGAAAGAACACCAACCACCTACCTGCAATCTATCTGGTGATGGTTACCTGCTCCAGACATCTGTGGTTCCTGATCCCTAGTGTCATGGTCCTCAGAGTTCTCTGGTCCTGGTTCCCTTTGCCAGTGAGAGAGACAGAAGTGAGTCCATCCAGCTTATGGTCATCTAACTATGTTAATACTCTTTGCTTGTTATTCCATTTATTCTAGTTGGGTCTGGGCTTTGCACTCATTGTTTTTGGTAAAACTACCCAGCTGTTTTATATCTGTTTACCTTCCCTGTTAATGTAACCTTTCTTGGTTTATCCTTTAAAGGTGCTTAAGTTTTCCTTTACTGTGACTACTAGGTGATAGACCCTAAGTCAGGGAAATCTAGCTTGATTTGGAAACGGGGGTCCCTAAACATCTCCCTTTCTGGCACCAGTTGTGGCAACAGTGGCAGGACCCCAGACGGTTGCAGTATTCTCTCCTGCTTGATTTTTATCTGCTCGATGCAGGTTTGTTAAAAGGTCCACTGATCTTGTGGGTGGGAAGCAGCAATAGTGTTCAGATGCTTTCTCTACTGGGACCCAAGCTAGATCAGTGGCAGACACCAAAGAGGTGTGCTACCTGAGCTGTGGAGAAGTGGCTCCGTGTTCCGGCTCCGGCCAAAAGGCATGGTGAGATTGGTTATTGCTCCAGCCAAAAGGCCAAATGGGCACAGAGAGTACTGGTTTAATGGACCCGGTGAGCATCGGAAAGCTCTGGGCCTGCAGGCCTGGTGAGTGTTGTTGACTCCGTTGTCAAGGAAATCCCAGTAGGGGCAGCAGGCCAACACTAATGCTGAGCGCTTCTGTATTAGCACTCCAGCTGTGACTGCCCGGTGAGTGCAAGTAGGCTCCGGCTTTAAAGGCGTTGGGTTGCTGCTTGAGATTAAGGGAACTTTAAGTAGCTCTGTGGCAGGCCAGGACAACTTGTCGAGTACTGTCAGCCCCGACTTTTCAAAGGTCTAGTGGCACTGCAGTAAGCGCTGCAAAGAAGTTGTGTGTCTGTGTGGGCCAGGCACCTACTGCAAGAGCAATGAGAAAACCTGCTCTGAGGACGCCAAGCTCTCCCTCCTTTGTGGCACCCACTGAGAATGATGTATGGGGGAGGCCAGTATCCGAAACCATCCTGAAACCACTGGAGAAAATAAACAAGTGATGTTACTGGACACAGGTGCCACTATGTCATTAATATGTACTAAAGCAGCTCCAGAGATTAAAAGACTTCCTGTGCAAGAGTGACAAAGAGTCCTGTGGCACCTTAAAGACTAAATACAGTATTAGAGCATAGTTAGTCTTTAAGGTGCCACAGGATTCTTTGTCACTTGTGCAATTCCAGACTAACATGGTTACCTCTCTGATTCCTGTGCAAGAGGTTAGGATACTGGAGGGACAGAATGGAAAGGAGAGTTCAGTTCTCTTTCTGAAGTCTATCTCATGCATAATAGGCACACTGATTACAGAAACCATGTTTGGGATGCAAACATTAGACAGACATGGCATCATAAGAATGGACATATTAGAGAAACTGGATTTAGTGGGCAACTTACCCAACCAAATGCTGACCAAATCTGAACGTGAAGAAGGTGGCTTCACTGTACTTGCATTGCACAACGTTGCAGCCCTGAGGGTCCCGGAGAGACTGGAAACACCTAGATGGGAGGAAGCAATTGTACAGATAACCAGCCAGTACCCAAGAGCTTTTACCCACAACAAACTCCAGTGTGGGAAAATTAAAGCAGAGGTGATGGTTGAGGGTCCCAACCCCAAACCAAAGAAAGAACTGGTAGTCCCGGAAGCCAAGGAGGGGATCTGGGATACCAACAACTCCCTTCTGGAACAAGTGCTGGTTGAAACAGCAAGCTCCCGTAACTCCTGTTTGGCCTGTATTGAAGGTGGATAAGACCACCTGGAGACTAACAGTTAATTACAAAGAACTGAACCACGTTACACCAAAGTTAACTCCAATAGAGGCAAAGTTCCAGGAGATGATGGTGGCCATTGCTGCAGGGGCACAATGATATACTCTTCTTGAGCTAACGCCTTCTTTTCAATTCCTCTACACTCTAGTGCCTGGTACAAATTTGCATTCCCCTACAACAACCGTCAGCTCATGTTCAGTCGGGTACCCCAGGGGTACCACCATGAGCCATTGTTGTGCCACAGGTACATGTCTAGAATGTGGGAGCACATCGACAACAGAGAGAAGATCGTAAGTTACATGGATTATATTTTAATAGCCACAGTAACCAGAGAAAACCTGAAAGTCCTAAATGATGTATTAAAGAAGTACAAAAGACTGGGTTCATCATTAGCCCTACCAAGGCTCAGATGCTCCAACAAAAAATGACATATTTAGGGATGGAGCTAGGCATCCATGGACATCGGTCTGAAGCCAACAGCGTCGAACTGATATGTAACTTGCTTGCACCTCAGGACATTTCAGCACTTAGATCATTTTTAGGTATGATATATGGTGTTTGTTTTGTCTGTGAGGTGGCCAGATTCTGCAGTAATTAGCATGCTTTAGGTTACTTGAATGCTGAAGGGCAACTTTTCCTTTCATCTACATCCATGAAGCCATTGGGTTTGCAAGGCAAATTTAGACTGTATATTTAGAGAAAGATAGTATGAACACCCACACAAAGCATGAAAATAGACCCTGAATGACTTTCAAAAGTACATTTTTTTAGTGTTTCCTGACGCTTTTCTTTTTTGCCTGCCTGCATCCACTTGTTGTTGCTTGTCTTATAATTGATTGTAAGCTCCTGGGGCAGGGACCATCTTTATGTTCTATGTTTGTACAGTGCCTAGCACAATGGATCCTTGGTCCATGACTAAGGCGTGTTGGGCTCTACTGCAAAATAAATAATAAAACATTTTATAGCAGTAAGGGAGTCTCAGCCTTCACGTTCCATGACAGCAACTTAAATTGTCCTCAAGAGCTTGTGATACTGTCAGGATGCATACAGCAACATTTCAATATACCATAAGGATCACAGCCAAGAAATATGAATACGTTTAAGACTTTAATTCAGGAAATTGTTTTTCTTTAAGCAGTCAAAAAAAAGGAAAAGGCCATTTTCCCCTCAGAGTTTAACATCCCAGAACAACCTATTGACCAAAAAAACCCAATGCCATCTCTAATCTGTAGGTCTTAATTAACTGCTTCCAGTTCACAATATGTCAAGAATTAAAATGCTGATGCCTGGCTGCCTTGACAGCTGGCATGTTATTTGCCCCTTTTTTTCTGATCAAAGAAGGAAATGAGAAAGGGCAATGACAAAATGAATCCATTCCAATGCAATGACTGCAATGAAGTTGGGAAACTAGATGAGGCTAAGGAAGAGACCAATCCTAAGAGTTTCATGAAAGCAAGGATTTGTTCTGTATAGGTTTTTTGTTTTCATGACAGGCTATGTCCTAACAATAAATTAAGCCTTATTATTTGATTAAACGTCAAATAACTTACTAGGGCAAATCAGCCTGCTTTCCTCCCATCATACATTATTGTAATACAATAGTACATAAGAGCAGAGTGGCTTGTTTACGCTGTATTGATAGCATCATGTCCTGAAGGTGGTTTGAAGACAAGATCAAGTTTTATTTTCTCTGGTTTTGGCACTAAACAGATTATATTTAATGTAATGAGACAACTCATAATTGTGCAAAATAAATAAATGATAAGCAATCCTTACAAGGTCCAGTTAGGATCAACCACTGGCTCTTCGTGCCTTCCCCCCAAAGTTTAGATGCTTATTGTGATCACATTTTAAAAGGGAGAATTATTGCATGGAGGAGAAGAGGGAGTGTGTTTGAAATGTCTTTATTAGTGGGGCATGGCAAAAAACCCTCCTCCCTCCCTCAACAAAACCAGTCATGTTCTCTTTTCTTCTCTCTTCCCCTGCCATTCCCTCCTAAACTTCAAAATGGAAAATCAAAATATTTTACAATAAAGGGTGTGTTGGTTGGGAGGAACAATAATTTCCACTCTGTGGCCCTCTACTGTGTTCGCCTAACCCCATCTCTTTCCTGCCTTTTATATCCACTGATGCAGGGTGGGTTCCTTTATTTTTCAAATGTTTTCTCACATTTATTCTGGGTCCTATTTCATTTCTAAGGCTATGTCTACACTACAGCCATTGTTGGCATAATTTAGATCAGTTAGGGTTGTGAACACATACCTCCCCCCCCATCCCTGAGTGACATGTCACACTGACATAAGCATTTGTGTGCACAGTGCTATGTTGGTGGGAGAGCTTCTCCTGCACACAGAGCTTCTGCTGTTCGTGGAGGAAGGGTTTTTTTTATGCTGATGGTAAAGGTCTCTCCCATCAGCATGGAGCATCTTCACCAGACGCAACTGCACCACTGCAGCACTATAGGTGTAGACATGGCTTTAATCCTTTTTTTGTATCTGAACTCTGACCTGCTTTCTCCTCACTCATCTATGTTTTTTCTCCTTCCTTTATTATCTCCCCATATCTGTTCTCTCTTTACCCTCCTTCAATTTATATACCTTCTTTCAGCCTTTGTATGCCACCTCAGTCTTCCTCTCCCTGCTCTCTGTTGCACCCACACTCACAGATTGTCACTCAATCTCCCCTTCCTTGCTTTGCACCAATGTTAATCATTTCCCTCCCCTCGGCATAAACCCATTCTCTCTCTGGCTTGGGACTGTGAGAATGGGGCCAAAGGCTGGGCTTGATGAGTGGTCTTAGCATTAGGACAGGATACCTGGACGTCCAGACTTTCTTAAGAAACTTCATCAGCTATTGGCCTGTCTCTATCTATGGTGTTTATCAAGGCCCTTCTAATGTGCCCATCATCATAATATCTGAATGCCAGCTTTTGTTCCCTGGGAAAGATCACTGAAAAACTGGTGGGAAACAAACTCCTATGGTGAATCATTTTCATAGATTTTATACCCCAGAAGGGTCCCTTATGATCATCTAGTCTGACTACCCACACAACAGAGGCCAGGAAATCGAGGCCAAGAGTTTAGCAAGATTCAGAGATTGAACAGTCACATGGAAAACAAGATTACACAGTTATAATAGTTAATGCTAACAAAAAAAAAAGAGATTGGAAGAGAGAGAACTTTGTTTCAGGGTTAAAACCTTACCCTAATTATTACGGATTAGGATGAGATTTTTGTGGGGCTCAGATTACTCCATATCTGCTTACTGTAGGGTTTCTTGCACCTTCCTTTTATGCATCTGATGTGAGTCATTGTTGGAGACAGAAAACTGGACTAGATGGAACAAGGGTCTGACCCACTATGGCTATTCCTGTGTTCCTACTTTCATCCTGCAATGAGTTTAATAACTTGCGGCAGAACTAGAACAAATATTTTAGAAAGATATCCAATCTTCATTAAAAGATTCCAAGTAATGCAGAATATCTCAAATTACTTGTAAACTGTTAAATTACTTTAATTATTTTTTTAAAATATGTATTTTATTTCCATTTTGAATTTTTCCAGTTTCAGCTTTCAGTCATTAAACCTTGTTCTGTATTTGCCTGCTAGATTAAAGAAGCCATTTAGTATTTTTTTCCCCCGGTGCTTGTAGACCATGCTCAAGTTGCCTCTTATGCCCTGTTTGACCAAAGTTTTGTCAAGGTTTGAGGCCTAATCTAGCTGGGTGTGGGGCTCCACATGCAGTTGCACTGAGTGGAAACAGCTCCTGGAAGGGTTTGCTGCTTCCCACCAGTAAGGCAGTGTGAGAGACAACCCAGGATAGCGAGAAAAGGGGCACTGCAGTTCCACAGTCCCAGATGCATCCAAGAGATCCCATCACAACAGATATATAGTGCTATTGCTTAATGTGCTACTGGAGGGTGCTCAGTTACTATGCTGATGAGTGTAGTATAAAACTATATAGAATAGAATATGTCTATAAATACTTTTCTTATATAAACTGCTCAAGTACAGGTGGCACATGGTTATCAAATGCAAAACTGTATGTGGGTCAGCTTTCCTATAAACTACGTCCTTCAAAGTACATTGCTAGCAGGCAAAGTCATACTACTGCCAACAAAATGATTCTTTTCAGTGTCACACTTCTATCTGTGAAACAATGATAGCATTTATAATCTTTTATTTCTGAAACAGATTTCTGTATAAACATGACTGTTAATGTATTAGATTCATTAGCTAAACTTATGGCTTCCTCAGCAGATTGTCATATGATCATAGAGATGAGCCCAAATAAACCTTATTAATTCCTCCCAAAACCGTTGGGACCTTCCATTTATTTCTTTGTGAGGTGACAAGTCTATAGACTACATACTACATGGAAGGTAAAATTTTCAAAGTGCCCACGTGACTTAGAAGGACTAGGTCACATTTCCAAAAGTTATGTAGGCACCACAAAGCCTAAATCTCATTGAAAACATTTTTTTAAAAGTGTAATGTGGACATTCTGAGCTCCACAAGGACCCAAAACCACCATTAGTTCCTGCATTCAGCTGATATAATCAGACATGGTCACAGCTGTCAGGAAGGAAAGATCCTGAATTTCCTGGGAATTAAGAGTTATATATAATTTCTGAATCAGTGAGGCCTTAATCACCTTTCCCAAACTAATATATGGGGGGCTGTCTGCATACTGTAAATATTGCCTAAGGCAGACAATTTCCAGGAGCTTCTAAGTACTCAGTAAAGGAGGCCTTTCCAGGTCAGATATTAGTAAATGTCTTCATTTAGCATCTTCCCTGAAACTAACATCTATGGTATTGGATTCCTGCATTCATGACATGGGCATTTGTCTGCCTCACAGGGGTATTATGAAGACTACTTCCATTACATACTAAGCACTTTGCGCTAAGTATTATTAATTATAGCAGTGACAGGAAAAGAAGGCAGAGTGGGGGGACTTGCAGGTAAGAGACATTTTCCACAGAGGATGTCAGAGACAGACTTAGTGCTGGAAAAGGCAAAGTATGTTGCTTTGTAGAGCTTTACCAAACTTCTAGATGACTCTGAGTAAATTGCATAATGTTTAACTTCCCTGTATGTTATATACTGCTATACTATAAAATAAATACATCAGCTTTCTTTTCATCACACCAGGGCTGAATGTGTCTGTTCTGTTTGATAAAGTACTGATTGTTACCCTCTTGAAGAGTGAGAACTTTCTTGCCTCTAATTCTACAAGAAGATAATAAAAAAAAAGGGAATTAACTATTGCACTCGCAGTCTGACAGAGAAGGGGTACTCAGATTTAGGGTATGCATTGGCTGGAGAGTTAACACAGGCTCTTACTTGGGTGTTGACACTATTTCCTCTCCAATCCACACAGAAAAGCTGTCACCTGAGTTAAGGGTGCTTTCAGCCTGGTCTACCTGGCCCAGCTGGGCGTGCGGGTTAGAACCCAGCTTCTGCTTTTCCTTGGGTTGGTATACAATACCCACGTTGCAGCGAGGATGCAGGCTCAGTCACTCAAGTGCTGATACTTGTCCAATCTCTTTCCACAATTCCCCCATGTGCCCAGAAGAGCAGACAAATTCTCCCACATTTCACCAGGAAAGACTCATGGGGTAGCTCAGCTTACTGCAGTACAGAGACCCAAGGCATGTGACCCCAGACATTCTAGTGACACACACACATGGGTTCAGTCTCAGTGGAGACCGTATAACTTGGGGAGTTTTGTAGTGTCGCTGCTCAGACCCAGTTGCTAATAACCCAGGTTAAATCTGTAGCAAACATAGACCCTTAGAGGCCCACCCTCACTGGAAATGGCACCGTTTATAAGTAGGCTGGCCTCTGAAAGAGAAACAGAAAAAGGGGGTGGAGGGAGAATTTTGTGCGTAAACAAATTTGCACTAGATATAAACATAATGTTTCCCCTTTTGACCTAAGGAGTTATTCAGTGTCTTGCTGGTTGTTTCTGTTAGGAAGAGAAATTAATGATGGAGTCAGTACTTCTTTGGAGCAATCATATTTGTTTATGAAGAATGTACATGTAGTCCTGTTTCCCTGAATGTAATAGGGCACAAACAACAGGAGACAGTTTAGTTAACCAAGCCGGCATTCTGTCCGAAAAACTCTCTCATTTGGCCTTCTCTCAGGGTGAAATTACAAGTGCATCTCTGGCAATCCCGGCCTTTCTGTCTGTGGTGCTTCTCACTGTGTCCACACAAACGCTCCACTCTGCCAGAACAGTACCCAGTCCCATGCATTTGCATTCAGACCCCAGTGAAAGTACTTTGCCCACAAAGCTCAGCTACTGATTGACTTTGCAGATGGGCTATATTTTGGGTGGTGGCTTCTATTGTCTCTGCTACCTTATTCCATAAAAAAAGCTTAATTGCTTTTTACATGTATCCTGAATAAAGGGCATCTAGCATGCTCACCATCTTCAACATGGTTTCACCCAACCCCAGCAAAACAATAGCATACAGTTTCTGGATCAGAGATAGCACATTATATTTTTAAGAAAAAGTGAATAACCATTTCTAACAGAGATGAGCACCTAACACATATGAATTTTTAGCATAACAAAACTTGGAAATGTTTAGATCTAGAATTTTGGTTTGGCTCGTTATAGAGATTGAATCCAACCGCAAAATTCTGTGTTCAGTGCCATACCACTCACCCACAAAATTTCAGGTTGTTAAGATGTAGAATTCTGCTCAAAGCAGCTCTAATTTTTCAATTAAAGGGTAGAAAAATAAATGCTATTTTAAGGCTTTTCTAACTTCTGAAATTTCTTCCATGCTTCTAAAACTATAAATAAACTTTTAAACAAAAATGTATAAGATATTAATCCATAATGATTAATATTTTATAGGTTTTAAAATCATAAGGTCCAGGTTATTAAAGTTAGAAAATGGTCTGCTTTTACACATGCTGTAAAATACTCTTATTTGTTTAATACACCTCTTAATTTCAGAGCAGCTTCTATATATGGATTTACATAAGAAATCATAATGGCTTTCAAACAGCCTCTTCATGCCATACCATGTCAAATACTCATGTGAAAGCATCTGTTTGTACCACCAAACTCAATTTTTTAAAAAGCTGTCAGAAACCTTTAGTACAAAAATTAATTCTGGCCTGTTAGCACTTCTAGGGACAATGCCAGGAGACATTATTTATTCACGCTACTACAATAATTGATAACCTGTGAAAAGCTGTGTCTGTTGTATCCACAGATGGAAGGTGTCAACATAACCCAGTCCAGGGGTTCTCAAAACCAATTATTTGATGGCCTCCGAGTGCGGCCATCAACTCTTGCTGGTGGCCGCTCTGACAATTTTATGTAAAATACTCAATTAGCTTTGGGAAAAACAAATAAATATGCACATATACACCTCCAAAGAATTGTAAGTTGTTTATTGGTAGCTAGTAAGTCTGCTGTGAAAAGTGATATTAGCAAACATACAAGTATCACTTTTCACAGCAGACTTACTCAGCTCTGGCAAGTTTGGGGACAAATTAAATCCCAGACAGGGGGTAAGGGGAGGTAGCGGGGTCCACGGAGGCGGAGGGGCTAGAGCCCAAAGCCCCTTGGCCAGAGGACAGAGCCTAAAGCCATGGAGCCAGAGCCTGGGGCATGCTGCTGAGTGGCTAGAGCCCAAGGCTGGAGCCTGAAGTCCTGGGGCCAGAGCCTGCCGCCCCGCCACCCCAGTCCTGAAGCCCAAAGCCTGAGTCTCATTGCCCTGGGAAGGTAGAGAACTCACCAGCTGCTCTTCTAGTGTTGTGCCCCAGGTGTCTCCAGAAGGGGGCTGGGCCGAACCCCTGATGGCAGCTCCAGAAACCAACACCAATGTGATGTATCCAGGTGCACCAGGGAGGGGGAGTGGCCACTGCTTTCTCCTCCTTCCCCATCACAGCGCAGGAAGCTGTGGCCGCTAGAAAAGCCCAGGGTGGCCACATGTGGCCATGGTGGTTGCATTTGAGAAACGCTGACCCTGCCACTGTCCAACATTAAACAGTGTTAAACAGATCCAGGACTTGGTTAAAGAGAGGTCTCAGCCTGTTTAGACCCACTGCAAATAAACCATTAAAAATCCTTTTAAACTTTTATCATAGATACAGAAAAGAAAGCAAAACAGTGATAGCCTTTGAAATGTAAAGTAGTAAGTAAACCTCTCGTTTTAACAACCTCTCTGGTTCTCTTGCTTGTTAGCTTTTGAGAGTTTTTAGAAAAAAGAAAACCCTTTCTTTGACAGCCAGCTGGTATAGTTTCTATTGTCTTACTGTGCTGCATTTCAGTAGGTATTTGTTCTCCTGTCTGTGCAATATACTGTAAACACAAACGTAATAGTATCAGAGATGGTAATAACTGTCCCTGTGGGGAAAAGAGAAGTTAGTTGAAATGGGCTGGCACTGCTATTGTCGCTACTGTTGTTAAAGTCTGATCCCGTTTCATCTAGGGTGACCAGATAGCAAGTGTGAAAAATCAGGACAGGGGTTGGGGGTAATAGATGCCTATATAAGAAAAAGCCCTAGATATCAGGACGATCCCTATAAAATCGGGACATCTGGTCACCCTAGTTTCATCTCAAATGGTGTTTGGGATTCAGCTGGAGCTGGTAGGGTTGGTGATGTCATCTGGTTCCCTCTCTCTGATCCAATCTGGTCAGCACATCCCGCAGGATTAGGACAAAGAAGGTTTGGGGTCCCAGGAGCTGGCATGAGTGTCAGCCATGATGGTGAAGCTTGCTCCACGAGCGTCCGTCTGTTCTTCTATTCAGCAGAGTCCAACAGAAATTCGATGCTAGCCACAATTGTGGTTTTGAATGTTTCTTATTCATCACCATTTATAAAAAAGGATTAAAAAACATACTACACACACGCACGAGTGCCTGTCGCGATTACACACAGCACACACACATTCACTGTTGTCTATGCTGTTGTCTCTCTTGCACTATATCCTAGCCACGTTAACAAGCTGTATATCAAAGCACCCAACCGGTCTTCCAGTACTGCTGTCTTCAACACACCAACGCATTGCTCATGCATTAACCACAATTCAGTAGTTTATTTGCCACATGTGGCTAGTGGTGAACGTATTGGACACTGTGGTTCTATAGACTTCCCCCATTCCACCGCCACCAGTGTATTTTTTTTTGAGGACCCAAAAAGGGAGTGGTGGGTGGAATAGTCCATCCCTCCTTATTTTGTCCACCAAGTTGCCTAATAGCTAACACACTGATTTTGGTTTATTAATTTCTGGTTTCACATCTTCTATTTTTAACCAAGCATTATTTCAGAATAGTCCTTGAATTATATCAACATGGCCTTTCTTTGGGGGGAGGGGGGGGGAGTGGTAATTTAAGCTCTCTGTCTGGTTCTCTTGCACCTATTTATAGCATCCATTATAAAAAGCATCTTGACTGATTTTCTATCACCATTTACTATCGGTTATTGTAACATCTTATAAACATTTACACACTTTTTACAGCTGAGCCCAGCCCAATTACGTCTCCCTAGCAAACAGAAGAAGAAATAAGGATAGACAAGTGGGATGAATAACAAAAAGCACCCTAGACCAAAATGATGAATGGTTCATTTAGTGTAAGAAAGCAGCGTATGAATGGGTATATAGAAATTAACAAGCATGCCCAGAAAAACCCCCGTTGTTTCCTCTCAGAATCAACAATTAGTAAAGATAACATAGATAAACAAATGGAGAGTGAAGGCTAAAGTTTCATAAATGGGCTGTTCCAAATCAGGCTTTACACACAAAAATAGGGTATATTGAAAACTCTGCATTTTCATACAAAAAACAGCCAGTCATTATTTGAACTGTTTGAAAATATACTCTCGGTTTTTCAGGCTTGCCTGTGTGCTCTTCCCGCTCCAGCATCTCCAGTGTTGCCAGCTCTAGTGATATCTACTGTTTGCAAAGAGTTATAGATTCCAAGGCCAGAAGGGAGACTTCCTAGTCCAATACAGGCCATAAGACTTCCCCCAAAATAAATCCTAGAGCATATTTTAGAAAAACATCCAGTCTTGACTGAAAAATTGTCAGTGATGGAGAATACATCACAATTTTTGGTAAATTGTTCCAATGGTTAATTACTCTCACCATTAAAAATTTTACATCTTATTTCCAGTCTGAATTTGTCTAACACAGGAGCGGGCAAACTCTTTGGCCTGAGGGCCACATCGCGGACTAGAAATTGTATGGTGGGCCATGAATGCTCACAAAATTGGGGTGGGGGGTGCAGGCTCTGGGATGGGGATGGGGATGATGGGGTTTAGAGTGTAGGAGGGTGCTCTGGGCTGGGACTGAGGTGTTTGGAGGGGGATCAGGACTGGGGCAGAGGTGCTGGAAAGGGTGCAGGTTCCGACTGGGGGTGCATGCTCTGGGATGGGGTTGAGGTTGAGAGGTTTGGGGTGCAAGAGGGTGCTCCGTGCTGGGATCGAGGGATTTGGAGAAGGGAGGGGGATTAGGACTGGAGCAGGGGCGGGTGGGGCATGGAGAGAGACTCAGGGGTGCAGGCTCTGAGCGGCACTTACCTCAAGCGGTTCCTGGAAGCAGTGGCATGACCCTTCTCCGGCTCCCAGATGTGGAGCAGCCCCGAACCCTCAAGATGAGGCCATGCTGCAGCTTCCTGGAGCTATATAGTGTGGCCCCGCCCCAACAGAACAATAAGAGAAGAATTATTTTTAAAATGGTAAGGAAGGAAAGTCCAGTTAGAGCGAATTACAGAAGAAAAGGAAGGCCCAGGGCAGCCCTGACAAGAGAAGACACACCTGCAGTGCTGTATTATTCTCCACCTTATGCTGATGGAAACTGACAAGCACAGCTTTGCCCCACTAAAATCCTATGACCCTTATGAATTTGGGGGTTAGGCTGTGTGTGAGTGAGAGAGTCAAATACTTCACTGACTGGAGACTCCTAGAGCTGCCTCCCCCCCCCCCCCGCTCCCAGCACCTCCCGCCCACCGGCAGCCCCGCTCCTCAGCACCTCTCCCTCCCGCTCAGCTGTTTCCTGGTGCAGGAGGCTCTGCGGGGAGGGGGTCTCTGCAGATGGGGGGGCGGGGGGCGCTAGGCTCCCCGGGGCCTTTAACCCCAGGGCCCTGGGCAGGGGCGCTGCATTTCCCAGCCAGCAGGGAACAGCCCCCCGACCCCCCCACACGTGCTGCATCGGCACCGCCCCTGCCCCTTTCCAGCAGCTTGTCTCCCCTCTGCCCCCCTCGCCTGGGGGCGCACTTGGCCCCCGCACACGGCGGGTCCCAGCGGAGGCTGATGCTGCCTGAGACACTGCGGCGCCTCCCTGGGGCCTGCCCCCAGCCCCTGCTGCGGGGACGGGGCTAGGCTCCTCCCCCCATTGCAGCAGGGAAATGTCCCTTCCCCGGGAATTTTGCTCCCCCAACTTCTCTGCGCCCATAGCCGGGGTGCAACAGGGGCTGACAGGGCGCCGGTGCCGGAGCTGCAGGGGGAGGAGAACAGCGGGGAGACGGTGGCTTCCCGTTAACCACGCAAAAGAAAAGGCTCCTCTGCCGAAACCCGGGATCGAACCAGGGACCTTTAGATCTTCAGTCTAACGCTCTCCCAACTGAGCTATTTCGGCTCGTGCTCAGTTAGCTTCAGGGACTCTGTGAAAAGTCATTTCCCCCTGGTCGTCCTTTATTGTTGTTTGAAATATGTTAGGAATTGTTATTTGTTGAACATTCAAGTGATCAGCGTGGGGGAAATACAGGGAAATGAACATTTTCTGCTCCAGCAGCTCGTTAACTAGTCAGTGTTTCCCATTGTGCGCGCATTAAATTACACAATGAAAAGTTGATGCAGGGACCCCCCATCTCTCCACCACCAGCGTGACACACATGCAAGAAAACCGGAGAGAAAACTTCTTTTGCACATTATCATTGTTTTTGAGATAGACCCTCGATATGTAAATAAAACAAATGGACGCTTGAAATAAACAAGCCAGTTGCTGCTAAACACACCTATTGCCAGTATATAGAATATAGCAGAGACAATATTTACCAAGAGATCCCTGAAAATACATTTTTGCCTTACTGTGTATAGGTACTTCTGACGAGTAACAATATAAAAATCCTTTCATTATACCCTTCTATTTCCAGATGCATATAATTTTCTGGAGAAGAAATGATCTTTAGCAATACAATGTCTTGTATTGTTCCTGAGTCCCAAAATATTTGCTTTGATTGTTGGTGTTGTTCAAAGGCTGATCAGGTCTGTATGGTGGTTTTGGAGTGTTGAAAACATGAATGAAGTGTGATGTTTTTTTCATAGCACAACACTTTTAATGCCTTTATTTTGTTCCCTGATAACTCATCAACAGTAGCAGGTGCATGAAAAGTGGGGAGAGGGCCAGCTTGACAATGCGGAGCTGGTTTTAGGAATATGTAGAGTACTTTTTCCCTCAAAAAGGGTTTGTTTATCACCTACTGCTCCAGCTAAATGCATGTATGTTCTGTATGTGGAGCTCTGCACAAATTTCTAGGTTTATTGGAGTGTCTAACTCAGGGGTGTGCAAACTTTTTGGCCGGAGGGCCATATTCGGGTTCCAAATTGTGCAGAGGGCCCTGTAGTGAAGGCTGTGCCTCCTCAAACAGCCTGGCCCCACCCCCTATTTGACCCCACCCACTTCCTGCCCCCTGACTGCCCCCCTCAGAACCAGGGACCCGTTTCTCCCCTTCCTTGTCCCCTGATCACCCCCTCTGGAGACCCTCCTCACTCTAACTGCCCCCTCAGGGCCCCTCCCCCTATCTAAAACCCCCTGCTCTTTGTTCTCTGACTGTCCCCTCCCAAGACCCACCCATTCTAACAACCACTCCCTGGGACCCCACCCTATCTAAGCCCCCTGCTCTTTGTTCCCTGACTGCCCCTCCAACCCTCCCCCACCTTAACCACCAACCCCGGGACTCCACCACCTAAGCTACCCCCTCCCACTTCTTGCTTACCATGCTCAGCCGGCACGACCATGGCTCCCCTCACTTTGCTGGCCCCTGGGCAGGAACGCGGGGTCCCGCGGCTCCCTGCGCCCACCTGGCACCTCCAGGGAGGAGCCCGGGGCCCCACGGCTCCCTGTGCCCGCCTGGCACCTCCGGCAGTGAGTGCAGGGCCCCATGGCTCCCTGCACCCGGCTCGGCCCCTCCGGCGGGAAGCGCAGAGGCCCCACAGCTCCCCGTGCCTGGCCCATCTCCAGCTTGGAGCGCAGGGCCCCACGGCTCCCCACACTCGGCCCGGCCCCTCCGGCAGGAAGCGCGGGGCCCCATGGCTCCCCCTACCCAGCCTGGCATCTCTAGCCGAGAGTGCCCCTGGATGAGTAGCAGGGGGCCACTGGACTCCCTCCTGTGGCCCTTTGCAGGCTGGATAAAAATGGCCCATAGGCCACATGTGGCCCGCAGGCTGTAGTTTGCCCACCTCTGGTCTAACTCCACCTGCTTGCAAAAGCACAGCTTATTCTCAGTGTACACTTTTATTTCTATATATATAATTATTTCAATATTAAGCTTTAGGGGGCTACAAGGCTTTATGTACATGCATGTGAGAGTAGGTGGAGCCGGAGCAACTCATATCTGGATCTCACATCTCTGAGCATTTATTTGCAACTCACAGAGCATTCCAGAAAGATCAGACTGGGAGAGGTTGCACTGCTTATATTTCTGTTGCGTAGAGGGAAAAGATCGTCCCCTCACCCTACTCCACCTTCTGTTTGGTTGCTTAGGTTGTTGATGGGCCCATTGCTTTCTTCTTCATTGCAGGGGTGGGGGGAGTGAAAGAGACACCCCCAGACTTGCCAGCACTGATGGAGACTGTCCACAGCAGGCAACATGCACAGTGACTGAGGTGGATGCTATCACAGGAAACCCAGGTAAAGGATGAATGTAAGTACCAAGCAAGAAGAACCTGCATTGAAGATGGGATACGTCATGGATACAGGGGTTGAAAAGGGGAACTGAACATGGGAGAAAATTTTTTCTACTAATCTTTAAAAAAACAAATATATTATTCCATCAGTCTGAGCACTAAGCACCCAGATAATTTTATTGAGGGTTGCCCTGTTCTCTTCTGCCACACTCCTCTACATTGCCCTGTTACTCCCTGCATTTCATCTGCAGTTAGCCTGCAAGCTACTTAGGGGACGGGAACATTGCTTCCATTTGTACTAGAAGACAGCACCCTTGGTTTGGTTACAGATTTCTTAAATCGGGGGTTCTCAAACTGGGGGTTGGGACCCCTCAAGGGGTCACGAGGTTATTACACAGGGGATTGTGAGCTGTCAACCTCCACCCCAACCCTGCTTTACCTCCAGCATGTATAATGGTGATAAATATATAAAAAAGTCTTTTTAATGTATAAGAGGGAGGGTCGCACTCAGAGACTTGCTATGTGAAAGGGGTCACCTGTAAAAAAGTTTGAGAACCACTGGTAAGTTCTAGTCTTGTCTTTGCCATTAGTCTGGACACGTCATGTCACTTCTCTGTGCCTCAGTTTCCCTCTCTGTAAAAAAGATGATAGTGACCTCCTCTGTAAAGTGCTTCGGGATCTACTGCTGAAAAGCAGCATGAGGCACAAGGTATTAGTATTATTATTACTGGAATGTGCCAAGCACAGTGTTGAAGTATCAACAACATAATAAAGAAGAATTAATATTGGTCTTACCAAGGGGGAGGGAGTGTGTGCATTTAGGGATGGCTGTCGCACAGGGTGTAATTGTGCCTCAGAAAGTGCCCCTATTGGTGAGTAGTTATTTACTGAGGTTTGAGTAGAACTTGGTGAAGGTGCCTGACAGATTTCTCTCTTTCTCAGGGCTAGCTCTCAAAAGCCTTACCATCAGGATCCTACTATCTGCTGCAGGATACAGAAAGCACTGCACCATAGCCTCTGCCCAGACAGCCCCTAGAAAAGAACATGGTGGCATATGTCACCTCATGTTATATCTTTTTTTAAGTTTAGACCAAGCATCAGCTCTCTCAAGCTATCCCATTACCGCTTGGGAGTGCTTTTGCTATTCACTGTTTTCCCTAGCATTCTGCAGGTAGCAGCACTCGACGTGCCATACACTTTCAGAAGTAGAAATGCTGAGGACATGATCAGTGGTTGCTCATGAAGACATCTCAAGAACAAAGCAAACAAAAGAAAAACAGGTGGAAGATTTCAATTGCAGAGAGGGGAGAAAACCCTCATTTTGCTTAGTGGAAAGGTCCTCTAAAGCAGCAATCATTTATGACAAAATGCAAATTTTGACATCTCATATTCTTTTCATAATTTTCCATTTCTCAACAGCAACTCCATACGTATGCTTGATGCTCACCTCCTGAAGCAAATACTCTTCTCTCCGTTAAGTCAGGGAAGAAGGGCTTGCAGAGGGCAGCGAAAGCGCTTCAAAAATGTACTGAAAGTACACCTTAAAAAGGGAGGCATCAACCCAACAAACTGGAAGGACTTGGCATGGAACAGAAACTATGGCACCACACCATACACTGACCCACAGCTCACTTTCAGGAGAATAGATGTGCTCACGAGACAGAGAAGTGACAAAAGAGAGGAGAAAGGGCACAATAGTCCAGCCAACAACTGTGACTCCTCCAAGATTACACCTCTTCCTCTCTGGGAAAATCTGCAGGGCACAAATTGGGCTTCTCAGCCACCAAAAAACTCAGCAATGAACCCCCTTGGTAGATATCATCCTCGTATCAAGGGATAGCTGAAGAACTTTGGGTAGTGTGTATGCAAAACTCACTTGGAAAGGTAAACTCAGTTTATAGAATAATTGTGATGGGTACCCAGAACGCTAGGTACTTTTTTACCCCCATCCTCAGTGAGGAGGAGTCTTACTTGTGCTAGACTGAGTGTCAATTCCTAATAACACCAGCCTGTTAGAGCAACCCAAGCACTCTCCTCTGGGCTATGCCAGCCCTTCTTTCCCTTGCAGATTAACAATAAGTGCATCCGAGTGCTTTTGAAGCCATCCCCTGTAGTGTCTCATCCTTTATCCACTGAACACTCACAGGTCTGTTGTGCACACACCCCACGATTGTAAGAGTCAATTCAGGACCAGCGATTTGCTTAACACTACAGCACTAAGATAAACTTATTCTTGTTTTTACTATAAATATATCATTAAAAACTAGAGATTCCGAAGATAACGAGGAAGACTATTGGGAACAAATGGTTACATGCACAACCTACAATCATAACGTGTTTTCTAGAGACCAAACTATCCAGTTAAGCTTCTTTAGACAGGTTCTCTCATCCCAAGTCCTTTGCAATGTTTTCAACCAAGCTTGCTGAAATCCCATGTTCATTAATGTAATCACACTGTCCATTTATTGTATAGGTGCAGGATGAGGGGGTCTCTTCTTTCTTTCCCAAACATACAACCGATGTTCATTGTCTGTACTCAGAGACAGGATAACCACCCATGGCTTGTTTTTCCTGTGTGCTGCTTCCCTATTGATTTCACGTTGCTTTGTTAACATTTGACTTCATATGTAAATGGACATCAAGTGTGTTAAGTGTTACATCCCAACAGAGAGGTATACATTTCTTACCTCTTGTCTGATGGAAAATCTTTCACCTTTGCTTGTGATTGATACCTTGTTACAGACTTTAAAAACCTATTTTCAGTATAAATACACATACCGCCTTACATAGTATCTGTACATACATTTCACAACAATATTAACGACTAGCATGACCTTGGCTTTCATTTAAGACCTCACAGACATTCTTTGGGGAACCAGAATGTACGCACCAGAATCAGGATATTCCAGTAAACCAGTTGGCATTAAAATTATCTTGGGTCACAATAATATATTTTCTAGTTCATAGGTCAGGGTAACTAAGGTGAGCAAAGCCATTCCTGCCACTGTTATTTGCATTATGATAGCATGCAGAGGCCCCAGCCAAAAATAGTGTCTCCTCATGCTATGTATTGTACAAACGTAGAAAGAATCCCTATTCCCAAAGTGCATGTAATCTAAATAAACAAGACAGACAAAGCATGGAAAAAGAGAAGAGTTATTATCCCCATTTTACAGATGGGAAACAGAGGCAGAGAGAGACCTGGCAATGGAACCAATATCCCTCAACTCACACTCTATTTCTTTAATCACAAGGCCAGCCTTCTGCTCCAAGGATCACCACTGATTGAACTGCTGTGCATAATTCCCTTGCTGTGTTCAATATTTATTACTATAATTTCAACTTGTCATGTAAAGTGTTACACTTCTCTACACCAACAGGACACTGGAGGACCATTCATCCTCCTCCTTCCACAGTAAAAGCAGGTGTGCTCAAGGTAAAACAAAATATTCCTCCTAGGACATTTCCCTGCAGAATCTAATGAGCAGGTGATAGGGGAAGAGAAATGGGGAAACTGCTGCTTGAGAACATTGGGTCAAGGAGAGCAGGAAGTGGTTGAAAGGTGGATTTTCAAAAGCACAACTTGGGCTAGGATTTTCAGATGTGCCTAAGTGACTTAGACTCTCAAATCCCACTGACCTTCAATAGATTTTTTGCTCCTAAGTCACTTACGCACTTTTGAAAATCCTATCAAACTTCATTTCAGTAATATTATTTGCATGACATTTATAGTAGTGTTAAGCCGGTGGTTCTCAACCTTTCTAGATTACTATAGCCTATTCAGGCATCCGAATTGTCTTGCATACCCCAAGTTTCATCTCACTTAAAAACTACTTGCTTACAAAATCAGACATAAAAACACAAAAGTATCACAGCACACTATTACTGAAAAATTGCTTACTTTCTTCTTTTTACCAAATAACGATCATTACACTGACTGGAACATAAATATTGTATGTATATTTGTGTGATACTTGAGCCTGTTTTTCCATTTGTGAACCTTGTCTGAAGCCTGAACCCAGGCAGCAGGGCTGAAGCATGTAACTTAGCTTCACGGGGCACCCTATAACCTCAGGCATTTACTCTGCTTGCCATCCCCTAATGCCAGCCCTGAACTTGCTACCTTCTCCAAACCCAACCCTCGACAACTCTGGGGGCTGCAATCCCTAGGTTGAGAAACACTATCTAGATGAGTGGAGTACTCCCTGGGAGACCTCTGAGTACCCTATGGGTACATATACCACTGGGCGAAGCTCCATGTTTCCGAATTCTCCACTTGCCTTTTGGGAATTAAATGTTCATATTTTGGAGGGATCTGAGATACTCTTGGAGCAACCATAACTCCACATTAATGATGCTTTTGCATGTGAATTTCCCTTGTTTGAGTAAGTGGATATGACTCAGAGGCAACTGCAGAAGGAACTGAGCTGTGAAAAGGTTTCCTGAGCACTCCTCAGATGGAGATAGCACCAGAGCATGAGGGACTGCCCATGTACCCCCAGACAGCATACTTTCCATCAGGGCCCATACGCCTTTCTGCACGTTGGGAACGTCAGGAGGTTCATGCCAGTGCACCAGAGGTAAGTCATGGCTAAGCACTCCAGGAGGTCACCTGTTCACAGCTCCGAACCCCATTCTCGGCTCTCTACACCAGTTCCTCAAAAGGAGTGAATTGCTAACTTTCAGGCACCCAGAAAATCCCTGGAACAACACTGGGATCCACAAAACCTAAGTTAGGCACCTAGGCTCCCTATACAATGAGTACCTCAGAATACTATCAACAAAGTCACCACATGAGGTTGGGAGCTGCTTAAGCATCATTATGCAAATATTCTATTCATAACGTTTAGTCCAGGGGTTAAAACACTCAGCTGTGATGTGGGAGAACCAGGTTCAATTCCTCACCCGGTCTGCCTGAGGGCGAGAAGAGATTTAAACAGGGGTTTCCTACCACTCAGGAGCTATGGCATATTCTGATTTGAGCTCTCACCATCTTTCCTGTTTTGCTATGAATTAAATAATTAGTCTTTGGAGCAGGTAGACTGGAGCCTAAGACACTCAAGGTTGGCTATACCAGTTGACTGGAGCCCAGGCTTACTGGACTCAGAGGAGAGACTAATTGTGATACAGGCATTTGGCCTCAAGTTACAGCCTAAGCTCCAGGACCCTCCCATCTCACACGGTCCTCGAGCCCAGGCTCCAGCCCAAGTCCAAATGTCTACACTGCAATTAAATAGCCCATTAGTCCAAGTCAGCTAGCACAGGCCAGCTGCAGGTTTTTAATTGTAGTATAGACATACCCTAAAAGTCTCCTTTCCACCAGGTTGGTTTCCTAACCAGGCTAGAGTTATTCTTGCACCTTCTCTTGGGCCCATCTCCCTCCTGAGATAAGCACTGTGCATATGCCTCTTAGGAGGTTCTAACAGAGGGGCAAGATCATGGTAGTACTCCTTGCCTGGTTTCAAAAGTTACAATCTACAAGAGTTATGTCAAGCCCAACACTAGCTGACATACCTGCAGCCTCTCCAAACATCTCCCACGTCTTCTCCTCAACCCCCATCCCCTGAAGTACCTTAACCTTAGGCGACTCCACATCCCCAGAATCAACCAAAACTGTCTCCTAAACAGATTAAAAATTGACTGACAGGTTTCACAGGCTAAATTACAAGTGATCCTCAACTAAGATCCCACAGGGGCCTATGCTATTTAACATTCTTATCAATGACCTGAAAACAAAAATAACTGATAGCTTGCAGATGACAAAGACTGGGGGAGTGGTAAATAATAAGAGGAGAGGTTATTGATACCGAGAAATCTAGATTGCATGGTAGGCCTAGTGCAAGCAAACTGTGTGTGTTTTAATATGGCAATGTGTAAAGCTATATACCTAGGAGCAAAGGTCTGTCATACTCACAGGATGGGGGATGTTATCCTAAGAAGCTGTAATGCTGAAAAAGACTTGGAAGTCATGGTGGATAATTAATCAAACATGAGCTGTCAGTGTCACACTGTGGTCAAAAGGACTAATGTGATCCTTGGCTGTATAAACAGGGGAACCTTGAATAAGAGTTGGGAGGCTGTATTACATCTGTATTTGGAACTGATGCGACCACTACTGGAACACAACGTCCAGTGCTGGTGTTCACAGCTCCAGAAGAATGTTGATAAATTGAAGAGAGTTCAGTGAAGAGCAATGACAACTGATTCAAGGACTGGAAAACCCACTTTATGGTGATTGAGCTTCTTGAATCTCTTGAGCTTAGGAAAGGGAAGCTTAGAGGGTGATTTGATTACAGTTTATAAGTAACTATGCGAGGAACAAAATTCAAACCTCAAATTCAGATCAAAAATAAGGCATATTTTTTAACAGAGCGGGTAATTAACCACAAAATTTGCTACGGGAACTGGTGGATTTTCAATCACTAGCATTTTTTCAATCAAGACTGCATGTTTTTCTAAAAGATATGCTCTAGTTCAAAGAGGAATTAACTGCAGGTCCTTTGGCCCATGTTATACAGGTCAGACTAGATCAGCACATGAACACATTTTGGGGGTCAGAACCCATTTGAAAATCTTGTGGCCTGTTATGACTCAGAGGCCTCCAAAAATCCAATGCCCCATCACCTGCAAGGTCTAGCAGAGGGCAGTAGAGTTCAAATCTAAGATTCCAAATGCAACTGGGGTAGGGGAAAAGAGACAAGACTATTCCCTCCCCCACCAATATACACATCCCATGAGGGGCAAAAGAGAACAGGGGGCTGGGAGTCTGGAGGTAAGGTGGAGAGAGTGGGGGTTTCAGGATGCACAAAGGAAGGAGCTGGAGATTCTGGAGAAAAGATATGGTGGCTGGTGACCAAATAGTACCTCAGAACATAGCTCCCACATGACCAATGAGGGTAAAGGGGTGGGGAAAGATCTGGGAGGCTGGGGTCCAGGATAGGTAGTGTGACAGAGGTACAGTTGCCCAGCTGCAGATGAGGGGTATATTGGGGGACCCGATAGGGGTTTGGAACACAGAGTATGACCAGGTGCAGGGTAGTACAACAGGGGGCCAAGACTGGAGAATAGGATAGCAACAGCCTCCTTCTGACTCCTGTCCTAGAGGGGTGGCTGGGCTTGGCTCCCCACGCTGGGCATTGGAGCAAGCTGGGTTATATTGCCGCTCAGGTTTGGCCTGGTCTCCTTGACAGGAAGCTGGCCAAGCCTCAAAACCAAGGTAGAACCACCAGGAAACCTTGTTAGTAAAAGGGAGAAGCCTCCAATGATACAAACTGATCTGCAGGGGTGAACCCCTTTTTGTTCAAACAAGCCCAATTGGGCAACTGGAGAGGCAGATCAACATCCTGCTGAAATTACAGGGGAATATAACTAGAATTATAAATACCAAGCAGAATTCAATCAAGCCACAAGATCTCTACTCTTGCAAAAGTGATAATTCACACAAAAAATGGCCATTTACTCAATAACATCTCCTCTGCATTACAGTACCCAGTCCTGCAGCATTATGAGGTCAATACTGAACCAGTGCCCCAGCAAAAGGACAAGCATCACCTACTTAATCAAAATTAGGGCTTTCGCTGGAGGGCTCTAATCCAAAATCTGACTGAGGTAATACTGCTGAGTTTGCGAGATGTCTCAAAACCACAGCGCAAACTGGTAAGCCTATTTGCCAAGGCAAACAATTTTGAATTGGATCCTGAAGTGATAAAAGAGGCAGTGAAGCTGTTTGAGGACAATTTGATGTGATCATAAGTCTTGGTACAGACAAGTATGTACATAATAGCAGCACACAACAGAGGAGAGGGATCCAGGATTTATGGAGACTACAGATTAGGGAGCTGCAGTTTCCAAGATCAGAGATAATGAACTGACATTACTGTGAAAAACTAGTTTGCAGTGTTGGTCCCTTGATATGAAAGCGACAAGGTAGGTGAATTAATATATATTTATTGGACAAGCTGCTGGTGGATGAAAGAAGAAGTTTTCAAGCTTTACGGAGCTTTTCTTCAGGTCTGGAGAAGCTAACCAGAGTGTCCATGCTAAATGCAAATTGGGACAGACTACTAAGCATAAGGGGTTCACACATGATGTAGGGACCATTTAAAATGAAGTGGACTATTAATACCTCTGCAGTCTTTGACTTTGCCAAACAAGGACACTCTATTGGAGAAGCAGTTTACATCATGGAATGGGCCACACAAATACCCCAAGAAAACCTGCTTCAGTATAGAGGGGAAAAAAACCACTGCCTGTACATGCCAAGTTGTCACCCCTGTTTTCCCCCTTCACCCCCAATATAGAACCTTTTGGGGGCAGCAAACAATTGCAACCCATATTTTACGGGGATCATATCCTGAAAAAATCTTTCACAAATCCCATCTTCTGGCCTTCAAACAACCCAACCTCAACACCAAAAGTAAGCTCCCCCCGACCAGCACACACCAACTCAAAGCAGCACAAGACCTGCCAGAACAGAGCAAAACCTGCACTCATAGCTCCACTACCATGATGACCAATACTCCCACCAACACACCTTTTAAAATCCATAGGTCCTACATTGATGGGATGTACCTCACTCAATATATCAAATGCCCCAACAACTATGTGGATGAAATCAGACAATCACTATCTCTCTAGCGAACTCACGCAGCACAATGATAGAACAAAAATATCGTATCACCCATGCATGAACACTTCACAAAGCAATCACTCCATATCCAGCCTGTGAGTCCTCAACCTCAAAGGGAACATCAAAAAACAAGCCTGAGACCTTAAATTCTTAACTCTGCTAGACACTACAAACCATGGACTTAAAGATACTGGTTTTATGACTCATTACCAATTTGTAACACATTCTGCTCCTTAATATTCCATTGTCCTACGACCTCAGAACTATTCATTGCCTACTTAATTTTAAGTCATCTCCTACAACATGTGCAAACCCTTATGCTTAACAATATGTCCCACCCTGCATTTAGATCCAACACTGTGGTTACCACTAGAACAGAGGAATAGCTCTGCGAAGCTCGAAAGCTTGTCCCTTCCACCAATAGCAGTTGGTCCAATAAAAGATATTATCTCAATATGTTGTTCTCTATGAAAACCTTGGCTTTTTCCATTCCTTATGTTTAGTGTTACAAGCATGAGCTTATAGTAAAATAGTTTATGAAACACAAATTTTCCTATTGACCGTTTAATTCTACTTATTCATGTCCTTGTCATCTCCAAGAGTGGGTAATGTCTTGTTCTCAGCTTAGGGCTACTCTTCAAGGCCCCTGGAAGATCCAAATACAGAATGCCCTCATTTAACTTTTTTTACCAAGAGAGGCGCAAATTGAATCAATTCATGCATAACAACAGAAAATAATCAAGTTAGACAAGAACTTTATATTCAAAAATCAACACTGAAAAATCCATATTAGCAGCTTTTCCATAATTAAAGTTTTCTACTGAATTTACGTGAAAATTTGGGATATTTTTCCCTTCTTTTTTAAAAAAAGCATTTTACATGGAAGTTTTACTAACAAATGTTTCATTGATAAGATGATCTAAACTCTGATAATGCAAACCATCCCACAACTCAGTGAAACAAAACTATTTCGTTTTTATCCCTATAGCAAAAAATATTCTTTATATCACAGGACATTATAACATTTGAAATACTGTTACAAACTTAGCATTCAAGTTTTTCCAAACATTCCAATTGTAAACATTAAAGAGAAAAAATTATTTGGGGTAATACAAGATGTAATAACCAGATAATGATCACAGTGACAAAAATCGTTTGAAAATAATGTAGACAGATAATGGAATGAAATTAAATACCAGCTTCATGAAAGATCTATTAGGGAGAACAATTTCCCAAGACAGGTGATACATGCTATTTTTGGACATTTAAAATTAGATCAGACAATGTTCTATAATAGTGATCTGTAGAGAACAATATTGCAATGGAAGAGAAATAAAATGAAACCATTTAGATCTCATATCTACCTTTTGTGATTCTGTATACCTTTGGTAGAGTATTGAACATTTGGTTCCTTAATGATTAAATGCCTAAACCGAAAATATAATTTTGTAGCTAACATGATGGAACAAGTATAAAAAGTGATGACCTGTCTAGTACATATGATACATTTCTGAACTTAAATACACCAATAACTTATTTTCATCAAAAATACCAAGAGTTGTATTCAAAATGTTTCTTAATCAAAGTGAACAAAACAGGTTTAAAATCAAGTGTATCAATTTATAGTGTTATAAAAATCCTTCATATAGTTATTTAAAATAAATTTCTATAAAAAATTTACAGATATTGCACTGAAAATTGATGTTAGATTTACATCTATAAAATCAAGTATTAAAAAGCTCTGAAAATCTTTCCCATTTTGTTCCTTATTTACAGCTGTGAATTCATAATTATCCATGTATCTTGAAATATGAGAAGACTTCAGCTTGGACACTTGACTGCAAGTTTCTATAAAGAAGACATGGTCAAGAGGAGAGAGGATGAATTTCCTTTATGTTCTCTCTTCCTCCCTATGGTACATCAAGCTGTGCAAATAGTTCTGTCACAGGAAAGGGTTCTAAAGCTTTCTCCGCATTCTTCCAGTTGTGAAAATTGTCTCTGTACCATTCAACTAGCACAAACGAGAAGACTGAATTTAAGACACAGATCAAATTAAACAGAGAAACTGATAATTAGGAATATTTGTACCCTTTTCCAGATACCACAAAGAAGCTAACACAGCAGTAATATAGACATACATAAATTGCCTTCTGTGAAATATATAGCTAACAATATTTGGAATATTCAGTGAATTTCTCAACCAAGATACTATTGTCTACTTTATTTTTGCCCATGCTTTTAAATGTTATTGATAATGGTAAGGTGACATAATGGTTTTTTTTAAAAAAAATATTAATAGGCACAGAAGCTACTTAAAGCAGACTGTTCTACTGGCTAGTTTGAAAGAGTAAGCTCAGCTGCATTCTAACTTCAGCTACTCGTGAGATAACATTAATTTCAAAACCAAAATATTCTCTACTTCTTTACTCCCAAACCACCTCCCCACAAAGTGAGTTACAAGTATTAAATGTAGCATACTTGTTTTCTTTATTCCTTCCTTCCAAGGAACTTTAGGTCTCCATCCTAAACTGTGCATTTTTTCTGAATTCATTGGATATCTTAGGTCATTGGTAGGTCTTAAAAAACAAATACAAGTTGAAAGAAAAATATCGTTAAAGCATATACAATATTTTTGAAAACAATTCAGTGTACAGGACTTTGCTCTACAGTGCCCTTAAGCGCTCATATTAGGCATTTTTAAATTAACAATGATTTTCTCACTCAAACAGATCAGCTTTGTCACATTTTCAAAACATTTCTATCATGCACAACACTCATCCTCTGCAGCTGCCCACAGAGAAAAATTAGGAGCTCAGCCCCCACAGTAACTTAAACCACACTGTGCTCGTGTGTTTATATTACCCCACTTCACCATTCACCCACTCTGGAGGGCTTTAGAACCCAGATGGTGCTTCCCACCAATCCATGTGGCCTTTGGAGAAAATTGCAGAGAGAAGCTACCACAGACTGCAGCTGACAGTGACAGAAGCAGACAAAACTGAGACCTTTGATCTTTCGGACATTCAGAGAACCTTGCACAGTTTTGATTGGACTTTCTCTGCCCTGTGCTTGTTTGCTGTTTGATCCTCTCCTTCCCCCTCCCCAAGTCTTTTCACCTCAGTTTCACTCCACATCTGCCCCCTTACCCTTTTCTCCCCTACCTTTTCTATCTCCCTTCACCCCATTTCCTGCAAGACCCTACTTGATATGTCTTCCGAGTTTGACAGCAACCTACTGATTAATATTCTTGAGTAGCTTTTCAACAAGTTATGCATCCACCTTATAATAATTTCATCTAAACCACATTTCCCCAGTTTGCTTACAAGAATATCATGTAGGATTACATAAAAAGTCCAGATATCATGTCTACTGCTCCCCATCCCCAACCACTAGACCAGTTTCCTTGTCAAAGAAAGCAATTAGATTTGACATAATTTATTCTTGAGAAATCCATGTTGGCTATTAATTATCACCTTATTTTTCTGTAGGTTTGAGCAAATTGTTTATTTAATAATTTGTTTCAGTATCTCTACAGGTATCAGGCTGAGTGGTCTACAATTCCGCAGGTCCTGTTTTTTCCTCTTCTTGAAGAGGGTATGTTTACCTTTTAATAGTCCTCTGGGACGTCATTCAATCGCCATGAATTCTTGAAGACAACAGTTAATGATTCAGAGATTGCTTCAGCTAGTTCCTTAAGTACACTAGAATGAATTTTGTCATTGTCTGCTGTCATCACATAGTTCATTCTGCTTAAGTGTTCTACCTTTCTAGCATTCTGTCTTGCTTGTCTATTTAGATTTTAAACTCTTTGGGATTGGGACCATCTACTACTTTTTATACAGCACAAGGCGTAGCACAATGGGGGTCTGTTCTGAGTTGGCTCTTCGGCACAACCATATTAAACACCATTAGTAATAAATACTAATAATACAGTCAGGAAGCTTCAAATATTCACCTTGTTTGAAGCTCTGAAGATAAGGCAATATTCTAGAAATTTACATCAGCAATGTCATCATTAGGGAGAGCTCAGTGCTGCTCAATACATGGAACCTAAATGTACCTATACCCACTGATGGAAAAGTGAGTGAGGAGAATCCTACTTATGAATTTCACCTTTTATCTAAAGTGCTGCTTACCTGGAGAAAAGCTGCTGCATCACTACATCTAGGAGCTCAGACACCTAAACAGTAATCCAGGAGTTGACAAAAAACATAGATGCTGCTGAACCATTTGGGTGCCAGTAGAAATATGGATGAACTATTTTCAACACTATCCCAGTAACTGTAGTGATTTCTGTCGCATAGAAAGACTTTTGTGTCTGTTAGTCTCCTCAACCAAATACCGTCCAGATATTGTATAACTGCTATTTAAATAAAATAGAATATAAAGTGTCTTGTGCTACATTCTAAGATGTTATGCTACTGTCACCATAATTCTTTTACAAAGTGCAGCCTGCAGAGTTAGTCTGTCCAATCTCCCTTCTTTACGCTTGTTCACAGCAAGTGAGGCAGGGTTCATATTTTACAGAAAATGTAGTTTTCATAGGACAATGTCCTATTATTCTTCAACACTTCAGGGCTCATCTGTTCCCATCTCCAAAGTTCATAAGTCTCTCGATCTTATCAAGAGTACAATGACAGCTTGTGTATTTTATGCTCTAGGAATTATTCTGGAGAAGTTCTATGGCTTGTGTTATACAGGTCACACTAGATGGTCATAATGGTCCCCTCTGGTCTTGGACACATCAATCAGTCTACAATATAGCCAAAGGGCTGCATTTGGCCCATCTGATGTATTTATGTAGCCCATATAATTACATTCAGATTGTCCAGAATCTAAGCTTTAATCTTTTTGAGTTAATAAATTTAAAGTCCTCCTGGCTGCCAAGATAACCTTCCAAATATAAAGAGAATAACTGATAGAATCTTATCTGTAACTATCATGGAGGTCACAGATTCCATCACTTTCCAGGGCCTCTCTGACTTCTGGGGTAGCATCAAAGCAGCAGCCAGCCCCTGGCCCGCCAAAGTGGCTGCCAGCTCCTTGGAGCTGGAGCACCAGTGGTCACCAGGGCTGGAGCAGCTGCAAGCCCCAGCAGTGCTCTGACATTGTGTCATCCTCCCTGCCCCCCAGGGTATTTTAAGTAAAAATCAGGGACAGGACATGGGCAATAAACAAAAATTCACAGAAGCCCACGACCTGCCCCTGACTTTTGTTAAAATATCCATGACAGAATCTTAACCTTTCTGAGCCTGCAGATCACCTGAAACAATGGCTCAGAGATGTGACCCCTCCTGCTCCATACTAATCTCACTGGAGTGTCAATTCTAAATCCTGTTCATGCCATGTTAATGGTGATATTAACTATTCCATTGCTGAGCATTTCAGAACAGAGAATAGTGGGGGCAAGGGCAAGTGAAGCCTACATGAAGGTGGGAAATTGGGAGTTGCTTCAAGGAAGGAAATGCAAATGGAGAACAGAGATAACACACAAAAACAGGAAGTTAAACCGATGACAGAAGAAAGTTTGTAAAAGTCAGAGTTTCTTTCATCCTGCATGATGGTGAATGTAACAAGGTACTGAACAAACAAATTAAGAGAGTTTAGTTACTACATATAAAGGCCATATTTCTACACTTTATGTTTGTGCAACTCTCCTACTGACAGTAGGCATTCCTCTGTGGATTAAGGGGAGGAAGTACCACTGTACACATATACCCTGGCCTATTACTAAAAATGGAATATGCCCTTCAGGGTGAGCCTGACATCACTGGTCTATGCAGAAACAGACTGGTGTCACAAAAGGGCATAATCAGAACTTTTATTTTTTTTAAGTGGTACAAAGAAAGTACAAAACAAAAAAAGGCAGAACACATCTTTAAGATAAAAATCCCCCCAACAGACTGTTAACCACCTTCTCACCTGTCTTTGACATAATCCACCCAATGTTCCATTTCAGATTCTGAATTGGTCTTTTTTATCTGTCAGCCAGAAAAGAATAAATCATTTTTTATATTACAAACCTAGTTACAATGCATAGAAATAAATCAATATTAAGGTTTGAATTTAACACTGGACTAAGAGCCGCCATGTCTGTATGTTTTTTTATTTACATTTTATGACCTGTGGCTGGTGAAATTATTGCAAGGGAATTAGTTTTGACCATTTATAGTGACTCCAATAGCCACTCTTCTCTTGATACCTTCCAATACTTGTTTAATAACTGGATTTTTGTATAATTCTAAATTATAGCAAGTTTTTACTTTTGGCAATTCCACATTCCCTGACCAAAATGAAATAGACGGTATCAAGAAGTAGTTGTCAATTGATGACTGGTCACTAGCCTGCATGAAAATTAGATGGAGAGCTCCCGATGCTACCCCCTTTAAAAGAGCCTTGCATCAGTGAGAAACAAGAATAATACCACCACCTATTTCTTATACAGCACTTTTCATCACTAAATCTCAAAATACTTCAAAGTCTTTAAATGTATTTATCCTCACACAATCCCATTTTTACACATGAGGAACTGAAGCACTAAGAGGCTAAATTACTTGACCAAGGTCACACAGGAAGTTTATGGCAAAATAGGAAATTGAATCCAGGTCTCCCAAGACCTAGGAAGACTGCTTTAGTATGGAGACTGAGCTACCTTCAGACTTGTAGATAATTTCTTCCAGGTCAGGATCCCAGGAGGACTAACAAAATACTGTAGTGTGGGGTAGCATGCCCAGCTGTTTTGTGCTACCTGTTCTGTGGATCTATGGTGCTCCTGTCTCCCCAGGGGACTGTCAAACCTCATCTTTCCCACCCTTTGACCATTAAACTCACATAAGCCCAAAGTAATTCAAAGCCTCTGCAGTTCAATCGCAGACGTACCATGAAGAAGAAACCACAAATACTTTGAATTGTCTACATTGTTTACTTACTAGATGGATTAATTCTTTAGCAAGCTGTACAATGGACATTTCAAAATTGGTTCCAATGTTATAAATTTCTCCTGGCTTCCCCTTCTTTAGAATGGTAAGGAATGCTTCCACTACATCAGTGGTGTAAAGAAAATTCCTTCTTTGAAGCCCAGAACCATGAATGCAGCTAAAGAGGAAAAAGAAAGATACTGTGTGGTGCAACTTTAAAAAGAGAAATATTCAGTTATTCTATCAACATTTAGATGTGTGTTTTTAAGCAGATATAACCATTAAAAATCAGACAAATATGCTTTTTGGTTGAAAGACAATTCTGTTTGAGCTAATTTTAAAATAGCCTTTTTTGGTTCCTGATTGCAATGTAACTAAAATGCACGTAAGTTATGTACATACTCAGATTACTAATGGAACTAATTTTAAAAACATTAATTTATGAAGAATTCTGCATTGATTACAATTATAACCAAGGCTTTTCCACCACATACTCCCTACCACAAACCAAAAAAAAACCCCACTGTAGAAAACTCAAGTTACATACCATTTCCTGTTCTGATGCAACAAAGATATAAACTTTGGAATAACCTAAACAGCAAATAAATAAATAAATAAACAAACAAACAAACAATCAAATAAAAATAGTCTGTTCATTTTAGAAAAAGCTGAAGCTCTACAAGGACTTACAAGGTGAAATCATGGCCTCATTGAAGTAAATAGGCCCAGGATTTCACCCACAAAGAATATCTATTTAAAAACAGAGCAAAACACAATTGAAAGTTAGATGGAAGAACTGACATAATATATCCATTTGAATTTTAAAAATCTGTTTAATAGAAAAAAGTTTAAGGTTTTTAAAAAGTGCATTTGTGAGAATACATGCCTTCTAACATTCATCCTACCAACCAAGCTAAAAAGTCCTTGGGCATGGAAGTTACATGCATATTTATTTTCTTGTTTAAAGTGAACATTTATATACATCTGAGAAGTCTGTTCAAAGTGTTTTACTCAAGACAGGAAATATGATCACTATGATTCTGTGTTACAAAGCAGTGTAATAGTAGATAAGCAGAATGGGGAAATAGAATTCATGATCTTCTGCTCTAAAAATCACTGGAGATCACAGGATCAGTAGTTTTAAAACTTACCCTCTTTAGGGAGACAGTGACGCCCTGATCCTATGAATATGCTTAATTTTATGCGTATGAGGAGTCCCACAGACATCAATTACTCAACTGCATAAAGTTAAGCACATGTGAAAGCATTTGCAGTATCAAGGCATATGGGGCTAAACACGTGAGCCAGTATGATCCTAACTTGCAAAGAGCAGTTACACCCAAACAGCCCTACGTAGGCAAAAAATTACTTAAACATTTGTGAGCATGAGCTAAAATCCGGTGGTCTGGTAACAACCTGTAACAAATCAATAGCTAAAAATAATGGTTACTACAGTTGCCAGCTAAACAGCACAAATGTGGCACAAAGATAGAAAGATCTTGAGGTACTAATTTTTAAGCAAAGTTCCCAGGCTACCTGCGAGTACTTAAGCTGGCAATCGTGGTATCCAGCTGAGGCCAAGGATTCATCAAAAACATATAGCTTCCAAAAGAACTTTAAAATGGTTGTTCCGGGTGTTATTTTTTCTACCTATAAAAGGCTACACACTTTAGTTCATTTTGACTCTTCATTAGTCAGTTGTTCAAGTCCCTCAATATTTTTTCTTTATTCTTCTATGAGTTACCTCCAATTTGTTTAAATTTTTCCAAGATGGTCAGAACTAAAAGCAGTGCCGAGAGGCAAAATTTCACAAAAATAGCATAAATATACTGCATTTCTTCATCAAAATGTTAATTAACTTTCATTGTCATGTATCCACTATCACCCCATGTTTGGATAGTAGCAAGACAAACAACTTTCTTCTATTTAACATCTATTTTGAATTAATCCTTTCCACAAGATAAACCTAGACAAATGCAATCCACTTCAATTTCATTTTATTTCTGATCAGATTTCTTTGACTTTTTTAGGTTTATTTTTGTCTTTACTGATGCAACTATCTTTTTTCATATCTGAGGGATTTTTTTTTTTAAAAAAATCTTACTATTTACCTCACATTCATGTCACCAATGGAGTTGTTAATTAAGACTGGAATTAACACCAATCCCTGTGGCACCCTGATATCCTCTGAAAATCCAGCAGCACTGTAAAAAATTCTGACAATGCTCAAACAGATATTTGAGACACTCTAGCAAATGTTTTATTGGAGAAATGTAGTTTCTGCTTTCCCCTATATCCACCAACATGAGTCATCTAGGCGGTTTGTTTGGTAAGTTATTAATATCAAACTAAGACAGATGGTGCTAACTAATCTTGACCCACTTTGTCTGTGATACCAATCATTTTCTTTGGAAAACACTAACTATATTCTGATTAAAAAAACCCACAACAGCAGTAAAACATCTAAACCACCTTTTTTACAATGGATTAGAGAGTTAAGATAGAAACAAACATCTAACTAACTTACTTTTTCTGGATACTGATGTGGTCCATAAACATTGCTGCTTCGTGTGATAACAACTGGAAACTTAAAATATTACGCATGTGAGTATTATCTGTCAAGGACTGTAGGCCCAAACTGCCTTAGCGTCTTCACCGATCAACTAACAGTAGCAATTCGCAATTTTATAGTGCCTATCCAAATATCTGGAAACAGTTAATGAATAAATGAAGCCTCAAGATACTACTGCCAGTAGACAAGTATCTCCAGTTTAGAGGTGGAGACATGCAGTTAGCAACAGAAGTTCCTGATCCCCATTCTCATTTGGATTCCTGTCTAGAGGACACTACAAACATGCATATGGTAGTCTCTATGAAGAGCCTTTATGTGATATTTTTTATTCAAAAGAAATGTTTCACTGTCACTAATAGAAATCTATTCCTGAGTTTTCCCCATCCCAAAGATAATGCACTTATAAAGAGTCTTCAAAGGCCTGAAAAAAAAAGAAGATGAAGAATGAAGCAAGACAGTTTACAGTTGAAATGTTTAAACAAACAAGGATCTGCATAGTAATTTAAAGCTTCAAATAAAAATAAATAAGGGAAGATGGAAGGCTGCTTTCCCCATGGGAACAGACAATGCAATTTGGTAACTTCAACTTCGCACACCCCTACTGAGGAATATATTATTTCTTTTATGTTTAGCTGTAATTTAGAAACTAGGGAATGTAGAGTTATTTTTGATAGACTGGTAGAAGAAAGATGAAAATTCAGAAGCTTAAAACTATGATGAAAAAATAGACAATCTTTGCAAATATCTGTTTGTTTTGAATGCTTTTAATAATAGGATAGGCAAGTGTCCTTTTGATCCAATTTAAACAGACCTGTGAATCAGATGGAACTGTGTCAGAAATAATTTCCCTAAACAGTTCATTAAAGTTTACCATGACTCAATTTCCACATAAGCATTCCTTTATTAGTCCAAAGGCCACTTGTGTTGATTACATTCAAAATATTACTCCTGGGGGGATTCTGCACTACTACACACATGCATAATTAAAGAGCAGTGCTAATTTTTGTGCAGAAAAAATCTTCTGCCTAAATGTGGCTGCAGTTCTCTCTTTTACACACCAGAGGGTGATGTGATACAAGAACCGCAACAGCTCCCAGCCAGCTAAGGAAGAGAAAGAGCCTGCCTTCTTCGCAGTGCATGTCAGGCCAGGTCAGGAGAGAGGGGTTGTGGGGAGACAGACAGCGTGAAGTGCTGGCTGGGGCGGGGGAGTGTCAGACAGGCTCATAAGAGCTAGTGGGGGAGGACAGACTGGGACAGAGGCTGAATGGGAGTGGAGGCATAGGGCCACATGGGGATAAGGGGGATGGAGTAGAGGGGAGTGGCTGGGTGGAGTCACAGACACATAGGGAAGGGGTACGAGGACACAGAGGGACAAGAGAGTGGCTGAGTGGGAGCACAGAGACACATGCAGACAGGATAGAGTCATACGGCTTACTACTTGTGTCAAAATCCAAACTCAATTTAAAATTATAAGTCACTCAGACCTAATGTGGTCTTATATCCCTACACACTGTGCTTACACATTATGGTAGATTTTACTTTGACACATATGGATGAGATGCTATTGCAATAAACCTTATAGCTTCTGAAACCTGAATAAGCTTACCTTATACCTTTCCCAGTAAGACTGAACAAAGCATTCTGCAGCTGCTTTAGATGAGGCATAAGGATTTGTTGGTCGTTTGGGTGAAGCTTCATCAAATTCCTGAAATAAAAATAATGATAACTTGCATTATAAAACAGCTTTCATCCCAAAGAATCAGAAAATATTTCTAAAGCCATTGTCAGAACATTTCTACTACAACTGGGGTAAAATATAGCAGTTGTTTGACAGTACTGGGAGTGAAGAATACATCATTCAGCTGAAAACAAAGGAGAAATTTAAGGCAGGGTATAAATGCCTATATAAGAAATGAGTCAGAACACCAGGGCTAACATTCTTACACTTTCAGAAAATACCTCACACCTTTGTGAAAGGGCCTCAAAGGATAAGGATCTTGGTTTTCCATCTTGTGTAAACCAGTATCTCCAGAAAAGTGCCCTAACACCGTAAACATCAGAATATCAAGGTTGGAAGGGACCTCAGGAGATCATCTAATCCAACCCCCTGCTCAAAGCAGGACCAATCCCCAACTAAATCATCCAACAGGTTTTTGCCCCATATCCCTAAATGGCCCCCTCAAGGATTGAACTGACAAGCCTGGGTATAACAGGCCAATGCGCAAACCACTGAACTATCCCTCCCCCGCCATACCTCAATACTGGTGGGACATTAGTTCAATTCTTATTTAGACCTCGGTCCTTCAGAGTTCCACACAAGCACATCCCATTGACATCAATGGAATCAGTTCACACAGAGTTCAGTGCAGAACAGATGCTTGAATCAACACCACATCATGCAGCAGCTGGTTCCTCCAATGTTCCATCCACTTAGAACCCATGTCCAACTCTGCTTTGCTTAAAAGATCAGTCTCAGCTGGTACAGCTACAAGCCGTAAAGATTTTCCAGTTTAGGGTTTTTAATCAGGGATGATGCCAAGAATATGCTATTTTAGAACAATACCTTAAAGTCACATTGAAGTCAAAATCTTCTTTTCATAAGATAAATATTCTTGATGTACTTAGTGTACAAGTAATGAAGGTCACAGGGACACCATCCATGCCCATCACTGATGGACCTATCCTCCATGAACTTATCTAGTTCTTTTTTGAACCCTGTTATAGTCTTGGCCTCCACAACATTCTCTTGCTAAGAATTCTATAGACTGTGCATTGTGTGGGGGAAAAAATACTTCTTTTTGTTTTAAACCTGATGCTTACTGATTTCATTTGGTGATCCCCTAGTTCTTGTGTTACGAGAAGTAAATAACACTTCCTTATTTACTTTCTTCATACCGCTCATGATTGTATAGATCTCAAATCATATCCCCCGTTTAGTCGTCTCTTTTCCAAACATAAAAGTCCCAGTCTTATTAATCTCACCTCATACGGATGCAGTTACATTTTTGTTATCCTTTTCTGAACCTTTTCCAATTCTAATATATCTTTTTTGAGACAGGGCAACCACATCTGCACGCAATATTCAAGATGTGGGCTTACTATGGATTTATATTGAGGCAATATGATATTTTCTGTCTTATTATCTATCCCTTTCTTAATGATTCCCAACATTCTGCTTGCTTTTTTGACTACCGATGCACATTGAGTGGATGTTTTCAGAGAACTACCCACAATGACTCCAAGATCTCTTTCTTGCGTGCGAACAGCTAATTTAGACCCCCATCATTTTATACGGATAGCTGGGATTATGTTTTCCAATGTGCATTACTTTGCATTTAACAACATTGAACTTAATCTGCCATTTTGTTGTCCAGTCACCCAATTTTGTGAGATCCTTTTGTAGCTCTTTGCCATCTTCCTGGGTCTAAACTATCTTGAATAGTTTTGTATCATCTGCAAGTTTTGCTACTTCACTCTGTGCACCTTTTTCCAGATCATTTATGAGAGGACCTTCCCTCTTATCCCCTGACAGCTTACTTTGCTTAATAGTCTTTGGTGAGGGATGTTGTTAAAGGCTTTTTGAAAATCTAAGTACACTATATCCACTGGATCCTCCTTGTCCACATGCTTGTTGATCCCATCAAAGAGTTCTAGTAGATTGGCGAGGCATGATTTCCCTTTACAAAAACCATGTTGACCCTCTCCCAACAAATTATGTTCATCTACGTGTCTGACAATTTTGGGATTCATCTATGATAAACAGTATTCCCTTTCTCTTTCTTTTAATCAAAGTGGGCTTAAGTTGTACACTCCACCCTGCTGATTAAAATAGAAGTTGTGAATGGCCAGTAACCAGTAAGGTTACCCCGCAATACTGAGAAATAGTTATTGCCACTGCTTATTACACTGATGAAGGAATCACTGCAACAAACTGTCAAACAAGGCTATGTCTTTCCTTATTTACAAAATGTCCAAAAGTGTGTTAGGTATTTTAGGGCTTTTCTACATGGCCAGTTATTGTGCTGCAAACCAGCGTGTGAATCTGCAGTGCACTACCTTTCTGCACAGTAACATCCTGTGTTGTCATAACCAGCTCAGTGAATGCCTAGGGGTGCAGCTTCACATAGTACTACTTGAAAGAATAGTTCACAAACCATGCAGATTCACTCCCAAGCTTGCCAAACATTAACTTACCATGTTGTTAGCAAAACAAGCTCTCTACCACATAAAGCTTAAGTAAAAACATACAAAGAATGGCAGGAAAAAAATGCACTGGAAGAAATAAAATTTAAGTGGCATGGAAAGAATGTCCTGTAACAAATTCTGCCCGGGGTGCTTTTGAGCCCATCTTTATTTAAAGAACATTTTGTTCTGTCTACCACTGTTCTAGGCATTTAGTATTAAATATAACACACAAATGATAAAAAGATGATGAATAAGAAACTGTTACTAAACTATGTTTTAGTAACAATCAGTACTTGTATAAGTTTCATCATCTTCAGGAACAGCACATAACTACACAACAGTTCATTCACAGAAGTCATGGGTAATTATTAAAATCTTATTTTGTTTTATTGAAAATCTTAAATACGCCTAAAACAAGTAGAGGTACAAAAAATACAACTGTTTTCAAGCTCACCTCATCAAGGTTACCTCCATATACTTCATCTGTGCTGACATAAATGAACTTCTCCACACTGGCTTCATATGCAGCAGTGAGCAGAACATGAGTGCCATAAACATTCACATAGGTGAATTCCAGCGTACGCCAAAATGAAAGATCTATAACAGAATGAGTTTATCTTAAAATTTAATCTCACTAGGGTAGAGAATGAAAAAAAGTTTTCAATTCAGACACTGAAGACTTTAAAAAGATGACTTGGCATGAAAAGATGAACAGGGAACTGTATCATGAGGCACTGTAGAGATGAGAATTTTCGATGGTGCTTTAACTTGCGTTACTTGATTATAATCATGTTAATTGGCAAAGACAAATATAGACACTCCCAATATTTGCTCCAAGACAAATGTTTGTACCTGGTAACAAATCATGACCAATTTCAGAGTGAACTACAACCAGGAATAAAATGTTTGCAAAGTACCTATATTTGCCTTTACAGAAGTGCTAGTTAACTAAGTTAAATAGTAGTCAATTCACTTGAGTTTACAAGACAACCAAACTCCTCTATGTAACAAAAGGCTTAACTCAAGTGTGGTTTAAGTATAGGTGGCAATATAATATCCAGTCATTAATTTGTTATTAGTAAAACATTAGTTTTAACAATCCTCATTAGATAAGACACTAAAATTAACTGAAAGGAGTCATGTTAAAGCCTTGATGTATGCAAGTTTTTCTTCCAAACATTGCAAAGTACGTAACTGTATTTTTTGGAGAGTTCTTCAGGAAAATTTGTTATTAATGCAATGTGTACACATCCCTAAAAAAAACAACAACAAAACACCCCAGCATTAAGACAGAAAAATTCAGAATTTAAAGAAGAAAAAAAGATTTAGGTTGAATGCTCAATCTTAATTGCATCCTCTTTTCAATTTGCCTTATAGTGTATTCATATTTGGTAGTCTGGTAAATACAAGGTGGAAATCTCTTAAAAGCCCTATGTTTGTGTGTGCGCTCTCTTGCTCTCTCTCTCTCTATACACACACACACTCCTGTATGATCTACAGTGTTAAAGACCACTTCAAAACTGACATTATAACAATATTCAAATTTTTTAGAATTTCAATGCTCCATCATTTCCCTTTTGATACAATACTGTATAATAGATAAATGGCTCCATTTTGGGTGCAGGGTCCCAGAAGGGTAGTTCTCTAGAGCAGAAGAGGAAATGAGAAAGGAGTATTCTTCAAGTTGCTTCCCCAAGCAAAAAGTGATCAAAAGTTGGGATTTCACGTAGGAGTCCTGAATCAACACTTTTCACATCTGACTTGAGAGCAAAAAAGGCATCACCCAGTCCAAAGTCTCGCATACGACTTGCACTAAACCTATTTGTAGATTGTGAAATACAATCCAAATGTCTTGGTTTATGAAAAGGAGTTCAGATTCCCGAAAGTAGGCTTTCCTAATACAAGTACTACAGATATTCAAGGTATGGTGCATGAGGGTGGGGTGAAGAAGAGGGGTGCACTGAAGCAACCTTTTAAGGCCCAGTCTCATGAACTGACAGTGCAAGAAACAAATGTGAAGGAAATTTCCTGTCTAATGGTACAAAGGTCCCATTCTAGTCAGGATAGTCATGTGATACTCAAGATTAAACCTATCCCTGGACCTGAAATGAACCGTGTCCTGCACTAAATACCAGTATAATTTCGGGGGGTGGGGTGGGGGCGGAAGGCCAGAGGGAATGGTAAGGGGGTAAGATTAAAAACAATAAAGGAATATTTTCTCTAGCTGGTAGCTTTTAAGAAAATAGGAGCTGTTTGAAACTGCTCAGAGTCTGGAATGTTAGTAGTAGTACCATTGGAGAAGAATTGCTGTGCAGAGTGCAGGTAGTGGCGGTGAAAGGGCATATGAATAATGGAATTTATCATATTGATACCTTCTGTTGACACTTTCATTGAATAATATTAGTATATATTTAGGCACTTAAGTGTAGGGTTTTTTTAAATCCTTTGACTCATTGATTTCAATGGCAAATTGCACATATGGCTCAGAGCGCAATTTGAACCTAAAAAGAAAAGAAGTGTAATGGCATACTACTCATTAAGGTTCAGAGGGATGCAAAATCGATGATTGTCACCAGATGTTAGTAAGCTATATTTTGCAGTCCTTTAGCTTAAGGATCAAACTTGGTTTTTAAGACTTTGCAACATCCAGTTTCTGTCTACAGCAGTGATCGGCAATCTTGGCATGCAGGACACAGGGTAAGCACCCTTAGCGGGCCCCTCTGGTTTGTTTACCTGCCGGTTCGCTGACTGCGGCTCCCGGTCCAATGGGGGCTGTGAGAAGCTGTGCGTTGCTGGCTGCTGTTTCCCACAGCCCTCATTGGACCAGAGCAGCGAACTGCGGCAAGTGGGAGCCGTAATCGGCAAACCATCAAGTAAACAAACCGGTGGGGCGCTGGCCTAGAGCTTTTTTTAAAAACAAAAGATATAAACCTATTTTCAGGGTTTACAATGGAAATGCTGACAGACAGGGCCAAATGATGACATTTTGAGGCCCTAAGCTATGTCAAGTGTAAGAGGCCCTATACCACAAAAACAAAATTTATTATTTTCACACAAAGGATACTGAATATATAAACACAAAAGCTTTATATACGCATATATACAAAAGCAAAGTTGTAAAAATAGAATAATAATCTAATTAAAACATATCTTGCAATATGCCTGTTTGCATTAAGTAGTTTCAAATTAACATATCATCTATGATTTCTTAATTAGTATATACAAAAACTTTATATCTACAGCAACACAAAAGCAGTTACAGTTACAAAGACCAGCTTACTTAATGGAAGTGGTACAACCTGCAGTATGTCTGTCTGCACATCACATTAATTTTAACAATGAAATTTAAAATGTTTTACTTTGTGATTTTTAGAGAGTAAATTCATTAATGATGTCCTCAAATGATAAGCTTCATAATTTGTCACTTTTGATGCACAGAATGCAGATAGATGTCTGCCTAAAAAATGCTGCAAGAAAAGCTCTCTTCATGTTCATTTCTCTCTCCTCAGTCTCCCCCAGGACCATTAATTAATCTCGAGTAAATACCTTGGACACACAGTGACAACAAGCTATATGTGTGAAAGAGAAAGAATTTACCTGAAAGAGACTGGTAATCTCTAGACAGGCATTGAAAAAATGAGAAAAACGAGCCTATATTCAAGCAAATATAATGAATATCACAGGCTATAGATCATATGTGTACATAGTTTGAAATAACTTGCTCACCAAGTGCTGAAAATATTTTGATAGATAGATATTTTGATAGATAGATAGATAGATAGATATCTTCCTTCACTTCTCTCAAAACCCTTTATTTATCCTTTTGTCAGCACTCTCTGATATTTATTGTGAAGGCTCCTGAACCTGACAGAGGGAAGCCAACACAAATTTATCAAGATCCGCTCGACCCAAGTCCATAAGACGATCACCTGCAAACTCAACCATGTGAAGCATGGACAGTGCATAAAGCAGAAAGCGGTGTGCACACTTAAATACACAACAGTATGTATGTATAGATCAAAAGAAGAAAACACACTAACTCTTGAGAAAACTTAGAAAAACAGGAATGAAGACACAAAGACCGAGAATACTAGACCGTAAGCAAAAGATGGCTGCCTTCCAGCTATTTCCAGCCATGGGGGATGCTACACTAGAAGCAGCTGGCCAATAAAATGCTGCCTTAGAAGACTGATGATAGAGTTACTTGTACAAATACTAATTTTACAAGTGCAGATATAGTTTTTTTTCCCCTCAGACTGGCTTCCCACCTGTCAATAATGAACAATTAGTGAAGGGTAATAGGACAAAGGTACTTGTGTAGCTAGGTGTGCATATTTTTGTCACATCTGAACATAAGTGTCTATATTTAGAGAGAATCTTCTGTTTCCCATCTCTCTTTTATTTACCAACCAATTTTAATAAAATTTGAAATGGAGTCAGTTTATTCTTTTTTAGAGGCCCCTCATATTGCGATGCCCTAAGCTGTATCTTAGTTAGTTTACTCCTTAATCTGGCCTTGCTGACAGACTCTGAGTCTTAACAATGCTACTTGGTATCGCTACAATAATAGACAATTATGGTTCTTTAGTTTAATATGAAGGCGACAGGAATGAAAACAGCAACAACATGCACAGGTTAGTTTTTTCAAACAAAACACCTAGTAGATTACAACAACAACATGCAACAATACTCACCTACATGAGTTTGTGCTGCAAAATGTAGTACTATATCTATTTTCTCAGTTTCAAAAAGCAGTTTTATAAAATGGGGTTCACAGATGTCACCCTAAAGAGAAAAACAATTAGATCAAAAACAAAGATAGCAATCTAAGTCAGCTTTTAATAATGGAGTCACGACTCTTAATTATATCAAGTTTTATCTATAATGTAAAAACAGCACGTAGTTTGTTTTGTCCATTTTATCCGTGACTTTATGCAGGATGCATTCCTGTTGATCACTTGTATACTACCATGTCAGTCCATATTTATTGAATAGCTTATTTTAAAAAAACATAGTACATAACAATCAAAAAGGGCTAAGCACTTACTTAGACTGGACTACCTCAATGAGTAAATGCTCAGCAGCATGAATGAGGTTTTCACAAATCCGGCTCAGAGTTATGAAAAATGCACCGTTGGCATTGCAATCTATCATGTAAAATACACTATAAATCTTCTCCCCTACCAGACTCTTTGCCTACCCTAAATTAATGCTCTTAAATGATGGTTGGAAATTTTTAACTGGAAACTTCCTTTTTCATGAGATAGATATATGTATTTTTTTCTGAAGAGAGTGAGGGGAATAGGAAACTGGAAGATGAACAATTTCATTGCAGCTAGTATGGTTCCTCTTCCCTCATACCAAATTCTCATTTTGGATGCAAACATATTCTACTGGCAGTTGGTCCCACATTCACCAATATACTCCTAACCCACTCTTCAAATAGCAAGGGAACCAGTACTTGCTCTCCAACCAAAAGCTGTGGGTATGGCTATGTAGCGCTCAATGTATTAAGGATCGATTTATCGCAACTCATCTAGATGCAATAAATCAATCCCAGAATCGATGGCTCTACTCCACCTCGGCAAGAAGAGTAAACGGAGTTGGCAAGGGAGCGGCTCCGGTCAACCCGTCACTGTGGGGACAGCCACGTAAGTCGAACTAAGGTATATTGACTTCGGCTACACGTATCTTAGATTGAACTTCCCCCGCCCTGCCAGTGTAGCCCAGCCGTGTGTCAGTCGCCTAATTAGGTCAGCAAGGAATACACACTGCCCAATTTATAATACCCTATAACAACTACTGTTAATCTATAAACATAAAATCATGGAGGAAGCCTCCTTGTAAGAACCTGTTGGTGATGATAAAGGAAGAATATTCTTAAATTCTAAAACTAGCTGCTGTCAATATTGAAATAGTTTTTAAATTACACAGAGTAAATATTAAGTGAATTAGCAATGGCAAGAGCCACTGTAAGTTACTTAGAGAAAACTGCAAAAATTACATCTTTGAAATTATCTAATTAGTTTACTTCATCACTTACACTCCAAAGTTAATATGCATGTTCACTAATAGGAATGTGAACTATCACAAAAACAGTGGAAAAACTGGAGTTTTCCGCAAGTGGAAAAACTCTCCCCTAAAACAATCTTCATGAAACCAGAATTTGTAGGCTAAACCATGGGGTCAAAAGTTCTGTTATTTGAAAGAATAAGAAAGTCAGTTAATAGAAAATTAAGACAGCCCATAAGAAAAAGTAAAGTCTTCAAAGAGCAAGCAAAAGCACTGCTTTAAAAAAAAAAAAAATCACATCCATTTTTTTTTCAGAAGTGATTCAAAAACTGTGCTTTCCTGTAGTTTATACATTAATACAGAACAAACCACAGCTACCTCTAAAAATGAGGAAACAGAAATGTACTTCATGCTTTTCAAGCAAGACTCTTCAAAGTATTCAGAATCATATTTACTTTTTAAATCTTGGGATTATTTATGTACCATACCCATTAAATATGGAGCTAAATTACCACTACTAGAAATTTAATAAACATCTCCAATACTAGTATTCAAGCTACTTACAAGTTTTAGCTATATATAAACCATAAAGATATTATGAATAATTTGTGAAAGAACAGTGACACCTAGCGGCTTTAAAAAAAATGGAAGATGAACTGAAGATCACTCTAGGATCCAGTTCACAGTTTTCAGAAGCAAGACAACCAACTGGCTAACAATAGTTCCAATAATATAACTCTTTCGTAAAACTACACAAGCAAAGGTGTTAGCTTACCATTGCTCAAAATGCTACACAGCAAAAAACACACTAAGGAAATGTTAGGTTGACATTTTTCCATTTCTTCACCTCACAGCTAACACACACTAGTAAATGTTCTTTAAACAGCATCACTCAAACTTTGCTACTGAAGGTTCACAGATTTTTGAAAACTCTACTGTAGGTTGCTGAGTTCCCATTTTTACAGAAACCAATGTGTTTGCAAAAAGTCAACGAAGGATTTAAAATAATGTGTTCCTAACTGTGTTCTTCTCTAGAGAAATACACCCTTCAGAGAGTCATCAAAATACCAGTAATTTTCAGTGGGGAATGCTGAACAATGTGTATAATTTTAAGAATATTAGAACCTGCAGACTTTTGGTTTCAGCACATGCAATGCATAGCACACTGTACTTGATATAGCTACATACTTTGTAGAATGTTCTTGTAAACTTAAAATATATCACCAGCCGAATTATCTTTTATATTAACATTCTGCACTTATAGTAGGCTTCCTAGTTTCAGAAGCACTTTACAAACATCAACTAATTAATCCACACAACACCCTTGTGAGGTGTGTAATGAAGTAGTATTTTACAAACGAGTAAGCTGAGGCACATAAGATTTAAGTAACTTGCAGAACAATCCTCCTCATCCGTCAGGGAAAAGAAACTCTTTACCACACAAGTATATTGCTTTTTAAAAGAAGAGGGGACACCATCTAATCTAATTTTATCTGGAAAAACAGCAGCATAACCCTAATGGTAGGGCTTATCTATATATAGGAAAGTTATCAGGTATAAATTACCTTCTGTCCACACACTGGCTTTTTTTTCAATTGAACCTTACCTGGCATCTTATCATACTTTAATTCTCTTTGGAAGATACACAACTATTTTGGAGTTATACTAGAATATGGTTTGCATAGACTCTTCCCTATTTCAGATTGACCGTACTACTTTTTGGAAGTCCTTCCACTGCCATCCCACATTGCACTGTTTCACAATTAGGTTAACCTGTTTACCTGCATGCCATCTACTGCGCCGGGATCACCCTGACTGGATGTCACCATCCTGTTTAAATACTAGCATGTTCTCAAGTATGCCCCTTTGTGATTCCAGCTCATGGCAAGCTCATAAAAATGAAATTACACACCTATTGCATCAGCAGCCATGCCACGTTCACATCATCGACTTTGGCTCCCTGACCAGTTGGAACATTTTGCAGAAGTACCTTCTCTTGCTGTTCACAATGTTAATGAAGTAGCTCCTTTCTCCTATCCAAGCACCAGTAAGCCTTCATAAGCCAGAGAGGCAGAAAGTAAACAGTCTCCCAGAAAGACAGGGGAATTACACCAGCATTTATGTTCATAGTGGTCTGGGCAGCAAGTGTCCCATTTTCGTTGCATAAAAGAACACAGAGTTTCTAAAGTTCCTGGAATCACAGATTCCCACACTATCCCTTATTGACCCTTGTTGCCCTTCCATGGTGATCCACCAGGTCTTGCAGCATCCTGGTGAAATACACTTTTCTCCCAATGAACGCTGAGGTCTGGTTTTGGGGACAAAGATTGGGCACCTGGGTCCCATCAATGGGCCCAATACAATTCGGAAATGCCACTGTGCAAATCCACCATAAATAACCTTCTATGCATTTCCAAGTTCTATGATCAGCCAGCAGCAGCAGCTCAACAGCAACATAGACCTCCATGACATCAGCCGAACCACCTGATCTACCAACACCAAACTACTTATTGCAAAAAATACCATACCAAAGAAATTCCTCATTTAGAAAGCCCCTAGTCACAGAAGCTCAGGATTCATGTCTGTGTTCTCATCTTGAATTTCTGTTCCAATACACATAACTAATGCACATACAAGTCTACACTTGTACTCATTCCCAGGAATCTATATTGTACCATCCAATAAGCAGGCATTGTATCAGTCTGACTAGAGCAGCGGTATCAAATTGGGTTTAAATTGGTAAGCTTTATAAAGCTGTAAATACCACTTCTTCACCAATGCCACATGCCTCATTAGCTGTCACGCCACTCAACTCATAGCATTTCACGTGTTTACACTTATGTTACTAAACTGAATATCTGAACAGTGGGAAAGAGGAAGCCAGAGGATTTGCAGGCATTTATGGCTCCTGAACGTGCAGGCTATGTTTAAACACACATCTGTGAAACCTTCCAAGTGCAGTTGAAATTTTGAGTCATGGAACAGATAACATTACAAGCAGATCAACAAGAGCACAGGAATGCACATAACAGAACATACCAGCAGCCCATATAATTCACTATCCTGCTCTGGCAGTGGTATGTATTTGACACTCCAAAGTACAGTTATTCACAAAGTTAGTCCAGAAGTTAGGAGAGTAAAACAAATATCACTCCATTATGATGCAGAGGCTTGACTAAATTCTAACCTTTAGTATATCATTATCTATTTCAGTTTTTGATGGGTTATCCCATGAGTTGGTGGCACTTTATGATTATAGCAACTGTATCAGAAATATGCAGAAATATGTCATGCTGACACCCATATACACATGGTCAAAAATGGAAGTTATAGTGTAACCCAAAGCAGAAGCCATAGTTCCATGAGAAGAAAAAGATGGAGATACCCAAATCAGGTCTCAGTTCTGTGGAAGTCCAGATATAAAAGTGAGTCCAACTTCAGATTTTACAGCCATAACTTGCTAGTTTGTTACTAAAGAGTCTGCCATACCTGGATAAACTTGTAGTTTTGCTTCTCAGAAATGGTTTCAAGATTCTTCAAGCTTGCACAATAGTCCAGCTTAAGAAAAAAAACACAGAATATTACTATGAAGGGGAGTTTTCTTTAAAGATTATATGCTAGATCCTGCTTATTTACTAACTGAACAAGTCTCTAACAATCTTGGAGAAGGTGCTAAAATTATTGTTTAAAATAGATCTGCAGAGATGTCAACTTCTCTGTTTAAAAGGTGTATTGTGTGTTATTATGGAATGATTGAAAAATCTAGCAATAATCAATTAAATAAAAGTTTAGAATCCTTGTCCCCCAGAATGTATCCATCTGCCCACACTTACTTTGTTGACAACATAATTCTCTGATATCATTTGGTAGCCAAAATAGATTATAAGATGGACAAAAAAAAAATGAGAAACAGTTGAAGTTTTCCAAAACAGAGAGCATTCAAATGAAAATGGTTCTAACAGAGAGAGCGGAAGGAATGTATGGAAGTTGTCAGTTGAGCAGTCTGTAAATGAGATTTTTCTTCACAATCTTTCAGACATAATCTGCTTTCAAACAGTTGCTGAAAACTCAATTAATTCACTGAAGATTTCAAAAGACCTTGTCATTATTTCATGTATATATCATTAACAAGTGACAGGTTGTGCAGTCAACTTTGTGCACAATTTTTTGAGGTATATAAATAGGTTTATAATGTAATTGCATAATATCATAACTCCAAGGCCAATCAATGACCTCACGTATTTTTAGGCAAAGGAGCACAGAAAGTATTGTGATAGCCAAAACACTTAACTCTTTGTGCTTCATATAAGAATCACTTGGGTGCACTAGAACACAAAAAGGTTTAAATATTTTAAAAATGCTATTTTGTCTAGTATTTATTAACAAACTGCCCTTAAATCTTCAGGAGGGACTACTGGATCCCCATACATTCAGGACACAGCCCAGTGGCATCACTGTTAGGAAGATGCCCTCCACAGCACTTCAGTACTCACTTACATTGAGATTTTCACTTAAAGCAGGACTAAAACACTTCTTTTTTAATTGAAAACAGTCTCAAAGTTTAGACACAATTTTTTGTGGGTCCTTTAATTTTCTATAATTTGAGGGTAAAATATTAAATTTTGGCAGAAGAAACATTTGAAAGTGATCCTCTCTTTAAAATTCCCAGACTCATTTTTTTTCACCCTGTAGAGATAACATTATAAATCCTGACAAAGAGTCCTGTGGCACCTTAAAGACTAACTAAAGTATTAGAGCATAAGCTTTCTTGGGCTAATACCCACTTCGTCGGATGCATGCAATGGGTATTAGTCCACGAAAGCTTATGCTCCAATACTTTAGTTAGTCTTTAAGGTGCCACAGGACTCTTTGTCACTTCTGCAATTCCAGACTAACACGGCTACCTCTCTGATTATAGATCCTGATTCTAAAAATACATATATGATTAAGCATTTGCTTTAGTGGGACCACTCACATGAGTAAAGTTAAGCTTCTGTACCAGTATTTTCAGGATTGGGCCAGACGTTTCTAGGACACATGTTATTGTGGTTGGTTATATCAGGGAAGTGCAAAGAAGTGCTGTGAAGATGAAGAGTCTTTGAAAGTTTTGAGCTGAGGATTACCTACTGGTATTGTGTTTTATGGGATCTGTAGATGAGCAATCTCTTCTCTACTCCAATGGCTCTCAGCCTTTCCAGCATACTGTACTTCTTTCATGAGTCTGTCTTGCATACCCCCAATTTACCCCTCACTTAAAAAAGACTTGCTTACAAAATCAGACATAAAAATACAAAAAAGTGTCACAGCACACTATTACTGAAAAATTGCTCACTTTCCCATTTTCCCCATATAATTATAAAATAAATCAATTTCCACATAAATATTATATTTACATTTCAGTGTACAGTATATCGAGCAATTAAACAAGTTTTACTTTGTACTGACTTTGCTAGTGCTTCTTATGTAGCCTGTCGTAAAATAGGCAAATATCCAGATGAGTTGATGTTACCCCTGGAAGGCCTCTACATACCCGATTGAGAACCACTGTCTAACTTGGAGTGGGCAAAATGAAAAAAGTTTGCCCACTCCATCTGGGTAGGGAAATTGCATGCAGGGCCACGAATATAGGGCTGGGGCAGGGGGCTGGGTTGTGGGAGGGAGTGTAGGGTGTGGGAGGGGGTGTAATGTGCAGGAAGAGGCTCAGGCAAGAGATTGGGGAAGAGTAGGGATACAAGGCGTACAAGGGGCTCAAGGAAGGGAATTGGGGTGCAGGAGGGGTGCAGGCTCTGGCCTGGCACCGCTTACCTGGAGGGGTTCTGGGATAGCGGTGGCATGCACCGAGGCCAGGACATGCTCCATGCTGCTCTGGGAAGCGGCTGGCACCACGTCCCTGCAGCGCTTGGGTGAGGGGGAGAAGAGGACTCCGCTTGCTGCCCTTGCCTTGGATACCTTCCCAAAGCTCCCATTGGCCGGGAATGGTGAACCACGGCCAATGGGAGCTTCAGGGGAGGTAACCACAGACAAGGGCAGTGCATAGAGCCCTCTGCTCCCCCTCCTCCAGGTGCCACAGGGATGTGGTGCCAGCAGCTTCTGGGAGCGGCATGGGGCCTGCAGCGCCACAGGGCTGGCAATCCCATGGGTTGGATCCAAAGCCCCAAGGGGCCAGATCTGGCCTGTGGGCCATAGTTTGCCCACTCTGGCCTAACCAAATGAGCTGTCTGGAGTTTCAAACCCATTGTAGAAAGCATACCATGGCTGAGAAGAAGATTTGAAACTCATGGCTACCCCAAATAAAAACATTTTGTCTGATTAGAGTTAAGGTATGTGAAACAAAGAACATATGAGCAGAATTGAGATGGGCTCTTAATCAGGCCTTAAATTAGAACATAAAACATGTTAACTCTGAATTTTAAGAAATTCAAGGTCTAATGTAAAAATTTCCACATCAAGAAAACTTTCAACATATTGTATATTAACCAATGCATATTAGCTCACATTTCTTTAGAGAGGAAAAAACAAACAAACACAAAAACGTACCTTATCTAGATTTATAATCAGATAGTTTGGATAGTTTTCTACCAGAGACAGAACCACATGTGATGCACTGCAGGTTTTAAAAAAAAGAATAATGCTGTTTTAAATTACAATTACATAGATAACTTTACAATACCAGATCCCTACAGACAAAACCCTGACACAAAAATACACTGATTTTTTAAAATTTGCTAATTTTTCTTTTTTCTCCATTTAATAAGCATGTAATGTTAGTGAATTAAATGCTAGAGAAATAATTTTCTTCTATAATTAAAGTTTTGCTGTTCTAGCCACTCCACCACCAAAAAAAAAAATCAATAAGATCATCCCATTTCTTCAAATTTCAGTTTTCTAATAAACTGTATAACCTACATATCAGCACTTCTTCGGCCTCAATTCTGCATATACTTATACATGACTTTAAAATTTACAGGTGTGTGGTTCCACTGCACAGAGTTAAGCACATGACTGTTTGCAAGATTGGCATCTGTGTGATCTTAAACCAGCTCAAACTTTTTAAAGAGCTGATCCATCCCCTGCCACATCAATAAAATAACAATGATCTGTGCTTCAGTGCTGAGCTGTGAACCCCCACCCCACACCATTTGTTTTCATTTACCATGGTTCTGTTCATACATTAATTTCTACACTTAAGCACATTTCAGAATTTATTTTTGTGCATTTTTCTCTGCACCTAAACTGGTCAATTAAGATAGAGAGAGAAATGCATAACACGTGGAGCCCCATGCATCTGGCTAGCAAATCTAGGTGCTTCAGATACTTCTGGACAGAGGGGAGAAAGAGGGAGGAGGGATGGCACAAAGAGCCCCAACATGGTGAGAATGGGGAAATGGGCACCTTGCAGATCATTTCTTCCCCCAAGCTCCCTGTGGACCATCCTCACATCCCCTCTATTTCAGGGACTCTTGCCAGCTCTGCTGACCCACCCCTCATCAAGATGCTCTGTGTGCCACTTCCGTATCCCTCTCTACTAGACTATTGTCTTCCATTCTCCCTCCAAACCAGAGGCCCTGTGTACCCCTCCTTGCCCTCTGTGCTCATACCACAATACTCCATTCTCCACCCAATCCCCGTTACCAGGAGTCCTATGCCAGAGGTGACCATTTGCCTCCCATTCTTTCCAGGCAAGGGTCCCTCACTCTTTTTGCCATGCCCTTCTTTCCCCGTGGCTCCCCATCATTCTTATTTTTTTTTGTTTCTGTACTGGAGATAAGTCATTGAGGTTGTCACCTCTTTTAAACTATTTAGGATGACAAACAGAGCTCAGTTGGGGCTGGAAGGTGTTCACAGTTTTGATTAACCAGATCTTTGATCTACAGATCATATCTCTGAGGATCTATTATAAGTAACACTTCAGGAATGGAGGTTCTTCATAACTCTGAAATGTTTGTAACTCTGTTCTTTCAAAAGTTTACAACTTAATTATGTAATACAGCTTTCAAATTTTACTATTGAAAAGAAAAATGCTGCTTTTAACCATCTTAATTTAAATGAAACAAGCCCAGAAACAGTTTCCTTATCTTGTCCCATTTTTTTAAACTTTCCTTTTCTACAATGATTTACATTTAACATATTACTGTTGCTGCCTGCTTGTGTACTTCTGGTTCCAAATGAGGTGGGTGCTTAGCCGGTCAATTCATAACTCTGATCTGTAACCACGGTTCTGAAATTGCTAATTTTGCTATCCAGACACAAGGAGCGCTTATGTGTCCTCCATTTCTCCCTTACACTAACTGAATGCATTTCCCTAGTTAAGTTTCTTTTACAGGTTTTTATCAACTGTCAAAAACAGATCCACTTAATTTTCACTACAAAAGGGTTTTCTTTTCTCCTGCTGATAACGGTCCATCCACATTAAACAGCCTCTTAGAATTGGTATGCTAATATACAACCTTTTTTTTTTTCTTTTTTGCTTTCTGTGTATATAAATGCATCTTACTTCTGTGTGTTCCATTCTATGCATCCGATGAAGTGGGCTATAGCCCACAAAAGCTTATGCTGAAATAAACTGGTTAGTCTCTAAGATGCCATAAGTATTCCTCATTTTATTTATGGATACAGACTAACACAGCTGCTAATCCTAAACCAGAAACCTCTGTGACATTTTTCATTTCAGCCCCAGGGCAGAGCTGCCAGTTTCCAGGGTCAGGGCCATCCCCAGCTCCCCGTGTTCGCGCAAGTCGTTCACAAAGCAGCCAACGACAGACGGACAACTCCGAGCATGGGAGCGTGCGGGGGCTCTGCGGCAGGCACAGACTCTGAAGGGGCTTTTAGCTTTGGACTGGTGCCAACTGCTCAAGCGTGCGGGTACCTGCCACCCCGCCCCCATCGTCCGCCCGCGACTCCCGCCCTCAGGGCAGGGGCACGCAGGCAGGACTGGACACCCCCCTCCCCCGCCCTGAGACTCACCCTGCCCCCCGCGCGCCCGTTACTCACATAAACCCGGCGCCGCCCGTCACCAGCAGCCGCTTGGCAAAGCCCGAAGGCCCCGTGCCAGCCCCGGGACCCCCAGCGCCCGACATCATCCGCACTTTACGGCACCACTGCTGCTCGCCCGCCCCCCGGTCACTTCCCGGCCATGTGCCTCACTCCCCCCCCGTTCTCCGCCACTGCGCATGTGCGAAGCGGTACCTCTTGCCCCGCGCGTGCGCAGTGAAACGCTGTATGCTTTCGGTCGGGGGCGGAGGGGACCCTGGATTGGGCAAGGGTCGAGGCAGTCCCGTCCCCTCCCCAACCCACCCCACCCCGGATAGGGAGAGCGGACGGTGTGTGGGGTCCCCCAAAACGCTCTCTCCCTCCCCGGAAGCCGTAAAATACGGTTTCACGACACTTGGTCGCTCTATGGCCAAGCTAAGCAACGGACACGTCGCGGCCTGGCAATGGGCCGAGCGCCTGGGCTCTGGCTGCAGGAGGGAGGGGGGAATAACAATGGGGGAGGGGAGGCAGGCGCTGGCTCCGCCCCGTGGCTCGTACTCTGCTCCTATTGGCTCTGCCTCCGCCGGCTCCAGCTGTGACGGGGGGGGGAGGAGGAGGGATTGTCACGTGATACAGATGTGGCGGGGAGGGGACGCGTGCCGCCGCCGGGGATGGGGTGGTTGCTGTGGCTACTCTGCGTGGCCGGGGGCGCCGGGGGGAAGACGCTGCGGGGCCGCTTCTCCAGCGCGGGGGGGCGGGGCGCAGCCGGCGGCCCGGTTCCAGTTCCACGGTAGGTGCCCCCCTGCGGGCCGCCCCGGCGTCGCTCCGGGCGCGGGTGGGAGCAGCGCCGGCGGCTCCGCAGCCCGGGTCTGGGGCCGCGGGGCCCGTTTGCAGCGCGAGGCCCCGCCCCTGTCCCCGCAGCTGGGCTGGGTGGCGAGCCCTGCCTGGCGCCCCTGAGCCCAGGGCTGCCCGGAGCCGCGGGGGCTGTAACGGGTTGGAAAGGCGACTAGGGCATGGCCGCGCTACAGCCCGCGCCCCACAGCCGGGGCGGGGGTTATTTTCCATCGCTGTAGCAAACCGCCGCTCCCGACCCCTTTGAGAGGCAGCAGCTGGATCGAAGGAAATATTCTTCCATTGACCAGACTGTTTTGACAGCGTGGGTTAAAAGGAGTTAACTGTGTTTCACAGGGCATGACATTTTTAATAGCCCTGAGCATTATTGTTAAATCAACCTGAGTTTTAGGTATAGACCAGGCCTTAGAGGTAAATCACTCAGGAAATGTCTACGCTTATTAAAAACCTGGCACTGACCTGTGCCCGCTGACTATAGCCTGCTGGATTTGGGCTAAGGAACTGTTTAATTACAATAAAGATGTTTGGGCTTCAGCTGCAGCCTGAGTTCTGGGATCCTCCCACCTCACCAGTTCCTAGAGCCTGAGCCCAAATGTCTACACCACAATTAAACAGCCCCTTAGCCAGAGTCCTGCAAGCCTGAGTAAGATGGCAAGCCCCAGCTATGGGTTTTTGATGTCAGCGTACCCATACCTGAAGAGGCCTTCAGCCATCCCAAGCCATCTAGTTTGCCTCTACCAGTGTCCAAATATCCTAATAGATTATATAGTGATGAAAGCACATTAAGAACTAGATACTGTTATCAGTCTGATTCAATGACTTTGCACAGGAAATCATTATCACTGTCTCCATTTTACAGATGGGGAAAGTGGGGCACATGGAGAGATAGTGACTTGTTCAGTGAGCCAAGAGCTTTATGAGCTTTGGCTACATAAGAATTACCATGTAATAACTTTTTTTAAGTATTTTGAGGGTATTTTGCATTATGTTTGCTTAATTTTAACAACTCAGATTATATGTTAAATCACTAAATAGTAACTAGAATAATACTTAATACTCTACGTTCTTCAACCAGAAAGTTTCAAGGAGTCTAGTAGCTTTCTCCCCTTACTATATAAATGAGCCCTTAAAACAGGGGTGGGCAAACTTTTTGGCCCAAGGACCACATGGGGGTTGAAAACTTGTATGGAGGGCCGGATCAGGGAAGGCTGTGA